>CM032067.1:13241876-13602587 GCA_018831715.1 Matsumurasca onukii
TTTGTAGTCCTAACTCGCCCCGTTAAAGACAAACTTTACCTTGTATTTCCAGTACCACCGTAATGAAATACAACAATTGATTTCGATAAATCTTAAACGTTTAGTCGTCTTAGGTCAGAATGGCTTTAAAGACAAAAACAACTCATATAGAGCTTAATTTAGTTTTCAATGACAAAAAACTAAAGCGTTTCATATTTTCCGGTTTTGTTTCGGTTTAAGTGTTTAGAGATGGACACATAAGCTATGAATGTTTACGCAATCAAGCCAATGGTTGCATTGAGTTGTTTGTTGTTATTGAACACACAAGCTGCAAGTGCTGAATACATCATTCTGGTCCTATTTGTAGCTAGTATTTTGGAGAAAAATGTAAATAAAAACCAGGCCAACACGCAGCTAAGCAAAGCACCGCTGACATGAGTGAAGCGAATTTTCTTAGCATAGTAGAATGTTACTCTAATTCTAGTTCCTCGCTGTGGCTTTCGTCTGCAGACTTACGGCATCTTTCACTGCAAGTTTTACATTATGTGATTAAAGAAAACTTATTTCAAATTTCATTGAAATCGGATTTCTCATTCCGTTGTAGAAATCATGTTTTTGGCTGCAATTTTGAAACAACAGAATGGATTTTATAATTTTTGGTTTAGTGATGGATGACAATAAAATACATAATAATTTCAAATTTAGTAAAAATTAGATAAAATTTACTGTTTTTAGACGATCAAAACCATACAATTTTTAGTTTAAACACCCATCCAATAACGTACAGTTAAATTTTGCTAGCTAATAAACGTAAACGAGATATTTACAGATGAAAAATGAATACCAAATGTTATGAAAGTCAGACAAAAAGTGCGTTTTGTAAAGAGTGTATACCCATATTCATTCTTTTTTTACACATGCACGAAATAATAAACACATAAGTTGAAGTAAAAAGCCCTATTGGCTTATGTTTTGTTCTATGTATCATTCCTTAATATACATATATTTATTCAGTTTTGTAAACATGCTCAGAACTTGCTTACTGCATGCAGGATCGGTGCTTACTGTATGGTCCTGGTTCTGGATCCTTCCATGCTGACGGGATTCATTTTTCAACGGAAACTCGATAAACCCCATTTTTAACCGACTTCCTACGCAAGGAGAAGGTTACACAATTCGACATGGGACTTATTGTCGTTGTAAATACAAACTTGAATCCTAACTTGAATTAGGTTGAATTGTGTTAATTTTAAGAAGAACTCTAATTTGTAAAAATATAATGTTCCAGGGAAAGATCTTGGGTTCAATATCACAACAAATACTCTTGTGACAGATGTGAGTAAGATGGAGTGAACTGGAAGATTTATCCCTTCTCTGAGTGTTCTGTAAAATATGGTTTCCTCAGTTTGCAACTTAAGTTAAGTTATTGGTTAACTTATCTCTGAAATAAACAAAACTTAAATTTATCACGTCGTCAACATATTTTATTACGAAGACACTATCTTAACAATTATCACCATACTTAGTAATTGAATTGGAAATTATTGACAACTATTTACTTTTGACCATAGTTCTTACAGTTCTTAAATAGTTTATTATATCTAAAAGTTACTTTTTATAAGGCCTTCTGATACTTAAAATTAAATAAAAATATAAGGGCTTTATATTTAATGATTTTTTTGAAAATACTGTCTCATGTTTTATCTAAATAGGAGCAAAGAAATTATAATAACATATATAACTATGAAGGTCTGGAAAACAATGATTAGTAATCGACGGTTAAAGTCGAATTGAGCAGAAGAGGTTTTGAAGGTTAGACATGAGAAGATGTTGACCACAAATTGGTTTCTGGTGTTGACATTTGGGCTTTGAGCAAGCCAGCAAACCTTGGTCTTGCATTTCTTTTTTTTGTTGAGCTAGATATTTACGAGTAAACAAATTGTTAGAAACCAAGACCAAGACTTTAGCGTTATGATTTTTTACTTAATTTAGAAATGTTTCGAATGCCAGGGCCACCACCCCTCAAGACAATAGGAGCCGCTTGAACCTGCGTGAATTACTACCTTAACAATGTGAAAGCATTGTTACACAATATATTGTGGGTTCTGCAAACAGTTTCAATGTTAGACGGTAACAGCTAAGAGTGTATGTTTAGTTTGCGTCTCAAGTTAGATTGGATTACAAGTACTCTAGACAAGCTAGCTGTAGTATGTGAAATTAACCTGCTTTCTGAGATAGTTAAATTGAAAAGTTTAAATAACCTCTATATTGTGATCCCCTTTACAAAGTAATTTGAGTAGGTATTGACCAGAACAGCTTTAACAGAGAGGAGGACGAAGAGCTGGAGATGAATTCTGGCAGCCCGTTTGAAATAAATTTAAATTACGAAACCTACTGTTTATTGTTGTTGATGAATTTGAATCGCCAAGTCTAATAAATTTACAGATTTTGCGCAGATGAATAAGTTCGTATTGATGAACCAGCTGATATTTACTTGTAGCCCAGCAGTTTAGTTAGTATTATTTGGGTTCAAACCAAACTATTCCAAATTTTTTCTCACACTACCTTTTCTTATTTAAAATGCTTTAAAGAAAATGAATATTTTGGTCTTGGTGAAAAGTAGTAAGCTACGGCCTAAACAACATAGGGTGGATCAATTTACGTAGAGAAACTTTCAGGAATTTCGTAATGTATAAATTTAATAATGTGTTTCAATAATTTTGTAGAATTCTAAATATATATTTCTTAGAGTGTCAGCCTTTACTGAAACTCTCAGAGACTCCTGCGTTGAGAAAGTCTCAAGGATCATTTTCCCTCTTCAAACCTTTACCTCTTCAACACGTCATAAAGGCTTAAACGATGAGGAGACTGAAACAGTATTAAAAGATTATGTTTACAAAATGTTCTTTAAATATAACCGTTCAAAGGTGTAAAGAATGTTTTATAGATTATAAAACTATGAGTATATTACTTCGTGTCATCATCATTGTTTTCTTTTTTCAAAACGCGTTTGGATAAACCAATTTTTTGTTTTACTTGAAATTGTATCAAACATCATGACTTGAATATGCACGGAAAACTTAATTCAAAAAATATCTAGGGTGCCAAATAGATAGAAAATTTTAGGTGGTTTCTGTTGAATGTTTTTTTTTCAAATTGACAATAACTATTTAAAGAGTCAATCAACTGAATAAACAATAATAAAATCACAATCAATAATAAACAAAATGTCCTATAACACGTTGGCTATCTCGCTTAGCTTTTGTCTTTCTGTCTATTCATGTTTTTTCACTAAATTACTTTTATCTCCGACGTCAATAAGGAGTTACAAACTTCAAAATTTTGCATATTTGTTAGTACGAGTATAGTTATTAATACTAATATTTAAAAAGCTAAGTATGACCCATTTTACAGCCAAAGTATGGCAGCCAAGTATTAGCTAAATACATGTAATGTAGATGCACTTGTATGATTCTAGGTTAACACATGACACTTGTTATTTTAACGATACGTTGTAAAAGTGCTACTGGTGACATTATTCTAACCTTAATGCTACCAGTTTGAGCCGTACTTCTTGTTTCTCTACTCGTTCATCAACCAAGTAAGTTTTGAAAAATTATATAACTACACCAAGCCTAAAAATCTGCAAGACTATAAAATATTTTCTTTGCAATATTTTATTAGATTTATGTAAAGTTAATAAAGAAGATCAAAACCGTAAACCCTCAGGATATTGTTGGATAATTTGTTAATCCAATAATAAGAGCTCTTTAGCACCGTCTAGTTTATATAGTTATTTTAGTAACGAACTTAATACGTTTACTTATACAGATTGATCAGAAGGTTATTGGCTTTAAAAACACCTCATTGTTTAATATGTTACCGATAATAATTATAGATAGTTCTTAACAAATAAATGGGTAACGAGTTAGTTATGATGTACATCGCACAAACTATAAATGAATCACCTCTGACAAATTCACACATTCATCGGGTCTGTATGATCTATGTGCTGTCAGTGAGATTTGGGTAGAATGTGTATTGGATGTAAATTTGTCTTTTTCTTCGATTTTATAACCAAGCACAAATATTTCAAGTTGTTTTATAGTGCTAATGTTCCTTTTTTGTGATAAATTCATTGTTAAGTACGAATTTATTGTTAATAGACAAGTTGGACTATTAATATAATTTAAAAAATGAATTTTATAATTTTTGAGGATAACATGATAGAACAGTATTAATGGTTTTGATTACAATAGGTAAAAGGGTAAAAAATTCTCTAGCGATCAAAGCCAAACCAAATTCAAACCTGTTCACTAATATGACGCCATTCAGCCAGATTAAGCAATATAAATTCATATTATATGCGCAAAATGGAACATACGTCAGGTTATTGAATATTCCAATGCATCATAATATACTCGTAGTTAAGAAAGAGATAACAAGTTTTAATGCATTTGCTTTTCTTATTTTACCGAACAATCTCATATCATCGACGAGATACTTCTTTTATTAAAATAAAATATACATAAACAGTGCAGTTTTCAAAACTAAAGCTTGTTGCTTATCAGTTTCTTAAAGCAGTTCCTTTAAAACTTGTTTAATTGAAGGTTTGAGGACGTTATAGGTTAAAAGCAGCTCAGATTGTCCTGCAGTGATCATCACTGATGATTACCAAACCTACTCCAATAATCGTTTGACATATTGTAGACCATCTTTTGACGTGGTTCGGTCGTTAAGCTGTTGGTCCTTGTATTTCATTGATCATATTATTAATGAAAACCATTCTAAGGAAGATTCGGCTTTATTTGTTTTAAATAAAATATACCTCAATACTCATTATTTCCACTCATCACAATCATCTTTCAACACATATTTAAATTAATATTCATAGATTATTTTACACCCTTTAACTTTACAACATTTGTGACCCCACTTTAAATACTGCGAACAATTCATTTAATAATTGCGATTCAGTTCAAACCCAACGCTAATTAAAACTAATTGCACAAGTAAACTAATGAAAGTTGAATCTTGTATAATTACTTTCTTATTAGTTGGAGTGTAATTTAATTGTTTAATCAAGCTGAAACGGAATGTGCAACGCGTGTGCATTATTGAAATCTAATCGTTCAGAAATCATAGATTTCATTTGGATTGCTTTACTGATTGAATGTATTTCTGTCTCTGTTCATGAAGATCTCGTACTTTGTTTCTTTCTGTTACTTAATTCTTGATGTAAACAAATAAAAAAAGTGAAGAGAATATGCGTTTAAAATAGGTATACTTCCTGTAATTATTAACTTAACGGAATCACTATATAAAATTCAGCAACATGAGTTTAACTTTGTGAAAGAAAAGAAAAGTTAATACAACATGGCAGTTAAGATAACTCAAGATATCGTACAATTGTTTACTAAAAGCGGTTAGTAAAAAGGACACATTGTTTTTTATTTTGTACGGTATCGACAATTCCAATTTGTAGATACAACATAATGAAACAAAATTTAATTTGGTTATTAGCATTTAAGCAATTTAGGAATATCACTTAAAGCACTGTTTGACGAATAACGTTAGGTAAATAACACAAGACTCTATGCAGCTAAGTCGTACTTTAGATTACATCCCAAGGTCTGGCTTTACGGACTGGAAGACTTGGGCACTGACCTAGATATTCAAATGGCTGCGGTTCTATATCTTGCTTCTTAAGGCGCAAGAAAATATTTTATGGTCTTACATTTTAAAGCTTGGTGTAAAGCACCTTATATAATTTTCAAAACTTACTTGGTTGATGAACGAGTAGAAAAACAAAGAAGTACGTATAAACTGGCAGCATTAACGTTGGAGATAATGTCACCAGTAAAACTTTACAACGTATCGTTAAAAATAACAAGTCCCTGACATGTGTTAACCTAGAATCATACAAAGTGCATGTACATTACCTGTATTTAGCTAATACACTAATAACACACTGTTTTCTTAGTAAATAGTTCAAGAAAAGTTAACTTTTAATATAATACCAATGTATTCGCAAACTTTCAACTCGAATAGTATGTAGAACGAAGTGTATGATACTGTGTGATTTTATATTGCTAACAAGTTTTTCCCTCTTCAAGTGAGTCCGTGCGTTTCTTCGTACGGGGTGAGGGACAGAGTGGGAACAAATCGATGTTTTCAAAAAGGTACAGTAGCCTTTCCTACAGTACGAGAGTCATGGAAAGACTGAACAGTTGGTTACCCCCACCCACGAAAACAGTTATACTGCTTTTGCCGTCAAGGTCAAGCGCCATGAAGAAACGCACTATTGTTGTCTATTTGATTGGTGAAAACCTTTAACAGAAACCCTTAAAATAAAATCTAATTTTAACCACAAATATATTTTAGAAATTAAGTTTTTCGATGCAATTTTAAATATTAACGATTGATAGGTACAATTTTAGTTTAAAGGATTTGATATTAAGAATGTTTTTTTTCAATGATGATATAAAATGTATATATTTTTATAATCTATAAAGTAGGATTCTTTTTCATTTCTTAAACGGTTATATTTAAGATACTATTTTGTTAACATGATATTTCAGTCTCTTAATCGTTTAAGCCTTAATGATGTGTTGAAGAGGTAAAAAGTTTAAAAAGAGGGAAAAGAATCCTTGAGACATTAACAACGCAAAAGAGTCTGCTGATTTCAGTAAAGTCCACACATACAACTATTCATTTCAAATAAGTATGAAAAAACACATTGAATAACAGTATTTGAGATAGCTACTAAGAACTAATAACTAACTAAAAATAATTAAATTTTATACATTATGAAATTTTTGAAAGTTTTACGTAAATTGATTCACCATCGTTGAATATTCGGCTGTAGCTTATTACTTTTCATCAAGATAAAAATATTCACATTATTAAGAAACTTTAAAATAAGAAAAGATGGACTTCGTCTATTTCTCAGTTAAAGCTTTCTGGTCAATACCTGCTCAAATTACTTTGTAAAGGGTGAAACAATACGAAGAGGTTGTTTAAAGTTTTAGAATTTAACTATCTCAGAAAACAGGTTAATTTCACATACACTAAGCTAGCTTGCCTAAGTACTTGCAATCAATCTAACTTGAGACGCAAAACTAAACATACACTCTTAACATTGCGATCTAACATTGTTACTGTTTGCAAACCATAAACGCCATACACTGAGACTTGCTGTTTTCCTGAGTAAGAAATAGCTCATTTACTATCAACAATCAACACACCGTTCAAAATCACCCACTTTTCAACTTGAGGAGATGGATTTCATGAACACGACACCAAGGCAATTGCTTGGGTCATGTCTAATCATGAAATAGTGCACCAGTGACAATGCACCTTACCCTTGCATCTGACACTTTTTTTGTTGCATATTTTGATCTACAGATGTACAACGAGAAAGACGGATTTAGAAGTTTTGTCAAATTATTTCATAAAATATTTCATGATTAGACTATATGACCCAAAATTGGCCTTATTGTCGTGTTCCATGAAATCCATCTCCTCAAGTTGAATAAGTATGGTTTGAACGGTGTGTTGATTGTTAGATAGTAAAATGAGCTATTTATTTACTAGAAAACAGCAAGTCTCAGTGTATGGCGCTTTATGGTTTTGCAAACAGTAACAATCCCAGACGGTAACAGCTAAGAGTGTATGTTTAGTTTGCGTCTCAAGTTAGATTGGATTAAAAGTACTCTAGACAAGCCAGCTGTAGTACGTGAAATTAACCTGGTTTCTGAGATAGTTAAATTGAAAACTTTAAACAACCTCTGTATTGTTTCACCCCTTTACAAAGTAATGTGAGCTGGTATTGACAGAAAAGCTTTAACTAAGAAAATGACGAAGTCCACCTTTTCTTATTTTAAAGTTCTTTAATGAAAGTGAATATTTTGATCTTGATGAAAAGTAATAAGCTACAGCCGTATATTCAACGGATGGTGAATCAATTTACGTAAAAAACTTTTAAAATTTCATAATGTATAAAATTTATCATTTTTAGTTAGTTATTAGTTCTTAGTAGTTATCTCAAATACTGTTATTCAATGTGTTTTTCTTATTTATTTGAAATGAATAGTTGTAAGGGTGTGGAACTTTTACTGAAACTCTAAGAGACTCTTGCGTTGTGAATGTCTCAAGGATCCTTTTCCCTCTTCAAACTTTTACCTCTTCAACACATCATTAAGACTTAAACGATGAAGAGACTGAAAATATCATGTTAACAAAATGTTCCTTAAATATAACAGTTGAAAGATTAAAAGCATCCTACTTTATAGATTATAGAATATAAAATATGAGTGCAATTTTATAACATCTTTAAAAAAACATGCTTATTATTAAACCCTTTTGTACTTAAAATTTTATCAATCGTCATAATTTAAAATTGCATCGAAAAACTTAATTCAAAAATATCGTGGTTAATATTAGATTTTATATTTAGGAGGTTTCTGTTAAAGGTTTTCACCAATCAAATAGACAACAACTACTTGGAAGAGGGAAGTATGCTAGTTAGCAATATAAAGACACTTTTATAACAGCTTAGATAGCATTATAATACGTCCGGAATACTGAGTCAATATGCTCAACGATTGTGTTAAAACGGTCAGACTTTTACACTTTTATCTGACATACATGTGGTATAACTTCTGAATAGTTAACTCAATAATGCTCCGGCTATTTATAGAGGAATAAAACTTGTCCCTATGAGAACATTCCTCATAATCGTCAAATCAGAGTACTTCCTAAAACTAATACGATTTAACATTGCTCATGTTAACTATTTTGTTGATGGCGGATTTAAGTTTTGCACGTGCAAAATATGTTTTGCGTTAGCATTTGTGATGCTTAAACATGAAAACTGGTACTTTCTAAAACGTATACGATTTAACCTTGTTTATGTTTACTATTTTGTTATGTGTAGATTTAAATTTTGCGCGGAAAATATATTTTTCCGTTATATTTTTGTAAATAACTTAAACATGAAAACTGGCTGAAAATAGAATCGAGACGGTTAACTCTCATGCATTTGTATAGTCAATGACAACAAACTCCAGTGCATTCATTGGTTTGATTACGCAGACATGTGTAACTTATGTGTCCTCTTCATTCATTTAAACCCAAACAAAACAAGAAAATATAAAAAAAATACTAATTTTTGTCATTGCAGACTATATTGGGCTTTATATGGGTTGTTTATTTCGTTTTGTTTTAAGTGGTTCTGACCTATTATCGAAATAAATTATTTTATTCCATAAAACTGCCAATTATAGTACAAATACAATGTATAATACATTTTCGTTCCACTATTCGAGTTGACTATTCGCGAATACCTTGGCATAATATTAAAACTTCCTTTGCACTTCCTATTTGACTTCCTTTAAAAATTAACTACAAAAACATAATGTTATATGTGAATTAAACTAAGTAGTACTAAATAAACATGCACTTTGTATTATTCTAGGTTAACATGACAGGGACTTGTTATTTTTAACGATACGTTGTAAAGTTTTACTGGTGACATTATCTCTAACCTTAATGCTGCCAGTTTATACTTCTTTGTCTTCTATTCGTACATTAGGCAAGTAAGTTTTGAAACTTTTATAAAGTGCTTTACACCAAGCTAAAAAATGGAAGACTATAACAAATTTTCTTTGCAATATTTTTATTGGATTTATGTGTTATTATTATTAAAGAACATCAATACCGTAAAGCGTTCCTCAGCATAAAGTTGTGGACTATTTGGTAATCCAGTAATAAGAGCTCTTTTAGCAACATCTGGTTTTATATAGCCTGTTTTAGTGACAAACTTAATACGTTTACTTATACAGATTGATCAGTAGGTTAAACTGAATTTTGAAAGGAATTTGAAAGGCTTTTGAAAGGAATTTAATATTGTTTAATATATTACTGATGTTAATTATAGATAGTTCTTACAAATAAATGAGTAACGAGTTAGTTATGATGTACATCTCACAAACTATATGAATCATCTCTGACAAATTCACACATTCATCGGGTCTGTATGATCTATGTGCTGTCAGTGAGATTTGGAGAGTGTGTAATCTATGTAAATTTGTCTTTGTCCTCGATTTTATAACTCAGAACAAATATTTCAAGTTGTTTTATAGTGCTAATGTTCAGTTTTTGTGATAACTTCATTGATAAGTACGAATTTATAATTAATAGACAAGTTGGTCTATTAACATAGACTTAAAATAAATGTACTAACAATTTTTGAGGACAACATGATAGAAAGCAAACCATTAAAACAGTATTAATGGTTTTGATCACAATAAGTATAAGGGTAAAAAATTTTCTAGTGATCAGAACCAAACCAAATTCAAAGCTGCTGCCACTTAATATGACGTCATTCAGCCAGACCAAGCAATCTAAATTCATATGAGAGCGTTCAAAATGGAAAACATACGTCAGGTTATCGAATATCCCAATGCATCATAATATGGTTAAGGAAGAAATAACAAGTTTGGATGAATTTGTTTTTCTATTTTACCGAATGATGCTATACCATCTAACAAGATACTTCTTTCATTTAAAATATAAGATACATAAACAGTGTAGTTTTGAAACTGAGAGATTCTATCTAAATAAGTTGCTTAAAGCAGTTCCTTTAAAACTTGCTTTAATTCAAGGCGTATACTTATATGTTTGTAATTTACTAGGAGAAAACAGTGTCAGTAAAAGTCAAAACCTGTTTATTATGTTTCAAAATAAACAATGAAACCGTTAGTATGCTTTGAAGTGTGCAATTACAAATATTCCAATACAAAGGTTTGCTCTAAAGGGTCTATAAAGTTTTAAAGTTCGTTTGTAAGTTATTTCTGTTGGACTACACTCATACGTTTCTTCTCGTAACTTTTTTAACATGTTAAAAAAGAACTGTACGAATACAAAGAAAGGATAGTTTGTTTGAAATCCATGTGAAAAGTAAAGATATACGCACTAAACTACCAAGTGAAGAAAGATAGCTGCTGTCAGCTTTGTGGCTTTCTGAATCCGCTTAGATGAATACGTACAAGAGTTTACATCAATCCAGTGGTTATCTCTTATACAACGTGTTCTAAAGATGTTTTGCAGCAAGTATTTGACAGGATATCAGGAGAATATCAGGAGATATGAAAGAAGGGGACACTGTTGAACGTGAATTGTCTGCGGTTGTTGACACCAAACCAGCGTTACTACAATCCGTTATTGGGTTATAAACATATTTGCTATGTTACACATACATAAACATATACATAAATTTATAAACGAATTAAAATTTAAATGCAAACAGTAACTCTTAACAGTAGTTGTTTCTTAGTTACAATATGATCGGTTTGCATGTAAGTTTTACTCGTGATTGTACTGTATTACAACTTGTCTACTAGCCTACTTCAATTTTATCATGAAAGAAAGATTTTAATGTACTCAAAACCACAACTTGTTCAAGACACTAAGGTATTTTGTATCTAGCAATTTTAACAGGAGTTTCATTTGAATGTGTGATTGGTTATTGCATTTCAAATCATATGTACTCAAAATCGACTCCCGGATCAGAAGTTATGCCTACGACCGCCACTTCAATTTACATTCAAATCAGCTTTGCAATGTTGATTTGGCCTCTTGTATATATAATTGGAATTAAATAAATACTGATATCAATGACAAGTTGATTTAGTTATGATTCTCATTTTGTACCACGTTCGTAGTAAGATAGTAGTTTTATTGTGTATAAATGTACTGGTATGAAGTTGTCTTGCCAGTCACTACGAACGTACGATGTTTTACAATAATTTACAAAATTGATCGTTAGTTTAGTTAGAAGTCGAACCAGTAAACTGTGCATCAAAAACTCTTTCGTATGTAACTAAACAAAGCAAATTATTACGAATAATTCAAGTAAGTTAAATGTAAGTATGCAGAAAGATAAGTTTTTTTTAACAACAACATAGTGAAGAACATAAGAACCTAATGTTTTGTTTTCATCTAGCTTTAAAAACATCTGTTTTTCACATGATTATATGACGCGCTAAAAAATAAAAACTTTAATTCCCAAAGAAATGAAAGTTTGTTTTGATGATTTCTATTCCTAACACAATACATTTTTGATAAACTTTATATTGCTAAACAAAGTAAGATATTTCAAAGATTCTTACAGTTTAACATTAATTAAATTAAACCATATTAACATTAGATCTTCTAACTACAGTATAAAACACTAAACTACTGAGTTCGATACATTCTTCATTTTGATCTCTTGTTCATAACATTAAAAATTTAAACTAATGATATTTGCATATTTACCAAAAGTATCGTTTATCATTAGTTACTACGATTGAATTTTGATCTTGTTCGTTTGATATTTACAGCAGTGTCTTGGAAATGAAACCTTGACACGTATCAAAATATTTAACTAAGATTTAGGGATGTAATATACAATTGTATGGTTATATATATTCTGACCATTAAATGACTAATAAATTAATACGTTCAGAAACATTTTTTTACTTTAATTCTTTTGTTACTATTTTATAACAAGATTGCAATCCATTGCTAAATGATCATTTAGTTTACTAAATCGAACCGAAATTTCCCTTGTATCCATCAAAAGCTATGGTTACAATTTACTCTATTAGAATGTATTTTACATTTTGTTGTGAAGGAAAAGTGCTTACAGCTTCCTCCATATTTTAGACCTCAACTGTACAAACATGTCATATCCAGGCGTGTGGCGATGTTTTATGTATCTTCAATACCAAACCTGTCCCTACCAGTTTACTGTATGTCACACAGCTGGGAATCAGTACAAAAGATCTTAGGCCAATTTTGAGTTGAAAATACGATTTTAGTATATTTAATTTAATAACATCGTTAGTATATAATCAAACTATTTGTGTGTCTTAATTTAATGTAAATTAAATATGTTTCTAAACAGAGTTTATTTTCAACATGTTGATGCAAATATCACGAGAACATCAATCCGTGAAAAGAATATTTATAGAATATTATATACGCTATTTCTGTTGTAATAACAACAGTTATAACCCTACTTTAAATACTGTGAACAATTCATTTAATAATTGCGATTCAGTTCAAACCCAAAGCTAATTAAAACTAATTGCACAAGGAAACTAATGAAAGTTGAAACTCGTATAATTACTTTCTTTTTAGTTAGAGTGTAATTAAATCGTTTAATCAAGCTGAAACGAAAAGTGCAACGACGAGTGTGCATTATTGAAATCCAATCGTTCAGAAATCATAGAATTAATTTGGTTTGCTTTGCTGATTGAATGTATTTCTGTCTCTCTGTTCATTACGAAATCTTGTACTTTGTTTCTTTCTGTTACGTAATTTGTTGTGCAAACTAGTATAAAAATAACTGAAGATAATAGAGATTAAAATAGTTATACTTCCCTGTAGTTACTAACTTTACAGAATCACTATATACAATTCAGCTAAATTAGTTTATATTTGTGAAAGAAAAGAAAAGTTAAGACAACATGGCAGTTATGATAACTCAAGATATTGTACAATTGTTTACTAAAAACGGCTAGTAAAAAGGACACTTTGTTTTTTATACGGTATTGCTAATTCCGATTACATACAACATAATCAAACAATATTAAAATATCTTTTAAATTTATTCAGGAAAGTTATTCAGGAATTCTTAAAACACTGTTTTACGAATAAAACCTTAGGTAAAAATTACAAGACACTCTATGAAGTTGAGTCGTTCTTTCGATTACGAGTACATCCCAAGGTCTGGATTTACGGACTGGAAGACTTGTGCACTGACCTAGATATTCAAATGACTGCGGTTTCAATATCTTGCTTCTTAAGCACAATATGACACTTTGTACATGATTTGTAACTAGAAAAGACAGATTTACGTAGGAGTTTTATCAAAACATATTTTATAGACTATTCCATGATTAGGCTATACACCCAAGCAAGACCTTTGGTGTCGTGTCCCATGAATTCCTTCTCCTCAAGTTGAATAAGTATGGTTTGAACGGTGTGTTGTTTGTTATATAGTAGAATTAGCTATTTATTTAATAGAAAACAGCAAGTCTCAGTGTACGGCGCTTTATTAACTTTCAAAAGTTTAGTACACGACGTTCCCCAGGGGTCAGTCCTTGGCCTGCTGCTGTTCACAAGCTTTGGTCTATATAAGGTCTCTTTGTCGACCTCTTTTCAAAAATGAACTCAAGCGTAAGGATATTATAACAATAAATATCAAAAAGTGCATGATATTTCAGTTCTGTCAGTACTTGTATGATGTATAGAAACCAATAATATGATGGGTTGCAGTTAAGCTTCTGGTGTAAACAACAGCTGTTGAAAGAGGTATCTCGTTAGATAATATAGCATCATCCGGTAAAATAGAAAAACAAATTCATCCAAACTTGTTATTTTCAACTTAACTATTATGTGATGCATTGGGATATCCGATAACATGACGTATGTTTTCCATTTTGAACGCTCTCGTATGAATTTAGATTGCTTTGACTCAATGACGTCATATTAAGAGGCAGCAGCTTTGAATTTTGTATGCTTCTGACTGCTAGAGAATTCCTTAGCCTTATACTTATTGTAATCAAACCATTATTATTGTTTGTGTTCTATCACGCTTACTTCAAAAATATTAAATAAATGGATTTTAAGTTTATGAAAGCTAAATAGGTCAAAGAGTTATTAGTCATATCTATTAATTATAGGTCATACTTATCATTGATATTGTTACAAAACTGAAAATCGGCACTAAAATTGACTTGAAAATATTTTTTCCTATTATAAAATTGGGAACAAAGACAAATTTACATCAAAGACAAATTTATATTAAATGCCCATTTCCCTGACCTCACTGACAGCACATAGATCATACAGACTTAATAATTGTGTGGATTTGTCAGAGTAATTTTGTCAAGTAAGTTATGAGTTTGTGAAATGTAGGTACCTAAAAACTAACGCGTTACGCATTTAATCGAAAACTACCTATAATACACCTATTTTTTATATTGTAATATAGTTTTACGCAAAATTGTTAGTTTGGTGTAAAACACCTTATGAAGGTTTCAAAACTTACTTGCCTAATGTACGAGTAGAACACAAAGAAGTATAAACTGGTAGCATTAAGGTTAGAGATAATGTCACCAGTAAACCTTTACAACGTATCGTTAAAAATAACAAGTCCTTGACATGTGTTAACCTAGAAACATATAAATTGCATCTACATTACATATTTGGCTAAATACACTGTCTTGTAACATACTGTTTTTGTACTAAATAGTTCTAAAAAGAAAGTCAACTTTTAATATTATACCAACGTATTGACGAATTTTCAACTTGAATAGTGGAACGAAAATGTATAATACTGTGTAGTTTTGTTTTTGGTGTACTTTCTCTACTAATTAGCAGTAATAATTGATTTCGTTAATAAGTCAGCATTTTTAAAAATCAAACGGAAAAAACATCTCATATAAAGCTTAATACCGTCTTCAACAACAAAAGCTTTCGTGTGATTTTCTGGTTTTGTTTGAATTTAAATGTTCGTTTAAATGTCTGTTAAGGTTTGAGTGTTTAGAGTTGGACACATAAGTTACACATGTTTGTGTAATCAAACCAATGGTCGCCCTGAGTTGTTTGTTGTTATTGAACACACAAACTGCAAGCGCTGAACACCATTCCGATCCTATTTGTAACCATATTAATGGTTAAGTGATGGAGAAAGGCCTTAAAAGCACATTTTGCGCGTGCAAACTTGAAATCCACACACCAGCAAAATAGTAAACATGGACAAGGTTAAATCATATTAGTTTGTTTTAGGAAGGTCTCTGATTTGACCATTGTTGAGTGACCAAGAGTAAATCTTGAGCGGAATATAAAAACAAATACACAATATATATAACAGATATGAGTATATATTGTGACAGATGAGTAAGATGGAGTGAACTGGAAAATGCATCTCTTCTCTTAAAGTTTTGTGAAATATAGTTTCCTCCATTTGTAACTTTGGTTATTTTTAACCTGTTTTAGTGTCAACTTTGACTTGAGTGTCAACATATTTTATTTTAAAAATACTGTATTAACGATTTTCACCAAAGCTTGGACATTGAACCGTACAAAAGATACAACTGTTGACTTTGACCACAGTTCTTGCAGTTCTCAAATCAATTATTATAATATTATCTAAAAGTTACTTTTGTTAAGCTTTTGATATTCAAAGCTAACGCTTAAAATCTACCCATAACAAAGGATAACAGCTTTCGAGATTGAAATATCTAATACACTATTGAGCAATATCGTTGTTATCTTGTGTTTAATACAGACAGGATTAATATAATGTTAGTAATGACACATACACAATAATGAAGGTCAACAATATTTAGTTAAATTTTTTAAAGATGAAAAGTACAGACAAGCTTTTGAAGGTTAAACATGAGAAGATGTTGACCACAAATTGGTTTCTGGTGTTGACATTTGGGCTTTGAGCAAGTCAGTAATCCTTGGCCTTGCTTGACCTTTGTTTCTAATTTTATTTTGAGCTTCTTTGTTGGCTAGATACATGATATGAAACTAGGTCAAAGGTTTTACTGTTTTATGAGTTTTCTTTATTGAAAAGTAAGTTTCTAATTAACTATAAAGAATTAATCTAATACGAAAGGAATTTTTCAGCTTATTTTGCTATATGAAAATACGGTTGGTACACCTGCCACAAGAAGGAAGCAGTTGGCGGCACTGAGATTGAGAGTATATAAAGAAGAGCTGGAATAAACTGAACCAGTCTCGGCAAGTCCACTAAGTATTCTCGATAGTAAAATGAGCGACACGTTTGGCAATATATAGTAAACATATTAAACTTTCCCGGTCTGTATCGAAAGCCTTAGATTTGATAATTTGTAATTACATCCCTGTCAAATATTGTGCTAAACAAAACAAATTCAGAATGTTCTCAGCAAGACAAGTTAGTGTCTGACTATCGTAAACGTAATGCTATACAATACACGGCGGGTTTTGAAAACAATTACAATCCCAGACGGTAACAGCTAAGAGTGTATGTTTAGTTTTAGTCTCAAGTTAGATTGGATTACAAGTACTCTAGGCAAGCTACTTGTAGTACGTGAAAACAACTTTTTTGTTCTGTCTACGCTAACGGCATTTTCATTAGAGACTTAACTTAGGGTTTGTGGGAATCACAAAACGCTTTTAGGGAAAGCGGTCCAAACCCTTGTGCCTGCGCCGGGAATCGAACCCGCGACCTTGCGCTTTGCAAGCCGTGACTCTACCCACTGAGCCACGGACGCAGGCAACTTTCAGGTTTGTTGGTTTCTGAGATTATGTAATTGAAAACTTTGTACCTAAATATTAAGTAATCTGCGAACGTAATGACCAGACAAACTCTAATTGAGAGTTATTGCAACATGGTCTGAAAGCTGACATTGAATTCTGGCAACTTGTAAAACATTATTTAAATTACTAATCTTAGTGTTCATTGGCGTTCGAAAATGTGAGTTACCAAGTCTAATACATTAAGAAATAAATAGTTCTTAGTGTCAAACCGATATTTACTTGGAGCCAAGCCGTTGAATATTACCAGTAGTTTGCAAACTAAACTATATGAAAATTTTCGCATAATTACTTTCGTCATTTAGAAACGCTTAAAAAATGAATATTAATTTGGTTTTGGTGAAAACTAATAAACTACAGCCACACACAACGGTAGAATGAACATTTTACCTACAAAGCCTTTATTACATTTTCAACAGTTCTAGCACAGATAAAATACATGTATGTAGTTTATCTATGGTTCTAGTTAGTTATCAGCACTTAGTAGTGATTTGAAATACTATCATTGTCACTAATTTGGAATTCACAGTTGTGAGATAGTCGAATCTTTACTGAAACTCCAAGAGACTCTTGCGTTAAGAAAGTCTCAAGGATCATTTTCTCTCTTCAAACTCTTACTTCTTCAACACATCATTAAGGCTTAAACGATGAAGAGACTGAAAAGTATTAAAATATTTTGTTACAAAGTAATCTAGTTCTGAAATGGGATTGAACATCAGTGTGTGATTAATCTGGTGTCAGTTAGGGTTCGCATACAATCAGTTTTAGAAACCTCAGACTCTGTATTGCATCCGTCGTTTTGGTGCGCTGAAACCCAAAGCTTTAAAGTCTATGGTTAGGATTGTAATACATAAGCCTGGTTTGCTTTTCTAAACACATTTAACTAAAACTTGCTTGTCTAGGGTATTAGTTCCTGAAAATTTAATCTAGCTTAAGAAGAGACCCAAATCACATTAAGTTATAGAGGCCTTAGGCTTTTTGACCGGGGTCACAACTGCGAGTGTAATCTAGTTCTTCCGGTTTACACCGCGTCAAAACATCGTAAATATCTCAAGCTAGTTATGATGATTTGACACGGTGTGAACAGCAAAACTAGATTATAGCTAAACAGTCACAAACTTAGCGTGTTTAGCGTTTATTTACGCAGTTTATCTAGCATTGGCTGGACATCGACAAAGACGTCAAGTAACGAGTAAAGTAAGTATCAAGTATCAAGTTACATAGTTAAAGAACTTCACGTTTTTATGAGTAGTAATCCATATTCACCCTTAAGCTAAGCATTGTAAGATATGTATAACATCGACTCAAAGTATTGTAAACTAAAACTGTGCTAAAACCACTTCAAGCTGTTACAGTGGGGTTCAAACAAACCAGAAAAAAAAGACAACAATAAAGTTAAATTTTTAGAGGACAATTTTTTTTAAGAAGTCTTAATCAAAAGGTGTTTTAATGTGATTTACCTCATAAAAGCTGCAACGTACTAAATGAAATAAACTTATCAATGAATCATTGCACTGTTCGTTTTGTAGAATAAACTAAGCTCTTGAACTGCGAAGAGAGTTGCAAGTAACCCTAAAAGCCCAAGGGAAATTTCGTGAAGCCTGTGGTCTGCCTACAGATTAAGAGTTCAAGAATCTCCATTGAGCTCCTAGGCTGTACAGTATAAATAACTCTTTAGATTCAAAACTATACAAAAGGAGAAACTATTTTACAAATATAGTACTCGTAGAATAAGAATACAATACATCCATTGTTTAACATATGTTTTTAATTAGTAAGTTGGAAGAATCTGTCAACCAATAGTTCACAGGAGAGAGACTGTGTTTATCCTTCGGTCAATTTTGAGGTTTTAATTTTGAAGACCCATACATTTTAAGAGAAAAACTACAAACAAGTGAAAATTTGCCTAAAGGTTCGTCACAAGGATAGATTTTTCATTCAAGCCGATACGAATTTTGATACGAATTTTTCGAGGATATTTTGGTCACGTTGTGGAGTATCACCTTATGTCACTGATTGGCTGAAGCTGATATACTCGCTGTCTGCTATCCTATTGGTCATAGGGCACCCAACCGTCCAATGGAGCAGGGATGTCCAACTTTCAATGTTCTCATTGGCTGTGACACTATCGAAAAGATTTTTTCAGGACTGGTTGCCAGCTTCTGGAAAGATTAATGGTGTATTCTTTATTGAAGTTATTTTTGCTCTTAGTTATTTTTCGAAATGATTAATTATTAAGCTTACATATAGTGCTTTTACTCCAATATACATCACATCACAACAAGTGTTCGTATGTGGCTCAAGATAGTTACAGTACGTGTATATGTCAAAGCTAAGTGTGAGATCTTCACTTCATCAATGCACACATTAGAACAGAAATGCACCACTCCATGTATTCACAGTACGTGTAGAACTAAGTGTGAGATAGTGTACTACAATGTTAGATTATGGCTACAATGTTGCCTGAGACATGATTATGTGTGAACCAAAGAGTCCTTTGTTTGTCAGTTAAAACGTGTGTTGGGCAATCTTTTCAACTGCTACATATTTCTTATTGAAACCGTCGTAATATAAATACTGATCAACACAAACGGCCGGAAGAAAACAATATACCGAAATCAGGAAGGTACTTGGTTAGCTCGGTCGGCTGAGATTTATCAGACCACGTACTAACTTTCTCAATACTATATAAACACAAAATTCTGTGTCTTTGAAACAGTTCTAACAGCTTATTATCTTAAAAAACTTGGTTGTAAAATCCCCAAACTACAAACAATATGGTAAGGAAATTCACTGAAACTGCATGTACCTTGGATACAATAAGAACCCCAGTCAACGAAACAAAACTAAAACATTATCTATAGAAAAATGAAAACGTTACGGGAGGCACAGGGAGTACATTATGTAAATCGAAGCGATCAGGAGTCATTTTGTAACGTAAACAACTGCTGCCGCTTTGAGTTTGAGCTGTATTACAAGTGTTGATCAGTGAATACCAGGGAATATAATGTGAGAGGAGGCAGAATGTGGAACATAAATTGCAGCTGTTGTTGACACCAGAGCTGCTGTACAAGCTTAACTGCGAGCCAACACATTATTGGTTTCTGCGCAAGACAGAGTACTGACATAAGTGAAGGACATGTATCAACAAGTGTTGATAGTGAATACATTATGGTTAATGTGAGAGGAGGCAGAATGTGGAACATAAATTGCAGCTGTTGTTGACACCAGAGCTGCTGTACGAGCTTAACTGCGAGCCAACACATTATTGGTTTCTGCGCAAGACACGAGTAGACAGAGTGAAGGACGTGTATAACAACAAGTAACAGTGAATACCAGGGGAATATAATGTTGAGAGGAGGCAGAATCAGTGGAACATAAATTGCAGCTGTTGTTGACACCAAGCTGCTGGGAGCTTAACACGAGCCAACATTAATGTGCGCAACATGCAGTACTGACAGAAGTGAAGGACATGTAATGTGGAACATAAAGTGTTGATCAGTGAATACCAGGGGAATATAATGTGAGAGGAGGCAGAATGTGGAACAGCTGTTGTTGACATTGTTGACACCAGAGCTGCTGTACGAGCTTAACTGCGAGCCAACACATGTGGTTTCTGCGCAAGACGAGTCATGTGTAAACACAAGTGTATCAGTGCCAGGGGAATATAATGTGAGAGGAGGCAGAATGTGGAACATAAATTGCAGCTGTTGTTGACACCAGAGCTGCTGTAGAGGCTTAACTGCGAGCCAACACATTATTGGTTTCTGCGCAAGACACGAGTACTGACAGAAGTGAAGGACATGTATAACAACAAGTGTTGATCAGTGAATACCAGGGGAATATAATGTGAGAGGAGGCAGAATGTGGAACATAAATTGCAGCTGTTGTTGACACCAGAGCTGCTGTACGGCTAACTGCGAGCCAACACATTATTGGTTTCTGCATAACATGCGAGTACTGACAGAAGTGAAGGACAGTATAACAACAAGTGTTGATCAGTGAATACCAGGGGAATATAATGTGAGAGGAGGCAGAATGTGGAACATAAATTGCAGCTGTTGTTGACACCAGAGCTGCTGTACGAGCTTAACTGCGAGCCAACACATTATTGGTTTCTGCAAAACATTACTGTCAAAGCATATTTTATTTGAGTCAAGATTGTAGTATATTTTTGTATTTACTACAAACAACTTTCAAATTAGGAGATATATTTTGAGTAGGAAAAACATTTAATAACACGGTATTTTTTTTTTAGTTTAACTTCATTGTGCTTGAGTCAGTTTACTAAGTACCACTTCTTCAAGTTCAAGAAAGTTGTCAGCACATACCTACAACAACTGAAGTATATCATTCCCTCTGGTCATCAAAGTGGTGTCGTCTGCAAACAGTAAAGTGCTTTCATTTGGCAGCAGATTGGTTATCATTACTGTAAAGAGCCGCGGGCCAAGGACTGACCCCTGGGGAACGCCACTATATTTTGGCCCTATTTGGCATTTGGTATACTATCTAACACTACACCGTGCAAACCTTATTGTTATAAAACACCACTTCAAAGGCTTTGCTTATGACACATCGACTAAGCAAAGCAGAGGCTATAAAATATGTTTTGATAAAACGATAAAACTCCTAAATCTGTCTTTTCTAGTTACAAACCATGTACATAGTGACAGATAGTGCTTAAGAAGCAAGATATTGGAACCGCAGCCATTTGAATATCTAGGTCAGTGCACAAGTCTTCCAGTCCGTAAAGCCAGACCTTGGGATGTAATCTAAAGATCGACTCAACTGCATAGAGTGTCTTGTAATTATAACCTAAGGTTATTCGTAAAACAGTGTCTTAACGTCTATTTCTGAATTACTTTTGATACTAATAATTAAATAAAAACACTTTTAAATTGGTTTTGATTCAGTTATATGTACATATCGGCATTAGCAGTACCTTTGAAAAAAAAAACAAGAAATTTCCTTTTTACTAACTGATTTATTAAGTTGTTGTACAATATCTTGGGCTATCTTAACTATTTATCTCGTTTTACTACCTGTTTTTCCACAAAGTTAAACTTGTTTTGCTGAATTTATATAGTGATTAAGTTAAAGTAATAGCTACAGGGGAGAATACCTAAATTTAATTCATATTATCTTCAGTTTTTTATATTTGTTTGCGTCGAAAATTATCTAACAGAAGAAACAAAGTAGTATACGAGATTTCGTCATGAACACAGAGAAAGAAATACATTCAATCAGCAAAGCAAACCAAATGAATTCTATGATTTCTGAACGATTGGATTTTAATAATGCACACGCGTTGCACTTTTCCTTTACGCTTGAGTGAACCATTTAATTACACTCTAATTAATAAGAAAGTAATTATACAAGTTTCAACTTTTATTAGTTTCCTTGTGCAATTAGTTTTATCAGCTTTGGGTTTTGACTGAATCGTAATTATTAAATGAATTGTACGCAGTATTTAAAAGGGGTAACAAGTGTTGCAATACCCAAGCATATAAAATAGTCTATAAATATCATTTTTACGGATTTATGTTCCTGTGAATGATTTATTAACCGTTGGAAATAAACTCCACTTGAGAGAATTTTTAATTTAAACAAATGAAACATCAGACAAGGGGTTTACTGTAGACTAACGAAAATGTCAAATTAAATATACTAAAATTGTAATCGATTGGCCGAAGATTGTTTAGAATTATTTCCGGCTGTCTGACATAAACTGGTAGGGACACGTTTGGTATTGAACATACATAAAACATCGCCACACGCCTGGATATGACATGTTTGTACAGTTGGATCCTAAACATGGAGGAAGTTGTAAGCACTTTTCCTTTCAACAGAATATTATAATACATTCGATTTTTAATTCGATATAGATAATTTCAAAAGCAATTAAAAAATCCACATGGATTACTTTTTCTGAAGGTTGGCAGTGCTACGTCCCTCCCTCGACCAATACTTTTGATTTTTGTGAGGATTATTTCCATATTGTTGTTTGCTAGTTTCTCCGTCATCTTCTCCGTTAGATCATTTGCAACGTGATCAGAGAACGTAACTGTTTCCACACTTACATGTAACAGGTTTGATTTCCGTTATTATTTGCTTTGTTTGCCTCGAATAGTAGCTCAGATAAGTGTCTGTCACACATTGCGACTTGGTAGCTGCTACTAACCATGTATGTGAAGTGTTCGGCATGACAACATTGAATCAGCTGATATTTCAATAGTAAGCAATGTTGACATGTCGAAAACATCACACATGGCAGCTACTAAGTCACAATGTGTGACAGGGTCTTTAGTATCGAATTAATTTGTTTATGCAACAAATTTTGCAACTCCAAAATTAAGGTGTTGTTGTGACTCCCAAATGTACTAACGATTGTTGTTAATCCACAGCATAAGCTCGTGATGACTGGGAAAACAACTTCATGCAAAGTGATATATATATATACTTCTATCAAACAGTAAACGTAATACCAAATTGAGAATCATAACTAAACTGACTTTGCTTTGATATTAGTATTTTTGTAATTCCAATCATCAATACAAGAGGCCAAATCAACATTGCAAAGCTGATTCGAATGTAAATTGAAGTGGCTGTCGTAGGCATAACTTCTGATCCGGGAGTAGATTCTGAGTACATATGATTTGAAATGCAATAGCCCATAACACATGCAAATTTAATTCCAGTTAAAATTACCACAGACAAAATATCTTTAGTGTCTTGATCTCAATGTGGTTTTCAACACGTTTGAAGTAATTGTTTTCATTATTGTCGTAAAATACTGCATTTACTTACAGATCTTGTCAAAAAGACTTGTAAAAATTGTTTGTACAGTATTGATTGAACTAAACCTTTTAAACCATCGTACATCATTAAAACACAATTACTTATCTTGACGGTTACCAAACCAAAACATATAATTAAAATGTTGCGTTTATTATATACTAAAACCATATTACTCAATTATCTCTCCTCGACACTGAGGTAAGCTATTAAGTAGCAGATGTGTTAATTTGCATTATACAGATTGTATGGGTGACAATACAATACGAGACAATAGTATAAGCCTGGTAGTCTGTGTGTTAATGCTATGAACATGACATAGAGTAACAATGTACAAGATTGCCATAATAATTACCAACGATAATCAATTGCAATAAAATTGGATTGTTTGCTTGTATAATTGAGTATTAGTATAATAATAACTCAAACCTAGTCGGTTGAATACTCTGATATTAAGTTAAAACTTTACTTAAAAATTTAAACAGCAACATTTGTTATAATTTAGAAATTACTGCACATTACATTATCTCCATATAAAAGTAAATTACTTTGCATCATTTTAAAAACTATTATTAGATATTGTAAAGTAATTTTAAATTATTTGAATTTCATAAGTAGAGCTGGTTTTTATATCAAATTTGAATGATATGGTCCATCTCTGTATATTATACTTAGTTAAAATATTTGTATGAACAAAGAAAACTCAAATGACTTTATGACCAACCACTAAAGTTTAACTTTTACCTTATTTTGTTTTATATACATATCTATGAAGGCGGGTACCGCTTTCCTGAAAACATTTCTGATTTTCACGAAATTTTGAACAAATGTTCATTTTGCAAATGTCTAGGTTAAGTTCCTTAACCAGCTTGGTTGGATAGGCCTAGTACGTTCAAAATGGTGGCCATTCAAAGTTTTGTGTTTCCTATAACATATACCATAAACGAACACAAAGTGTATCCTGTAAAGTACACACTTACTCTATCAATCAATCAAAACAAGTCCCGCTCTAGAACCTACCGTTTTAAAGTAATTTATGTTTAATATTATTTAATCCGAATTTCTGCCCTTTGTCATTCAGAGCACTGGTAATAAATTAAGCTGTTATATAATTTTGTAGCCTATGCTTCTTTGGATACATAAGGTAAAAAGGTAAAGTTTGTCTTGTTTAACAAGTCGAGGTTAGGACTACCAAGTCCTTTCTACTATTCAACCTCGACCTTTACCTAGCGTTACCGTATAGTGACATTACAAAATGGTGACTACGGGGATAGGGTATAAAAGAATTTCGTATAATTTAAAATAGACAAATAAAAACCTATTCTGTTGTTTTGGAAATTCGCTAAAATTCACCGTAGCGTTTGTGGCTACATGTTGGCTATGTTTTATGTACGTAAACTTTGCTTTAAACCGAAACCTTTCACCATTTAGGAAAATTAAACTCCCATCAAGTACCGCAAGTTATGATTGAGTAGGTGAAGGTTGACCTAGAAATCCAAACTGCTGCGCTTCCAATATCTCGGTTCTTAAACACCATCCCAGTTCTGACATGCTTTATGAACTAGTGAACACCACATATAGTGCGCTGTATACAGGCTGTCCCATAAGTAAAGTGCCAGACTCTAGGAAAAGGTTATATGGGTCATAATAAAGAGAAAATTAAGAAAACAAATTTTCCAAAAACGCTTAGTTAAGATATTTGCCATCTTATATGTTTCACTAATTACTTATCATATCCCACACCACTGATCGCATTTGATTCGAACTTAACATAATTTGTATCTAAGTAAGACCATTTATGGAAGAAATTAATGGTATTTTTAGGGCATTTTCGGCGTTACACCTTAAATAGAGAATAAACGGTGAGTTTTACGATAAAATGTAAAGAATACACTTTTGTAGCGAATTGTATTACCTATATATTGAAACCAAGGTCAAATAAATCGACTTATGAATCAACAAAGTTACAGTGGAAACCGTGGCAAACATCAAGATAATAAGGTGGAAAATTGTCAGTTTTCAGCCAGAGTTTCCCGTAAAGCTTTGTTGTTTCCCAATAGATTTTTATGACCTTGATGGCAATAGATAAATAATAAAATTCACTACAAAACGTTATTCTTTACACTTTATCGTTAAACTCACCGTTTATTCTCTATTTAAGTGTAACATTAAAATTACCATAAAATAGCCACCATTTTAAAATGATAAGTTAGATCATCCTGGTATTTTTTCCATAAACGGCCTTACTTAGATACTAATTTATGTTAAGTTTGAGTCAAATCCGATAAACGGTGTGGGAGATAATAAATAATTAGTGAACAATATAAAACGACAAATATCTGGTTAACTAAGCATTTTTGGAAAACCTTTATTCTTGATTTTCTTTATTTTGACCCATATAACCTTTCCCCAGAGTCTGGCACTTTACTAATGGGACACCCTGTATAAAACTACGTAATTTTAGAAATCGCATTGCATCCCGGAAAACTTTGCAACGGTAAAATAATTAATACTCGTTTTTAAGTCGCAACTGGTTTTCAAAAGCTGGAAATAATTTGGTGTTTAGGATTACCTAACTGTCGTTTGATTGTAAACCCCTCTCATGGATAAATTTATATTTTGAGTCGTAGAAAAAGAAAACTTAAAGAAATAGATGTTAATAATGTACTGAAATAATGAAAACTGACAAAAGTTGAATATCTTAACTTTATTGCTAACGTATCATACAACTATTCCAAAGTGTTTTGTAATAATTACAGTAAATAGAACTTAAAATAATTGTTAAAAGCAAAGTAGGTAAAAACTTAAACTATTTAAGTTTTACCCGAATTTATGGTTTTGATGTTTGATGAACATTTCTAGAATATATAACAAAGTATATAACTTCATTGGAAATATAAAAACAAATTTTACTATTTTAATTAGGCAACGTTTTTTCTCGAGCATACACTTTTGGAAACACGTTTGGTATTGCAAATACATAAAACATCACCACGCGTCTGAATATGACATGTTTGTACAGTTGAATATGATGGCAGAGACACTGTTCAGTGTTTATTACATTCACTAAACCACATGCAATGTTAAACGTTCCTGTTTAACTGCATATTTAACCATTATATGAATTATATGCCTGGTTATATTTAACCAGCTGAGTATCTTGAAACCTTTGTTTAATGACCGGTCCATTAAATTAGAGTTTGACTTGTTCGACGACGTGAAGTTAGGACTACCCTCAACCTCGACCTCTACCGTTACCGTATAGTCACTTTACAAATTAATGTAAGTGGTGACTGAGGGGATCGAACCCACGCTAGCGGAGTGATCAGTTCGGAGTCGCGCACGATTCCAACCCGCCACGTGTCCGCTCTGTTGTTTGAAGTTTGTTGTTGGGAATGGGAAAATCTCTGAGTTTGAAATATTGTTGTGAACGTGTTTCTTCATTAAAGTCCAAGAAGAACACGACGTTTCAAAATGATTGTTCCGGTCGTAGCCTATTTTAAATAAATTGGTGAATTAATTTGACATTGGCTTCATTCAATAATTTTCTTAGTTAAAGTCGAATTTAAATTTAGAGTCAGTGTTTAGGAGAGTAATATTAAAACTCTAAAAGAAAAGCTAATATTTTCTGCAAATCTTAAAAGCCAAACAAACAAAAAACAAAAAAATTTAATCTTATACTACACAGTGTTAAGTTTCAAAGGCATTCAGTGGATACTGCGATGCAGTTTCCTACACAAAAGACACAACCAGCTTCCCGCCTTTTCAACAATGTAGGTCAGAGTAATTCAGTTACTGTATCTTGATGCATAAATATCGCTTCCTTACTAAGTAATGGGTTTATACAGTTCCAACAATTGTTTTTGTTTCCAACCGACTTCAGAGAAACGAGGAGGTTCTAAAAGTTGGTCTGCGACGATTTTTTAACTCATAAAATAGTTGTAATTTTGTTTGTAAAGACTTACTTATAGTTTAACAATACTTTAAACTGTTAATTGTATACCGATTCATACTGTATAAAATGAGAGTAGTGAGGTTTACGAGAATGGGGTAAAAAAGGCAAATAACTTATTGGCATGAAGCAAATAAAACAATCATTCTTTCCTTGGAAGAGAAACTACAAACAAAACAAGAAACAGGTCACTGATCATACCACAGTTACACCAGAAGATGATATGTTACAGCCGGTTAGATATAAGACGTTCATCTTAAAAGGATGTGGAGGAAAATTTCGTAAAGATATATTCCAAAACTGTATGGTCAATAATAATTGTCAATCCTTGCTAAATTTCGTGTTTTTACCGTTCATTTTACTTCTTGTGGGGGTAGTGTGGTGAACATTAATCTATGTTTAATCATATGTTAGTTTTGTTTTGTAACACAGTTTTGTAAACACTCAATTAAGTAATTATCTTTATTTCCGTTGAACTAATTATTAATTTACTAGGTAAGTTTTAATATGTACACAATTCTACTGTCCCTCGCCTCATTGATACTATTTTCTATCTTCGATGATCTTCACCTTCCTCCCTGCCAGGTCTTCATCTCTAGTTTCATCTCAGCTTCATAGAGGTTAGGTTTTGAGGATGATATAGGTCTAAAGCTGCTCAAATAGTCTCAGTAATCATCTGATGATAACCGCATCAACTCCCAACATCGTTTAGACATATCAGACCATCACCTTCATAAATTTACTCCTCAAGTAGAAGTCCGTCATAGACGTTGTTTTGTCAGGGACTTTCGATTTATTGAAGGGTTTGAATTAAAGCCGACCTTGCAAAACTCTACTAGTACGTCTAGAACAAGACTACCTTTTAAAAGTAATACCCATAACAAGATTTAACTACCAAACTACTTAACAACGCCGTACACCACTATTTTTGTCTGGTAACGTTAAGTATTTATAATTATAAAATAACTGCTATTGATTTATTCACTAAATCACTATTTGAGATGGCAAATATGTGGTGAAGGATGAGTGTGATGAGTGGTAGTAATGGTTTATGGGTATAAATGGGTCAGTGGTACATTCCAACGTGATATAAATCATAATTGATGCGGGTATCATCAGATATTGAGACTATCTGAGCTGTTATATAAAACCTGACCTGGTGCTGATTACAGGACCGCCAAAAGTCCCAATTAAGCCTGAAATTTAAACATGATTAGCTTCCCACAAAGCTTTCTGGACAGCCGAATTCTAACACCGTATATGAAATTGTTTCCCTAGTTCTTACAATGCATCATTACACAGCGTTGGAATAGTGATAAGAGATGGAGGGGGAATTTCGGTAGTCAAAATATTATTTCTATAAAGTATAGAATTGTTTTACTAGCCTACATGATCTAATACTTCATCTACATATAGCTCTTCGCTTGATCCTTAAATTTTATTTGGAAATTGCACATGTTTTGTGGCGTGGTTCTGTTATCCAGCTTCATGGAGGTCAGGTTTTGAGGATGATATAGGTCTAAAGCGGCTCAATAGTCTCAGTGATCATCTGATGATACCTGCATCAACTCCCAACATCGTTTAGTGACCATCACCTGCGTGGTTCGGAAGTCACGTTAAGCCGTTGGTTAGATTTCCATTGGTCATTGGGCTTAATTAATGTTCTAAGGAAGAGTCGGCCTTAGTTTGTAACAAGACTACACCTCTTAACTCATTACTACTACTAATCACACTCATCCTTCACCACATATTTGCCTTGAAATACCCTCACGCTGATTTAGTGATTTTGATCGCTGAACAAAGGACTACTACTATCGGTGAAAATGCAGATATGTAGGTTAGTGTAACTGGATAACTTAAGTTACAACATCTTGCAGCATAAATGTCAAAGATAAACCACACCTCTGAGGCAGATTATGCAGGTTTAGGTTTCGCTTCGTCGTAATAGTTTCCTTAATACCTTGCTTCCCTTTAGCTTTGCTAATGCTTTGTTGATACCAACAATGTAATAATGTGTACATTAAGCTTTGAGCAACCGCGTATTTAGGTACTATATGAATAGTTTCTTTGAATATTTATTATAGGCTAGAACACAACTGTCATAAAATATTGCTTTTGTATCTAAAGTACAAAAGGATCAATGCGTTCTGGAATTGTTGTCAATTAATTTAGTTGTAAGTTGAGTGTTTTATGTGAAACAAATCTTTTTAAAATGTATTTAAGAACAAACTTCTTTTTGAGCGACCGAAACATTTAGTTGACGTTATATTTCAACACAAAGCTGTTTATTTCAATATGAACTACACAAATAAGTACGAGTATATAATAATTCTTACCATAGATATATTGCGAACGAAATAACTAAATTCGAAGTTGTCAAATTTGTTTAACGATACAACATGCTATGTTTAAGGTGAACGTTTACTTTTTTATCAATTGTTTGTAGGAGTTTAGATAGTTTAATTTTATTTTAAACTCGTAAAGAAACACAAATAATCCAATACAAAACCTTTAAGGTTGGTGAGATCATTTGTGTTTCTTTCCAGTTTAAAATTAGAAATCCAATAAGGAGTTCTACTGAATTTAATTCAATGTAGTTTATTATATCTTGATAAATGATTGTATAAAATGTTCGTGTTAACAATAGTATAAATATTTACAATAGAAACATATTTGTAAACTCATAAAATATACCTAACATAAGAAAATTCCTGTGGATGAGGTTGTTACAGGTATAAAAAATAAACAGATCCATCGCAATATATACCAAATAAAGTATCGTATAAAACATCAAACGTTCCAGCATATTTTCTAGTACAGAAATCACTGATTTTTTGTAATATGTATTTTCAAACTTGTAATCAAACCAAGTAACCTTTGAAATGTGTTTGCTTTCCCGCTTTGAAACGTTTTCAGCGCGAAATAACCAGTTTAGCTGTACTGTATATTGAACGAGCGGCGCTTGGAATAACCTAGATATTCTAATCCTTCTGATTCTAGCTGTTTGTGTAATAGCTTGCTCACATTTAGCTTGTATTCAAACGATTATGAGTGTTTTTTTCTGTTACAGATTATGGAAGCCTGGAGGATTGTTCGGAACTGTTTTCCGCATACGTTAAAGGGACCATTTTGAGCTTAAAACATTGTCAGTCGCGAGAAGTTAAATATTGGTAAATGAAACATTCTAGCTACGGTATAAAAATAGTTTCTGACTATTCAAACATTCGTAAATGTTTATCCTAAATAATACAGAGTGATCTTAATATTGTGTTTCCGTATTACATATATCATAGTATTTCAAATTAGTAAATTTGTAGCGTATGAAAGATTAGAAATCGTGTCGAATAAATCATAGTACTGTTTGACTAGGTCAGTAAAATGAAAGTGCTACACAATATAATGATGCGTTAATTAAAAAAACAATGATTTTAAAGAAAAGTATAAACTAAATACATAGAACAATTTAACGTAATTCTATTTCTAAAAAACAACATAAATCTTGACCAACAAAAATGCCTTCAGTGGGCCTAGTCCTGCTCCTACTAGCGTGCCCGGGCAGTGTGCTGTTAGGGTGGGGGCAGCAGAGGAACCAATCAGGCGTGCGCATCGGTACAGGCCAGCGGCAAGTGACGGCCACGGGGCCCACAAACGTGAGGGGAGGGAGTGGCATCAAGCTGGGCGGAAGCGGAAAGAGTCTCAGGAACATCACCAGGACTACGCCTGCGCCCACGGCTACTTCCGTGTTTCCACATCTAGAGACTGCGCCACCGTACCAGCCCAACCCCCAACCCCCGCCACCACCCCCTGTGCTCAACTCTAAGGGTCTGCCTATGCTGAGTGTAAGTAACCTTGAATTCATATAGTATTCTTATAGAATTTATAATACACCACTATCACAAACTTGATTTTCGCGGTAAAAACTGAGCATGAGTTGTAATTTATATTGTTTTAGTTCTTATAAGGTTCTAGTAACTACGCCTTGTTCTAAAGAGCGGAATATAATGATGGTGTTCGTTGCAAAGGAAAATAGCGTACCTTTTTAGTACTTAAAATTAATATTTTTATAAAGTAAGTTCTAGCAATACAAAACCTGCAAAGGTCCGAAAGGGAATTTCGAACTTGGTGATACATGTTATCTTCCTGATATTGCTGTGTTTTCGATAATGCATTCATTGTTTGAAGTATGCTTTTATCAATAGGAAAACTGCTCAGTTGAAAGTGTTGCAAAATGTTCACGTTCGTTAGTGAAAAAACGGTGTGACGTTTCATAATATTACAACATTTATTAACATTTATTTATCATTAACGATTTGCATCATGGGAAAAATTACCGATCCCGTCTTTAAGTAAAAAATAACCTAAAATATTACCAGAAAATATAACAAAATGAGCAAGCTTTTTTAACTACTCAAGTATACTTACGATTAGCACGTAAGCTGGGTACTTTACTTCACCTGAACTCTGAAACGCAAACAAATTGTGCAATACCATTTCATGCTCAGCTATTCTATTATGATGTTGTTAGTTTTAATTTGACTAAGCGCATACTTAAAAATAAAATAGTGTTTGAAAACAAACATTTCATGGGACAGGATTTACTAAAGGATATCTTGAATGTAACGAAAAAATAAAGGAATTTTATTTAGACCCTTGTCTGATGATTTCTCATAACGTTTTGACAAGAACTAATTTTGTTTAGATTAAATAAATAGTTTTATTTGGATTTAACATACAGCTAGGAGAGGTGAGAGTAATTTCTTACCTACTGCAGTTAACCAGGACTAGATGAGGCTATAAATATTCAAAAGTTGTCCTGTCCTGAACAAGAGGGTCGTTAGTTACTTTGAAGACCAGCTGAGAGTCCCATTTAGGGCAGAATTTACATAGTACCTAACCGTTTTTGTATCTAAAAGTATAAATATTACTTTAAATATAATACAAACTGGGCGTTGATTAGTAGGGACACAAGTTCAGACCAAATTCATAGTTAAAATAAAGATGAAGAGTTCAACTCTCAAATTATTGTTACTATAACTAAAGACATTAAAGGAAAACATTTGTTTAAAGCTTTTTGTTGAAGATGGAACAATTTCTTAGGTAGAAGTATCTTTACGGAAGTTTCAAATAGTTTTGAGAGAACAAAAACCATACGACGTTTCAGGATCGTGTTATAATTAACAATTTTGTAATGTTCATTGTTGTCCTCAGGTGAAAAGTAAGCTAAAAACACAACATTAACCTTTGGATAATAAACTAGTCTAAAGGTAATCAGCGCAAACTGACCAGTCAACCACCACTATAAAACTAGTTTTTCCTCCCTTAAACGAATAGCCTATTATTGTATAACAGCTATCCTAGAAACCAATACTACATGTACAAAAATTATGGAATTAAAAACAAATATAGTATATGTAAGTACGCCCACAGCCGGTGACAGCTGCACAATGACTGAATGCCTGGCCAGTCGTGAGACCATTGGTTGGCTAGGAGCAGCGGACGACCACTCACAACCGTGAATCAGATTGACCAACTGTAACAGAGAATAAAAATAACTATTTATGCACAGCCAATGGAAGGAAAATTCTTTAGTTTTGATGAATGAATTATGTTTTTCTAATATAGGAGTTAAAGTGACTAACACAACTTTAGTAAAATCACTTTTCAGTGAACCGCGAAAACTATTGGCTTAAGCTTAACTTTAGGTTTATGAATTTTTAAAAACTCATACATGTTTGAATAGGGCGTCTTACACTAGTTAGGTATTATGTAGCCTGTTTGAGTCCTCAATACCATTCTATGAGCTTTGTGCTATTTCCTGCTAAAAAATAGAACAGACACAAGGTAGCCAGAGATGCCTTATTTCAACCGAAGCTTGGCTGATTTGACGGCCTGCTAGTTTCATGCACGAGGCCTCAATAACTTTTCTTTCGAAAAGTGTGGTTGCCGATGTATTCTGCTTGCCTCATTCCAGTTCATGGTATGATTATCGGACCAAAAATGATAATCTTAGAATTATCTGTGAGATCTTGTAAGGCATTTTTAAACCTTCTTAGTCTTTTAAACTTTTTGTTAGAAAAACCTGATTCATTCATCAAAACTATAGATAATTTCCTTTCCATTGGCTGTGCATAGATAGGTATTTTTGTGTTCTCTGTTACCGTTGGTCAGTCTGATGCGCCGCTGTGATTGGTCGTCCGCTGCTCTGAGCCAGCCATATGGCTGTATGGCGGCTGACCACGCAGTCAGTCAGTCAGTGTGCAGCTGTCACTGACGGTGGACGCGCTTAATTTTTACATTTCTTTTATTAATTCCGTAAAGTTGTTGTATATTTTGTATTGTTTACTAGGCTAGTTGTTATCAGATTTAATATGTTTGGAGAAAACTAAGGTCAAAGAGTACAATATCAATTAATCAGTAAAATTTGAATTCACATGGGATTTTTGTTCACTAGTAGGCAATACCTTTTGGTTGGAATAATTTAAAATCAAATTAGGACAAACAAAGGGAAAATGGGCAAGTGAGTTTTATCTTTATGGGACAGTCACATAAGGGTTAAGCATAAAATGAATCGTGTCATCCACGAAGTAAGTCATGCATATGCATCGGGGCTTCACCACAAACGACGTTAGTAAATTCTACCCTTCCGTAACAGCAACGATGAAAGCTCACTAAGTAATACACCTGAATGTTAAAACCGTTTGTTAACCTAATTTGTTTAATTTAGTTTAAACTAAAATTCTCTTTGTCAAGCTATCAAATACACTTGTGTTAGATTTTAAACTACTCGTATAAACTACTGTAAAACGGCTCGCATTTTTGTAACTGTAAAAACCGTGCTTTTTTCATAATATAACCTAAGGGACCACCATCAGTGTTTTCATTAAAAATCTAAAAACACATGCTTTCAAGTGATATTGAAAAAAACATAATATTTATATAAAACTTTAGAATTATTAAAGTTATTATAACTATGATTGTGTGGAATTTTAGTCTAACACGTCCAAGAATCCCTTTTTCCCTTAACAGTTAAAAACCCCAAACAAAAAATCCCCTTATAACATAATTTAACTAATATTTTCAAGACAAAATGTGAATTCTAAAGTGAAACCCCTAAATTATCAACAGCTTTTACACTTTAAAACCTGACAATTTAAGTTCACCTTCTTAGATCTAAAATATCCAAAAATTAGAATTGCGCTTTTCAAAGAGTTTTTGTTTTGCAAAAGAGAGCAATGAGAATTTTATCTCGTCTTAATTATGATTCCTGCAAGGAATCATTTAAAACTTTATCAATTTCACCTTTACCGTCCCAATACATTTTTGACACGGTATTGTTCTTTTTATCAAAATTTTCCTTTGACCAGCAACCAAATTGTACATACAATATTAGAAACCAGTCAATTAGGCCAAATTATCACATACTCTATATTTATGATAAGCTTCCTATCTAAGCAGGCCGAAAATTATACAATAAATTACCCGACAATATAAAAAACTGCGGTGTAGATACAATCAAAAATAACCTTAAAAATATTTAACTCAAAATTCGTTTTATAGCGTACAAGAATTTTTGGATAGCTGATTGAAAATTATTTAAATTACACTTCCCTTCCAAGGTCTTACCAGTGGTCGTAGGATTTTCTTGTTAACATTGTTTTGTCTTTGTTGTTTCGTTTATCTTTCTTTTTTTCTTGTCATAGAAACAATTTATATTGTAAAAATGTGACAATAAACGTATAATTATTATTTAAATAGAAATAAAAACCAGCGCCATAACAAAATTGTCAGCAGCGGTTGTCTAGTTTTACTCAACAAACATAAACTTACAAGAAAAACAAAATAACAAATAATTTCCACCGAATTGGAAAGAAAAACAAACAGAACCGTCGTTCTGCAAAGTAACCTCGCTTCTGCCACTTCTCGCAATGCGCCCATAACTCAACCCCAGTGACCCACTTCAATAGACAAGATTTATGTGTATTTACCTTACGCCACAGATTGCTCTTGAAAACTGTGCCATACATACACAGAGTACTTTATCAGCTGTGCAGGCATCACATTCTGTATAGTAATGTGGAAGAGACTCACGTTAGTGAACATTATTGACATCTTTTGAGCTGTGGTAAATATTGAAACAAAACACAGATTTTTATTAGTATTACTGCTTTACAAATGCACTGTATTTTGCTCAGCATGAAAATGGTTAATTAATGATATTTAATGATCAAATAATAATAGTTAATGATTATACCCCACAAATACTTCATGGAGAAGTTGTAACTACGGTCCTTTAGCTGCAGAAACCAAAACAATTTCAAAACACATTCTAACATTAATATATTATTTTCTAATAACAATAAATTAAAATCCATACTCGGCAACACAAAAAGTCAAAATTCAAAATTAAGATGAATCAGGCATGAAATGCTTTGTGACGACTGTGACCGCAAATATATAGGACAATCCAAACGAAAACTTAAAGTACCATTGAAATAACATACATAGAACTTTGGGTGTAACAACGAAGACAAAGCTACTTGTTATATGTAAAACATTCATGTATGGAAAACATTCATTAGAATCAGGACATCACTTTTCAAAAATAAATTTACAAAAAAGTTCAAAATCCAAAATTATTAGATACATATGAATCATTGTACATGTAGAAAATCAAAATTATTTAGTGATCAACGAGCCCGGTACATTTCAAAATTTTGTGTTTCTTGTATAGGACATTACTATTAATTTTATTTTATTTAAATCATTATATTATTTGCAATACATGTTTTATGTAACTATTTTAAATTTTCCTTCAGTTGCTGAGTGTCTCTGAGGATAAACGCCAATGCATTTGTAAGGCCTCAGACAATATACAAGTTTTATTATTAGACTGTTTGCAGTTTTCATTAGTTCTAAATCACGAACAGCTGAGGTCAAAGATAGGCTGTTCGCTACGCTCACAGTAACAAGTTGCAAAGGAAATTCACTTCACTAAATCACTAAATCGCTATTTGAGATGCCGACCACTCTCATGAGGGTATTTTAAGGCAAATATGTGGTGAGGGATGAGTGTGATGAGTGGTAGTAATGAGTTATGAGGTGTAGTCTTGCTACAAACTAAGGCCGACTCTTCCTTAGAATGGTTGGCTAAACGTGACTTCCGAACCACGCAGGTGATGGTCTGATATGTCTAAACGGTGGTGGGAGTTGATGCGGGTATCATCAGATGATCACTGATACTATCTAAGCCGCTTTAGACCTATATCATCCTCAAAACCTGACCTCCATGAGCAGGATTACAGGACCACACCACGAGTCCCAGTCAAAAATCCCACTCTCGTCAGCTGCACTATATTTACCACTCTTATGTTGACATTTGCAGGTAGGGTTGGTGGTGCCGCACAAGTCCTTCGGGCTGCGTGAGTACAACCGCGCCGTGACTACAGCTGTGAACGGGTTGACCAGAGCCAGTTCCAGATCTAGACAACTTAGTGTGTTCCAGAGATACCAGGTCCAGTTCCACATGGTGATGAACTCTCTCACCCCCACACCTACAGGTTAGTGATTCAACCCTCTTACTATTCTAAAAAAGGTAAAGTTTGTCTTGTTTACCTAGGCGAAGTTAGGACTACAAAGTCCTCTATACCATTTAACCTCGACCTTTACCTAGCGTTAACGTATAGTCACTCTACAAATGTAAGTGGTGACTGCGGGGATCGAACCCGCGCCAGCGGAGGGATAAGCTCCGGAGTCACGCACGGTTCCAACCCGCCACGGGTCGGCTCCTGATACGCTTTAATTTAAGCGAAGGCGTTCCACAGCATATGATGAAGCAGTGAAATAAAAGCTCAAGATAAAACGTAACCGGGGCGAAGCCATCGAACTGCCATGATTCCTGGAGAATTTCAATTCAAATTCAATAACTGTATACTCGTATCTTGGAAGTTCACTAAGTAGTTATGTTTGGCAAAACGTGACGACAAATTACTTGAAAAATAATATGAAGTCAAAGATAGATCGAACATGAAAAACACACATAAAGACATTGGTGCACATTAACACATAAGTAGTTTTTCTTACATCATTTCACTACCATGCAGTCTGGTGATTTGAGACATTATTCTACAAAAACCACATGCTTATACAAATCCACTAATAAATCTTTTAATATTTATGGGTAATTAGTCATCAATAAAGGGACATTTGGGTGGATCGGAAGGTGAGCCAATTTAATAAGATTGGTTTAAACATTATTGTTTTTCTCATTTTGAAAGCACATAAATTGCACTAAGACAATCCCGATCAAAAATAAGCAATTATTAAAGCACACTTTTCACTTCAAATATTAACACCAAAAACATGACCAATTCTACGGAGGAAAGCGAAAGCTCTCCATCATTCAAAAGTACAAGAGAGCTTAGGACGAGAGGCTTCCCTCCAACAAAGGAAGCAGAGACCGACAAAGTCAAGTCAGGAAGGCACTCTTCGTTCTAGAGTGGATTAGAGTATTTACTCGTGCTTGTAATACAATGGGAATATACTTAACTCTGTGCACGGAATTCTGTACAAGTTGATTAGTTAATTTAACGACATTGTAGAAAATAGATCGGCTTTGTACTTCGGCTGGGAGGGCTTTAATCATCTTTAGGGTTCTATTTATGAGATTAATACATTTTTCATTTCGTTTAGTAAATTACGTGCTGTAAAACCGTCAAATTTTAACTTCTTACTCTAAAATGTGCCATTTCATGTTCGACTTCTAGGTATATTAAACATAGAAAAGTACAAAAATGTCACTCACCTAATCACCCTCATTCGAATTGTGTCTGACTCGGAGAAATATACTGAGAATTTAGCTGAGAATTATACGGTCTCCCAGTTGTTCAAGTTTTAAAATTGACTACTGTAACTTTCAATTCAGTCTAAATATTTCTGGTATAGTAAAATTTAATTCAAATAAAATTTCAAAGTTTCATTTGTTTCCATTAACTTAAATTACATTTAAAACCGTAGTACTTATTCAACTCACCAAGTATTCTATCTTTTATAACTACGGGTGTATACATTATATACATATAATACATAAAAACATAAATAGCATAACGTAAGTAGTTGTTGCTCAAAGATGACTAAGGTCGAAACCAGATTCAATTAATCTGAAAGTCATATGTTATTCATGGTTATATAGTACATTATATGCCCGAGTTATCATTAATTATCATCAATGAGCCATCAAATAATACTTCATTAGTTGAAATAATGAAGGAAACATTGTACATTTTAATGAATAGATATGTAATGAATGGGATGATACAAATACAACTAAACAAATCATTACAAATAACTTTGGTTATAATAATCCATTAAAATGAGCTTAATTATAGATATACTATAAATTAAGGGTGTTTTATTACTTATTTGTTACTTAAAACTATAATTTTCTATATCCGATGTTCTGATCTGAGATCAGGAATCTAATCCTGTCTTTAAAAGAAAATGTACCTAAAAATAACACAACGCATTAAGAAATGAGCCAGTCTAAAAAAATCAGCGTAAGCTGATTATTCACTCACCACCAAACAACATGGGGTTTCCTTTAGCTTTGATTTTGTTTTTGCTTTCCCTCGTATTTAATCATATTTAATTTTATTTAAAGTAACCTAGAAAAAAACATGCACAAAACGTTAAAAAATCATAACAGACAAGTAAGCCAAGTATACGGCCAGTGACTGCTGCCCATCAACTGACCGGCTGGTAGGCTGCCTGGGAACAGCGGACGACCAATCACAGACGTGTATCAGACTTACCAATTCCAACAGAAAACCAAAAAATACCTGTTTTCACTCAACCAATGGAGGGAAATACATTCTTTAGGGTTTTGATGAATGAGTCAGAGTTGTCTAACAAACGAGTTAAAATTACTAACAAGAATTTAGACAATTCCCTTCTTAGTGAATAACAATAACTGGTTATATGCCTAAGCGGAACGGTAAAGTTTGAATTTTAAGTATCAAAATTCTTCAAATTTGGAAATGGGCACTAATTTCTCAGTACAATAAAATTGGTGTTATAAAAGATATAATAGGCTATTACTGTATCAGATCAATTTGATGAGTTGCAAATATTCCGTAAATTTGTTGAATGTTATTTATAATGTGCTCTACAACAACTGTTTAATTGGAAACATTAAAAAGCATTGATATATTGTAAAAAAGGTAGTTTGAGCTAACGGTCGTCTTAAAGAGCATATAAATCAATATACACTTTATGGTTTAAATCTGGGTTTTGATAATGGACTACAAATTCATAAGCGCTGGCTAAAGTGATATATAACATTTAATATTTACGTAATAGAATTCAATCTGATGCTTAAACTAATACTTTAAAATACATTTTAAATTCGACTATTGTTTTTAACGTAATATAAAATGCCAAATCACTGACTAACTAGTGTGGATTTACTCGACTAAACATATTTCAGTACCCATACTCTAGATACACACTATGTTCTGATGGAGTAACCAAAGAGGAGTAGGTTATATAAGACTTGTTCATGAATATACTGTGTTATATCAAGGAGGAAGCTTTGAGTCCTTGATAACACTTAACCTCAAAAGACAGGGAAAACAAAGGAGCCATATTGTCAAGAAACACGGTTCAAGTTTCCTTTGACGAAGAAGGTCTTCCAGACTTGTTACAACAAACAACTTTAAAGTGCTCAAAGCAACATTACTAACTTAGTTTTGGGGTTTCCGTCAAAGATATTTCCGAACAAAACTGAAATTTCAATAGAACGCGTTTGCTGGGATTACAAATAATATTCCTTAAAATGTAGGTTCCTTAAGTAGTATATTTCATCACTAGGTCCTAAAGTGGCAATTTGACACAAGGTCAAGTAAACTGACCGAAGGTCACAAAGTGTCACTTTTGGTGATGAACAATACTTTTGTCGTGATCCAATTAATAATGAGAAATAAATGTCAGTACATGTTTTAATATTATAAAGAATGAATTAATTTAACTTTGGTTTGAACTCAGCAGTCTGAATTATAATGTTTTGAAGAAACAGCTGTTGCACTGATTTACTATAAAATTAGTGTTGAAATTGTCCTTAGAGGGAAAAAGATACTTTTAATGATCTTTTTTGTGAAATCAGCTGATTATTTGATTGTTTTGAAATTTAACACTGACGTATAGAAAATCAGTCCAACAGCTGTTTCTTCAAAACATTTTAACTCAAACTGTTGAGCTCAAAACAATGTTTACTTAATCAACTGTTTATAATATTAAAACATTTCTTGACATTTATTTCTCATTATCATCATGACAAAATCGTTCATCAAAAGTGCCTTTTGACCCTCGGTCATTTAACTTGACCTCGTGTCAAAATGTGTCACTTTAGGACCTAGTGATGAAATAGACTATATTCTAATAGCGATAACTTTTGTAAATTTGTTTGTTCTATAACATCAGAAAATAGCCTGGATTGAATTTAGAGCACTTTGGTCCTTACATCGATGTGATAAAATATTGGTTCATTATTGTAGAAAACTAGCAGGTCTCTACTAAATGTCTAGTATATTTGGTTTAGTAAAAACCAAAGAGAGAGGTTAAAAACCGTAGAGTGGTTAAAACAAAAAAAATTGAAAAAGTCAGTCGATTTCGACACAGTACAGTTGAAGATCATCACTAAAACATAATACGTTTAATAAAACTTCTAGTAAAACACTTTTTCAATGGTTTAATTTGTGTTGAATATAACTTTTCCCAAAAAAGTCAAGCAACAACACGTATTATTAATTCAACGGATACTACATTTACAGTCAAGAGAGGAAAATCTGAATAAGATAGCAAATAAGTTCAGAGTACATTTCCTTTTATTTGAACGGGTAGGAATCAATCATCCAAGAAAATACTTGTAACACCACTTGAATCATCTTGTTATCCGTATGCAGTAGACGTACTTTTCTTCTATTCCAAGAACGAATTCTTTCACTTGAATTATTGGAACAAAGACATTTTCAAACATTTATTGCGCAAGTGTTAGACTTTGACCTTGACGTAGTATTAATAATAAATCGTCTTTATCGTATTTAAAAAAGGCAAAGTTAGGGTTCAGGAGCCCTTTCTACCACTTAACCGTATTGAAATTTCACTTTTAGTCAGAAAATTCACATAACAGGTATGCATTTCTTAGCAATGAGGAGGGACATTTATGTCTCTTAAGTTTGAATGAAATTCCTAGATTGCACCTTTTAAATAGTAAATAATAACAGTTTTATTGATTTCAAACGGTTTAGAAAATATTAGACGTAAGAAATAGTTCACTGTTTACTAAATACAGAGTGTTTTCAAAAATAAGTATATAGTTCCGAGTAACATGTATTTGATTTCGGGTTAGTTTATCCGTAATCCACCATTTTGTAAGTTTTGAAAAATAATGTTCAAAACCCTTTGATATATATTTTGTGAAACTTGGTATAAACCTTATCTGTTTTCCTAATAACATGGTCCAAGAGTATTCTTTATCTAACATATCAAACTTCAAAACGACGGTCATTTAAAAACTTCAAAGTCAAATGCATTCATATTAGAATTTGCCGCCATTTTGAAATTTGATAAGTTAGATAAAATATATTTTTGGAACATGTTATTAGGAAAATAATTAAGGTCATACATAGTTTTACAAAAGTATCTCAAAGGAATGTCAAATTATTATATTTTCAAAAATTTACAAAATGGTGGACTAGGCCGAAATAAAAAATGTTACTCGGAATTTTCGACTTAATTTTGTATGTAGAATCCGTTATTGCATAGTGCGCTACACATTTTTGTGACACCCTGTATATTGTATTTGTAACGTAACTGACTTGCGCTTGAGCAGAAATCCAGATCAATGTTATACTGGTTTACTTGCAGACATGTGTTATCAATGTCCAAGCTCTGCAGCAAAGCTGTTCTCCAATCTTCGCTTTTATAAAATCATACCAGATGTTCTAAAACAATATATCAAATTTAAAATAGTAACACGACAAATACAAAGCGACGTTTACAAGTCCTACAAAACAGTGTTGTTAAATATAAAAAATAAATTAATACTATTACATGTATAACCATGTTGTCCAATGTATTTTATAAATGACAAAATCTCAAGGTGGTTACATGAAAATTGTAAACATTCATATACCGTTGTGATGTAACTGTGTATGTTCAATGGTTAATACTACATGATATTTAGATGCAGGTAATTGATAAGACATATTAATTTATTAAAAATGGTTTAATCATGAGTTGACTTTCGCCGATTGAGCATCATAAGATGTGAAGTTGAAGCAAACTTGTACTTGTGTTCTAAACTCTTAGGATTTCGCGGCCGGTGTCATCACTAAGATCTAAGGCTTCCGGTTTACACCGCTCTGACTCAGCCAGTCAACAAGCTAGTGAGGATGACTCTCCACAGCGAGGTCGAAACGTTTAGCAGTAATTATATTTCACCTATGACGCGGTGTGAACCAGAAGCCTTAGATCTTAGTGTACTTGTGGTATCACTATAATCTAGTTCTTCCGGTTCACACCGCGGTCAAACTTCGTAATTAGGTTGAGATATTTCGGCCTCACTGTGGAGTACCATATTCAGTCACTGATTGGCTGAAACTGAGCTACTTGTCTGCTGTCCTATTTGTGGTAGGGCTGCCAACCGTCCAATGGAGCAGGGATGCCAACCGTCGATGTTCTCTATTGGCTGTGACACTATCAAAAGACTTCTTCAGGACCGGTTGCAAGCCTCTTGAAAGTTTAATGCTGTTTGTACTCGTACTTGTGTTGTCTTATAATTTGTTTTCTGTTGTCTGATAAGGACTTGGTCGGTGAAAACTCCAGTAAAACTTAGTACTTAAATAACTAAATATGTTTTATCAATTTCAACTTGTACAGCATTTGTTGTTATGACTTACATTGTCTAAGAAGTTTGTTGTTATGAGTTACATTGTCTAAGAAGTCTGTTCAAACATAAAATCAGGGGATTCGAGAATAGCTCCAATGTAAACAAACAAACGGAGCAGTCTTAGTTGGTGTAAGTAAGAGAAATCCTCAGGATGAAGACTGATCGAGTGATCAGCAATTGCTTTGCTCACACCACTTCCTGCCTCAGGAAATTGACGAGTTCCCAAACACTTGGCTAAATGCCGTGCTAACAGAGATAATGTGTTAAGGAAAAGAATCGAGGAAAGAAATTGCGACTTGTTTCAGATTAGTAGTTTAATTATGTTATTTATTTTGATTGACTTTTAAGCAGGACGTACTATAAGTTAGTTAAAAGCCTTGGACTAAAAGCTTGAGAATATTTGTCAGATACTCTTTGTTTGGAACAAGGTAGCTCATAGAAGCACACGCCATATGGTGGAAGGCTTCATTTCAATTTTGAGTTTTGGAAGAAGAATTTTTTGCTTTGGCCTAACTTTGTACAATGGGCTTTCCGATACGTATTTGAAAGGTTTTCAGTTTTAGCTATATTTTAAATTAAAGTCAAATTATTTATAATTAAAAAATAACTTATTGTAATAATTAGTTTTAATTGTAAGATAATAGATTAAATTTGTGTTGATGTGAGTTGTTCTGAAAAGTATTAACTTAAATGAAAAAACTTGAAATAAGGATTTTTTATTTATTTAGAATGCAATTACTAAAGATAGAAGGGAAAAATGCAGTGTAAAATTCTATTACCACACTAGATGTAAAATATTAAAATATAAAATTTTATAATCTAGTTCTTCCGGTTCACACCGCGTCCAAAATGTTTCAGCCAATCAGTGTCCGAAGATGGTACTCCACTGCGAGGCCGAAATATCTCAACCTAATTATACACTTTGGAAAGAACTACAATATAGTTGTGAAACCAGCTGATTAAGCCTAAGAGTTAAATACAACATTTTATTTTATAGTATCGGTAACCATTTGTATTCTTTTACTAACGCTAATTGAATTATAGAGTTTATTTTATGAAGCCAATTTTTTGCAACAAAACCACGTACTGAACACCTTAACCACAGGCTAGTAGACCAATCAAATCAACGGGAATGCAATCGCTTGGCCTTTGATTAGAACTCGGTCCTTTCATCCATGGTTAAGTGGTTCTAAGTCCCTAATTGAAGAGTTGAAGTAGACACAACTAGTTTTTGTGATGGATTTTTATTGGTAGCCTACTATTAAATTTTATCGTGAAAGTAAAAGGTATATCTTTTTTTAATTCGCAATGTACTTTTATGTTCTTAAAGTTTAACCTTTTGCAAATACACAAGAATCTCTAAAATGCATCATGTTTTCATGTTTTATTTTTGTAAAATTAGTTTGGGAATCCTTTTTCCGAATGTTTTGGACAACCGAATATACAAGCTTTTAAAAAACTTCAAAGTCAATAAACAATTTAAACAAGCGAAGAAAGGATTTTGAATCCTTTAAAGTGTGTTAAAAAGAAAAGTTAAATTTAGATGTTTTACGATAAATCGTACTCTTTTGACGCAAACCGTTAAAAGGCACTCTTTATTTTAAACCTGACCATTAAATTGAATGAGAAGCATCAGAATAAGTAGATGATAAAAGCCGTTATTTTCTGGTTATTGCTACTCACTTATTCTATTACTCAATAAACCATGAAGTATCAGAATACGTTAAAGCAGTAGTTGGTGCTATCAAATGGGCAAGGTTTTCGTATTGGTAAAATATATTAGCATTATTATTTTTACTTTCATGACTATAGTTCTTTGTTTGAAGTTTATTGATGACAATAGAAGAGTTTCTGAAGTTGAAATATTATTAAGGATGTTTTTATAGCTTTTGATGAACAAAACGAACGTGACATTTTAGAATTTCAATTCTGATCCTTATTGAAGCTTATTACGTTTTTAACCACTCATTTTGATTTAATCACCGTCCATTCACGTATCCCGACCGAACCCAATCTCGAAATAAAATCCTAATTTATTTTTTTAATGCATATAAAATACTATAGAAAACCCAGAAAACCATTTTTTTGTACACACTCCTTTCTAGATTTTGAAACTAGGTATACAAATTTTTTACTAAACGGCAATCTGTAATATCCTTATATAGTATATTAGTGATTAATATATGTCTAATTATTATTCCATCATGTTGGTAATGATTATCGTACGATTGTATACGTATTGATGAGTAATCGAATAAATGATACTGATTGGCCGTTGGAATCACGCCATCCCACCATGCCTACCCCAAGTCAAGCCACCGTCTTCCCGTCAGTCTACAACTTTGTTAAATACCCTTCCAATAAAGATATTTGCCAACAAGATCACCTATCCAGACTCCGGTCTCCACGGCCGTTAGTGAACTACCCAAAATGCTGTAGTTATTATTTATCCAAACCCTTGACATCAACGTGGTACCTAGGTAGCAGACATCACACAATCCTATCTGTTAAACTAATGCGAGAATTATATCACATTTTTGATTACCGGATAGTACCTCAAACTAAGAACTAGTGAATTGAAAACAAGGAAACGTAATTTATATAAGTTTTGTTAATTCTTTCCATTCCACATGATCTGCAGTTGACTGTAAGGAAACGAATTCTCGCAATCTTCTGAGTCTCTTATTGAAAATACTTTGTCAAGTATCTTGAAGAGGTCGGAGGCGGAGGTCTGCTTACAAAAGAAGCATTCATCTCACATTGGCTTGCAAAACGGTTTCTTTGTGGGTAAACTCTCTGAACGTAACAACATAAGTAAATGTATGTTTTCCCTTTCTTCATATATATTTCCTTGCTGTCTGCGATAAACTTGTGTCAGGTAAATTGTGCTTATGTGTTAGTATAGTTCCATCGTTCGGTGGTTTATTATTTTAATTTTATTTATACCTAAAATATCTGCAGATTTCAGTTCGTTTTATGATTCAATTTAATGTTTATCGACTAGCTCCTTATAAAGATTAACACACGTTTTATGCAAGTTGAATTGTAAGAAACATGTGTCTTTTAATAAAAAAATTATTTTAAATGTCCAGCTAGATTGCATTTGACAACTCCTAATGGTTTAATAGGAAAATAAATACACTCTTTAAAAAGTAAATACTTTCTACTCTCTTTACAATTTTAATTGTTTTTCTAGAACTTGGTATGACTTAATATTATTCTAGTTTCAAAATTATGAAAATAAAAACAAAACCAAAACTTATAATTATTAAAATTGCGAGGTCTTTCGATAGCAAGGCTATCTTCGTCGGGCAACACAAATCTTTGCAATTTAAATAATTATAAGTATTGGTTTTGTTTTATTTCTATAACTTTGAAATTTAGTCCAATACTATGGCTCAAGTTTTCTATATTCTAGTTTAATTAGGTCATCTAGCCAGTATTTAAAAAGGACATATCACGACTAAACTTTTTACACAATTTCTATAATCTTTTAGTATTTAAAAACATCTTAAATCTAGCTTTGTAAAAGTTTTTTTTTAATCCCATAATTGGTTAGGCTATTTGTTATCTAAGATGGTTACCGTAACAAATTTTACAGTAAACACTTTTTGTTTACAAGTATATAGACTAAAAATACCAAAACTGGTGACGGTATGAAATCTTTTGTAATGGAAGTCTATAACGACAAGTCCAATATTGCCATATTAATGACTGACTCGAGTTCCGGGAACAATACAAAGCAGCCTTTGTTTCCGGTTTATGAAATCTTCAGTTTTAGCTTTTCACTTCTCAAAGTGAAATTGCCGTCAATCGTGAATGCAAACAATGCAGACTCGGCCAAGCAGGTATCTTCACTGTGAACTCACCATGAAATGAATGAAACTAATAAAATGAATGAAACGAAGAAAGCTAATGAAACGATTGAACCTAAAGAAACAAATAAAGCGAATGAAACGGACGAATGGAATGTAGCCAAATGAAACAATATGAAACGAATGAAACAAACGAACGATTGCAACAATCGAAAGGAATATAACCAACGAAACGAATGAAACAAACAAACTAAAGGAATGTAACCAACGAAACAAATGAAACGAATGAAAACAAACGAAACGATTATGTAACGAAACGAATTGAAACAAACGAACGACGAAAGAATGTAACCAAAGAAACAAACTACAAATGAACTAAAGGAATGTATTCAACAGAAACAAATGAAACGATTGAAACAAACGAAACGATTGAAACAAATGAAAGGATTGTAACCAACGAAACAAATGAAACGAATGAAAGAAACGAAACGATTGAAACAAACGATTGAAACAAACGAAACAAATGAAATGAATGAAACAAACGAAACGATTGAAGCAAACTATATGAATGTAACCAACGAAACAAATGAAACGAATGAAATGAATAAAACGAAGGAATTGAACGGAACTAATGGAATAAAACATGTAATTATTCAGGCGCAGTAAAAACTACCACATCATCTCTACACTTAACCATATGAGACCTAACAAAACTTTGTTTTGATACTAAGAATACACTGCAGCTTTCCAAAGGAATAACTTCTAAAGAGTAACACAACTTTTTTAAATCGTACTTTTAGTGAAAACTAAAGGTGATACAATTAAGACTTAATCATCCGTAGTTTGGTTCTTATAGTAACTTGTTCACACCGTAACAGTCATGGGTTGCCAAATATAAGGGACACACATATGAACAGTTTTCTATGACATCATAAATACTGTCCTCGCTCCATTTATTGCTGATGCTGCAGTTTCCCTTCTTTTAATGGTCTTTTTACATTCATATTTCATACTTTTCAACTTGAACAAGCGCTTGTGTCGACTGAATGTCGTAATTGTAGTTTGGAACTCCTAAACCACGTTTCGGCAAAAATAAACTACGATTTATGTAAGAGTTTAATTGTTCTTGCGGACATTTTCCTTCGTTAGTGAGTCTTTACGGCTTTGTTTAAATTTAAATTAAGTTCGCTTCTAGCTTTTCGATCTATACATTATAACGTTTAGATCTTTTTGCACTGTATTTACTTATTTTGTAAAAAGAAAAAAAAACAAGGAAAATCGTTTCATTTATTTAGAGTTGAGAGGGTACAACAAGTGTTGTTGACTACAGGATGGATTTATCGCTCTCTTGGGTTTAATTTCTTCCCCATCATCGTGAACAAACAACCACAACCAAAGCTCTCTAGTGGCAGTGGTGCTTTTATACAATCACTTTATACATTGAAATCTTATAATTTATGGTGATGTATTATTACTCTTCCGCCAAAGGTAGAAATAAATCCATACAAATTATTTGAAATACGTTTATACACATCACAATAACGCGTTCTGTTCAATGTGTTTTCTACAGGACACAAATTCATTAAACTTGTTTACATAAGAAAATATAACTCTCAGGCTTCCGGTGTCACAACTATAAACTAGTTCTTCCGGTTCACACCGGTCTCTGATTGGCTACAAAATTAATACGATGATTTTATGCGATGTGAATAGAAAATAATGGATTATAAAAAGAATATAAAACCCAAGAAGTAATTTAATACATAAAAAATACAGACTCGAACCTTATAATTATTAAATGGATGAGCTTCGTAATATTGGTTGCATCCACGTTTTATTAGGTGAACAAAGGTTGCTTAAATCTTTGATTGTTTTTCCTACCACGAATAAACCGTTACTTGTATTACGGTAATTGCAAATACATAGTATCGTACTATATCTCAAACTAGAACGCTGTAGCCTAAATTAACTTTCTAAATAAAATAAAATTTGTGTTCATTTTAGGTTGTTAGGAACACTTTGATTTGACATGTTTTGGTCTGTTTACCGAAATAGTGGACAAGAACTTTGATGGAGGACTAAACTAACTTTAGATACTCAAAGGAGCAAACTCTAAACTACTTTAAAGTGTTTTACCAAAGTTCACGCATTTAGTTAACCAAAGTCAGTGAACAATTGATTAAAACATGTATTAGAAAAATATAAGTTAGATTGTACAACAACAACTATTACTAACACAATGAAATATACTGAAAACTTGTATCTTTAAAATATACTGTACTTTATTGTAACCCACAAAAAATTGTTATTTTAATGAAAACTCACACACCTAATGTTTCTTTTTTGTCAATTATAGTTTGCATATTTTGCGTTGTTAACACAATAATTGTCAAATGATATCCTTGAACCCTACCAAAATAGTACCACTATATTCCTGCCTCAGCCCAGGACCGTGAAGGGAACAACACAAAGCAGCCTTTGTTTCCGGTGAAGTTTATTAAATCTCCTGAGTTTCACAGCTTCTCTCTTCACACAGAGAATGACAATGCAAACAATGTACGAGTAGTATCCACCAAGGAGACCACCTCCACTGTAAACTGAGACTCTCATATCCTGAACACTACTTAAATAGTACCACTATATTCCTGCCTCAGCCCAGGACCGTGAAGGGAACAACACAAAGCAGCCTTTGTTTCCGGTGAAGTTTATTAAATCTCCTGAGTTTCACAGCTTCTCTCTTCACACAGAGAACAATGCAAATCCAATTCACTGTAAACTGAGACTCTCATATCCTGAACACTACTTAAATAGTACGAGTAGTATCCAACAAGGAGAGACCCACACCTCCACTGTAAACTTCATATCCTGAACACTACTTAAATAGTACCACTATATTCCTGCCTCAGCCCAGGACCGTGAAGGGAACACACAAAGCAGCCTTTGTTTCCGGTGAAGTTTATTAAATCTCCTGAGTTTCACAGCCTCTTTCACACAGAGACAATGACAATGCGACAATGTAGTATCCAACAAGAGACCACCTTCACTGTAAACTGAGACTCTCATATCCTGAACACTACTAAATAGTACCACTATATTCCTGCCTCAGCCCAGGACCGTGAAGAGAACAACAAAGCACAAAGCAGCCTTTGTTTCCGGTGAAGTTTATTAAATCTCCTGAGTTTCACAGCTTCTCTCTTCACACAGAGAATGACAATCAAACAATGTACAGAGTAATCCACCAAGGAGACCACCTTCACTGTAAACTGAGACTCTCATATCCTGAACACTACTTAAATAGTACCACTATATTCCTGCCTCAGCCCAGGACCGTGAAGAGAAACAACACAAAGCAGCCTTTGTTTCCGGTGAAGTTTATTAAATCTCCTGAGTTTCAGCTTCTCTCTTCACAAAGAGAATGACAATGCAAACAATGTACGAGTAGTATCCACCAAGGAGACCACCTTCACTGTAAACTGAGACTCTCATATCCTGAACACTACTTAAATAGTACCACTATATTCCTGCCTCAGCCCAGGACCGTGAAGAGAACAACACAAAGCAGCCTTTGTTTCCGGTGAAGTTTATTAAATCTCCTGAGTTTCACAGCTTCTCTTCACACAGAGAATGACAATGCAAACAATGTACGAGTAGTATCCACCAAGGAGACCACCTTCACTGTAAACTGAGACTCTCATATCCTGAACACTACTTAAATAGTACCACTATATTCCTGCCTCAGCCCAGGACCGTGAAGAGAACAACACAAAGCAGCCTTTGTTTCCGGTGAAGTTTATTAAATCTCCTGAGTTTCACAGCTTCTCTTCACACAGAATGACAATGCAAACAATGTACGAGTAGTATCCACCAAGGAGACCACCTTCACTGTAAACTGAGACTCTCATATCCTGAACACTACTTAAATAGTACCACTATATTCCTCTCAGCCCAGGACCGTGAAGGGAACAGCCCTTTGTTTCCGGTGAGTTTATTAAATCTCCTGAGTTTCCGTTCTCTCACACAGAAGACAATGAAACAATGAAGTAGTATCAAAGGAGACACCTTCACTGTAAACTGAGACTTCATCCTGCCTTTAAATAGTACCACTTATTCCGCCTCAGCCCAGGACCGTGAAGAGAACAACACAAAGCAGCCTTTGTTTCCGGTGATTAAATCTCCTGAGTTTCACAGCTTCTCTCTTCACACAGAGAATGACAATGCAAACAAATGACAGTAGTATCCACCAAGGAGACCACCTTCACTGTAAACTGAGACTCTCATATCCTGAACACTACTTAAATAGTACCACTATATTCCTGCCTCAGCCCAGACAGTGAGAACAACACAAAGCAGCCTTTGTTTCCGGTGAAGTTTATTAAATCTCCTGAGTTTCACAGCTTCTCTCTTCACACAGAGAATGACAATGCAAACAATGTACGAGTAGTATCCACCAAGGAGACCACCTTCACTGTAAACTGAGACTCTCATATCCTGAACACTACTTAAATAGTACCACTATATTCCTGCCTCAGCCCAGGACCGTGAAGAGAACAACACAAAGCAGCCTTTGTTTCCGGTGAAGTTTATTAAATCTCCTGAGTTTCACAGCTTCTCTCTTCACACAGAGAATGACAATGCAAACAATGTACGAGTAGTATCCACCAGGAGACCACCTTCACTGTAAACTGAGACTCTCATATCCTGAACACTACTTAAATAGTACCACTATATTCCTGCCTCAGCCCAGGACCGTGAAGAGGAACAACACAAAGCAGCCTTTGTTTCCGGTGAAGTTTATTAAATCTCCTGAGTTTCACAGCTCTTCACACAGAGAATGACAATGCAAACAATGTGCAGTAGTATCCACCAAGGAGACCACCTTCACTGTAAACTGAGACTCTCATATCCTGAACACTACTTAAATAGTACCACTATATTCCTGCCTCAGCCCAGGACCGTGAAGAGAACAACACAAAGCAGCCTTTGTTTCCGGTGAAGTTTATTAAATCTCCTGAGTTTCACAGCTTCTTCACAGAGAATCTGCAAACAATGTACAGTAGTATCACAGAGAATTCACTGACAATCTCATATCCTGCAACTTAAATAGTACAATATCCTGTACCCAGGAGTAGGAACAACACAAAGCAGCCTTTGTTTCCGGTGATTTAAATCCCTGAGTTTCCAGCGCTCTCTTCACACAGGAGACAATGCACAATGTACGAGTAGTATCCACCAAGGAGACCACCACTGTAAACTGAGACTCTCATATCCTGAACACTACTTAAATAGTACCACTATATTCCTGCCTCAGCCCAGGACCGTGAAGAGAACAACACAAAGCAGCCTTTGTTTCCGGTGAAGTTTATTAAATCTCCTGAGTTTCACAGCTTCTCTTCACACAGAGAATGACACACAGAGAATGCAAACAATGTACAAACAATAGTATCAGTAGTATCAAGGAGACCACCTTCACTGGAAACTGACCACCTCTCATATCCTGAAACACTACTCTCATATCCTGAACACTACTTAAATAGTACCTGCCTCAGCCCAGGACCGTATTCCTGAAGGAACAACACAAAGCAGCCTTTGTTTCCGGTGAAGTTTATTAAATCTCCTGAGTTTCAGGGAACAACACAAAGCAGCCTTTGTTTCCGGTGACACAGAGAATTTATTAAATCAATGCCTGAGTTTCAATGTACAGCTTCTCTCTTCACACAGGATCCACCAAGAATGACAATGCACAATGTACTAGTATCACCAGGAGACCACCTCACTGTAAACTGAGACTCTCATATCCTGAACACTACTTAAATAGTACCACTATATTCCTGCCTCAGCCCAGGACCGTGAAGAGAACAACACAAAGAGCCTTTGTTTCCGGTGAAGTTTATTAAATCTCCTGAGTTTCACACTTCTCTCTTCACACAGAGAATGACAGCAAACTTACAGTGTTCCACCAAGGAGACCACCTCCGGTGAAACTGAGACTCTCATATCCTGAACATCTACTTAAATAGACCACTATATTCCTGCCTCAGCCCAGGACCGTGAAGGGAACAACACAAAGCAGCCTTTGTTTCCGGTGAAGTTTATTAAATCTCCTGAGTTTCACAGCTTCTCTCTTCACAAGAGAATGACAATGCAAACAATGTACGAGTAGTATCCACCAAGGAGACCACCTTCACTGTAAACTGAGACTCTCATATCCTGAACACTACTTAAATAGTACCACTATATTCTGCCTCAGCCCAGGACCGTGAAGAGGAACAACACAAAGCAGCCTTTGTTTCCGGTGAAGTTTATTAAATCTCCTGAGTTTCACAGCTTTTCTCTCTTCACACAGAGAATGACAATGCAAACAATGTACGAGTAGTATCCACCAAGACCACCTTCCACTGTAAACTGAGACTCTCATATCCTGAACACTACTTAAATAGTACCACTATATTCCTGCCTCAGCCCAGGACCGTGAAGGGAACAACACAAAGCAGCCTTTGTTTCCGAAGTTATTAAACTTGAGTTTCACAGCTTCTCTCTCACACAGAGAATGACAATGCAAACAATGTACGAGTAGTATCCACCAAGGAGACCACCCACTGTAAACTGAGACTCTCATATCCCTGAACACTACTTAAATAGTACCACTATATTCCTGCCTCAGCCCAGGACCGTGAAGGAACAACACAAAGCAGCCTTTGTTTCCGGTGAAGTTTATTAAATCTCCTGAGTTTCACAGCTTCACACAAGAGAATGACAATGCAAACAATGTACAGTAGTATCCACCATGGAGACCACCTTCACTGTAAACTGAGACTCTCATATCCTGAACACTACTTAAATAGTACCACTATATTCCTGCCTCAGCCTAGGACCGTGAAGAGAACAACACAAAGCAGCCTTTGTTTCCGAAGTTTATTAAATCTCCTGAGTTTCACAGCTTCTCTTCACACAGAGAATGACAATGCAAACAATGTACAGTAGTATCCACCAAGGAGACCACCTTTCACTGTAAACTGAGACTCTCATATCCTGAACACTACTTAAATAGTACCACTATATTCCTGCCTCAGCCCAGGACCGTGAAGGGAACAACACAAAGCAGCCTTTGTTTCCGGTGAAGTTTATTAAATCTCCTGAGTTTCACAGCTTCTCTCTTCACACAGAGAATGACAATGCAAACAATGTACGAGTAGTATCCACCAAGGAGACCACCTTCACTGTAAACTGAGACTCTCATATCCTGAACACTACTTAAATAGTACCACTATATTCCTGCCTCAGCCCAGGACCGTGAAGGAACAACACAAAGCAGCCTTTGTTTCCGGTGAAGTTTATTAAATCTCCTGAGTTTCACAGCTTCTCTCACAGAGAATTCACACAGAGAATGACAATGCAAACAATGTACCACTATATTCCTGAGTAGAGAACAACACAAAGCAGCCTTTGTTTCCGGTGATCCACCAGCTTCTCTCTTCAGGAGACCACCTTCAATTAAGAGACTTCCACTGTAAACTGAGACTCTCATATCCTGAACACTACTTAAATAGTACCACTATATTCCTGCCTCAGCCCAGGACCGTGAAGGGAACAACACAAAGCAGCCTTTGTTTCCGGTGAAGTTTATTAAATCTCCTGAGTTTCACAGCTTCTCTCTTCACACAGAGAATGACAATGCAAACAATGTAGAGTAGTATCCACCAAGGAGACCACCTTCACTGTAAACTGAGACTCTCATATCCTGAACACTACTTTAAATAGTACCACTATATTCCTGCCTCAGCCCAGGACCGTGAAGGGAACAACACAAAGCAGCCTTTGTTTCCGGTGAAGTTTATTAAATCTCCTGAGTTTCACAGCTTCTCTCTTCACACAGAGAATGACAATGCAAACAATGTACGAGTAGTATCCACCAAGGAGACCACCTTCACTGTAAACTGAGACTCTCATATCCTGAACACTACTTAAATAGTACCACTATATTCTGCCTCAGCCCAGGACCGTGAAGGGAACAACACAAAGCAGCCTTTGTTTCCGGTGAAGTTTATTAAATCTCCTGAGTTTCACAGCAACAGAGAATGACAATGCAAACAATGTTAGTATTTCCACTGTAAACTGAGACTCTCATATCCTGAACACTACTTAAATAGTTATATTAAACCGTGAAGGGAACAACACAAAGCAGCCTTTGTTTCCGGTGAAGTTTATTAAATCAGTTTCACAGCCTCTCTTCACACAGAGAATGACAATGCAAACAATGTACGAGTAGTATCCACCAGGAGACCACCAAACTTCTTTTTTATCCTATCAAACTGTAAACTGAAATAACAAAGAGCTTTTAATTTTATATATATCTTTTCTTATATATGTAAATAAATCCAAAAATGGAGAGTATAAATAAATACTGCAAATAAGATCTAGCCGTAAGAAGAAAATAAAACGGCCAGGAAGTATATTCCCATCAACACGGTAGAAAATACATCCAATAGAACATCAATTACGGATATTCCTATTAACAAACTTATTTAAGAAACACACCAACATAAATATATCGTTTAAATCAAAAAAAAATCAATTAAAATCACTTTGAAATGTCAAACAAGATTAAATAACATGTCAACCATTTCAATCATAGTTTCACACAAACATCAAAATTTCCTATAACGAACCAGGCTTTGTTTCAGTAAATGTTGTAATATAATCTTTTATTTTATTTTCTATTTATTTTTTCTGTTTTGCTAAGTTTATATATTTGAAAGGCTTAATTTTGTTATATAAAAATAAATCCAGTATTTGTTGGTAATCGCAAACTCAAGAACGGTTTCACGGATTTCTTTTAACTTGTTTAAACGTTTTCAAACTTTTGTAGAAGGTCCTGTTGGAAAAAATGAAAAAACATCACATGGGAAATTGAAAAACGTTAACGATTTAATTCTGCCCTTTTTTACTTTGCCTATGTAGCTAACAATGCTGATAAATAGTAAACATATGTTTTTGTGGAAAGGACAAAGTCAGTTTGGATCAGCTAGTAAATTTATAAAAACACCAATGAAAAAAGAAGGACAAGTTTAATTTAAAAGTAGTATCATACGAACAAAATATTACATAAAACGTTAGTGGTTTTATTCTAAACATTTTACAATAAGCCTATTCATTAAACAAGTATACATCTGATAAATAGTACATAGATTTAGTAAACATACGTTTGGTAACAGGACCAAAGTCTGTCGGGTAAATTTGTAAATACACCACTGAAGGCAGATTAATTTAAAAATAGTGTAATTTAAAAATATGGGACTGTTCTCCAGAGATCATCAGGATAGGCCAAATCAAGAAAGGAAATATTTTTACTGAATATGTTTAAACAAGGTCAGAAATTGTGTTAAAGTAAATCAAAGTATTTTTACAGGTTGATTGTTTCCAATTTATTTAAAATCAGGTGACCGTTTTCACAAAAATATTTAAATATTCGAGTTATGCATTTCCTTTGGGGCTAATACTATCAGGTTTACTAAACTATAATTAATTCTATTACAATTCTGGACGGATTACAATATTCTCTAGCTAGTTGTTAAGTATCTTCAAACGCAATAGCACGTTTCTATGACAACTATCGGCTATATCAGGTTTTGAGGATGATATAGGTCTAAAGCGGCTCAGATAGTCTCAGTGATCATCTGATGATACCCGCATCAACTCCCACCATCGTTTAGACATATCAGACCATCACCTGTGTGGTTCGGAAGTCACGTTAAGCCGTTGGTCCTTGTATTTCCATTGGTCATTGGGCTATTAGTTAATGACCCATTCTAAGGAAGAGTCGGCCTTAGTAATTTGTAACAAGACTACACCTCATAACTCATTACTACCATTCATCCTTCACCACATATTTGCCTTAAAATACCCTCATGAGAGTGGTCGGCATCTCAAATAGTGATTTAGTGATTTATTCTAGATTATTACCTCGTTCGTTTTTATTTCAGTGGTTTACCTATGAACTAATATTTATGAATTTATACTAATACACAAAGAATGGAAATTGAAGATTCAAGTGCTTTACAGTTAATGTTTCCCACAAACGTGTTTTGTAGTACGACTGAGCGGTAGGTCATACGAGTTTATGGCAGCACATTTCATCTTCATGAGATAACTTCTGCCGTTACCATAAAGTTATGACTTTGCCCATATTCTATCGCCTACTGAATAAGTGAAAACTAGTCATTGACTTGATTATTTAACTCCTGTTATGCCTCCGTATACTTATGATCATAACATAACCTTGCATAAGTTTGATACAAAAAATTCATATATTTTAATGTTGTTTAAAGAATGACTTTTAATATTCTATGGTACTGAATAAGTGCGATATAGTTGTAGTTTAATCCAAATAGATAATATGTAAGCACTTAAGAGTAGTTATATGCCTCTACAGCCATTGAGAAAAGTTGTTTTGACCATGTTTTTTTACTTTACACCTGATGTTTTAGGTCAAATTGGATTTTGTTTCACAAAACTCTTCCTAACAATTCGCCGTTATCCATGTTGAAAACGTGGTAAGTGAAGAGTTCTTGAGTCATACCGAACTTGTTGTTGGAACCACTTTTTAAAAGTTAAAGGTTCTCCGTACATTAACCTTGCCCCTATTTTGAAAAAATAACACTAGATATGCTAGCGCCAAAGTACTGGCACGAAAAAGCCTTAACATTAATGTATAAGATGACTGTCATTAATATCGAGATTCAAGTTCGTGATTGACCTTTTTTTGTATAGACTGTTTACTGATATGAAATTAACAGTTCTTAAAATCCTGGAGTGTTGTTTGTTGACCTTAAGATATGTTTCCAACCACCTGGCCCATAATATTACCTTAAGGTATATAACTTCTGCCGTTATATAGCTCTTCTCCCATTATGAATAAGTGAAAGTTATTTTGAAACAAAGTGTGTAAATAGACTATTTTCTCCTTAAAAATACACTGGTAAACTCATCACAATATTATTTTCCCACTCTTCTCTCTAATTGTTCATAAGCTACAAATGTTTGTTGAAGACCACAACGACAGCAAAATACCGATTTTCAAAAGCTAGTACGACTGACGCTTTGAATTTTGTGCTCACGACCATAACACCTGCGTGGTTCGAAGTCCGTTAAGCTGTTGGTCCTTGTATTTCCATTGGTCCTATTAATTAATGACCCATTCTAAGGAAGAGTCTGCCTTAGTTTGTAACAAGTTATATTTTCACTCGTATATATGAGAGTGGTCGGCATCTCAGGTACTACAATACAAACTGTACCTTGTGCCAAATATAGAAGACTATGAGTCATGTGAACAAGGTTCTCTTCTTACACCGCTTTTTACAGATTTAGATGGTTCATACTTCTAAATTTATTAGGGCAGTTTCTAGTTTTAAATATTAATGTCAACGAAACCTCATGCATGCTTTACATTCTATAATAGTAGTTTAAGTAATTATCACTATTTTTATCACAAGTAAACAAGTAGCTTTTCCTCTGTTTTGTATTTTCACACTTAGTTACCATCAAACATAACTAAACATAAACATTCTATGAAGATTCTATTCTAGATGAATCACTACATTGTGTTTACATTAACCTGTATCTTTCTTTACTTGCACAGAGGTATGAGGAGCGAACAAGTGCTGTTTACTTTTGAAATCTGCATGATTTTTTTATCATTTATCCATTTATAAACATAGAATCAAGTAGTTTTAGGGGACGAGCTTTATGGCAGCACATTTCATCTTCATGGACCCAAAGAATGGTCATAAATAGTAAAAACTAGTCAAGGGTGCCCAGGTGACACTTTTTGTTTTGTAAATAAAAGGCTATGTCTATTTATACGTCGACTAGAAAATAAACCTGTAATATGGTATACCGCTATAATATAGTAGTCAACGCTTTCCATGGAAACATAATTATAACTTATTGACTTACCACGTTTATGTTCTGTTACGAAATGTTTTGGTCACGTCGATACATATCAGGTATTTTATTGAGTGTATAAATTAAACACGAACTAGTAAAATGCTGTTTTAGAGTTTAATCCAGTAAAATAAGTCTGCTTGAAAACTCAAAAGATGTGGTATCGTTTAAGAGTGGAAAGTTTTAGGTTTGAAAACAGTGGACTTTTTATTTTAGTAGATATTTGGTGTTTATTTATGTTTGTTCCTATCAATTCTAAGAAGTTTGACCCGAGTTCGAAGTACGTGCTTGTTGCTGTTGCAAGATAAAATACCGATTAATATCTTTAACCGTTTCTTTTCTTTTGTAGTTCTTTAGAGTTATTTCATTGGATCATGGCAATAGTAACGAAAAAGTCAGAAACAGGAGACGGTTTGAATAATTAGGGATTTTTACATTTTACAGAGCAAAACACTATAACTATAAAATATAAATAAAAATGCATAGACTGTTTACCAAAATACCGATTTCTAAGGAAGAGGCTCAGTTAACAAGTTAATATTTGACCTGTGGTAGTATTATAGGTAGGTTTAAATTTGACCGGCGATGTGTATTTAAGACAAACTATTATTGCAACCATGGTTATATATTTAAATCTTCAGAAAACATATATTCAAATCCGTTACCATGGTCTCAAAGTACAAGAATGACATATATTAACCTTCAAATAATGTAACTGTGGGTTAAAATGTATACTTTACATAGTTTATTTACATTTACAAAATAACTAATTATTTTAAAACATGATCAAATACCCAATCATGAGATGGTTACGAATTTACAAAAAATAAGGATATACATCTTTTAAATACAAATAGTGATATATAACTAGTGATAATGGGACACTGGTTAACGACTTTAAAACTATTTTGAAACTCCAATTTTCGTTCCGAGTCGTCATTGTATTGAAACTGAATGTTTTCTGTTTAGGATAATGATATACATTGTACAACTTACAAACTGTACCTTGTGCCAAATATAGAAGACTATGAGTCATGTGAACAGTTTTCTATGACGTCATAAACCTTCCTCGGTCCATTTATTGCTGATGTTGCAGGTTCTCTTCTTACACCGCTCATTTTACATTTATGGTTCATACTTCTAAATTTATTAGCTCAGCCCTAGTTTCTAGTTTTAAATATTAATGTCAACGAAACCTTCAAATCGCTTTTGATCATGCATGCTTTACATTCTATAATAGTACGCCAGTATTTAAGTAATTATCTGATACAGCTTTTTATCACGTACAAGTAAACAAGAGCTTGATCATATTAGCCTAATCAGGTCAACATAATTAAACGAGAAGTTAGTAGTGCGACACAACTTTCATACAAACACAGACTACTTGTTTTGTATTTTCATTGTTTTAAGCCTTAAGGTTTTTGAGTATATTATTGTACTTTTAGTCATTTATTGATCAAAATAATAACACCGTTAATTTTATCAAAATAACAAAATAGAAAACACAAAGCGTTGAACGTAAAGTTAAACAACTAAGAGGTTTTTTTCATTTAGGTTACACATTTTGTTTTGTATAACAAAAGTCTAAACATAAACATTCACTTTAAAAAACAACATCCTCATGTCTGTCAGCTCTTATGTCACTGTAATGTTGCCAAAGTATACATAGTAGTTATGCTTAAAACACAAATAAATGTTTAATTTCATTAAACAATGTTTTTACAACGCCGTAACAAAGATGATTACAGAAGTTTTATGATAAAGACAACAGTATCAAATTTCCTCACTTAACTGCAAAGTTTTGTTTCTAAAACGGCGTTAAGTTTTTCTTTTACTAGCAGAGACCGGGAGATCATGAATAGCACTGTTTGTTATTTAAACGTTTACATTACCCTTGTATGTGAACATTGCATGGGTCTGTTGTTTTTATACTGTCCCTTATAATTACTTGATTTAGAATTAAAAGGTAGTACACATTTCTTTACTTGCAATCTCACGTTTAACAAGAATACTTAAATGATTGTTTTATTAATACTGTACAAACATTTTAATTTAGTCAAATAATAATTACTACTTTATGGAGTGCAGAACAAGTGCTATAAATTTCTTCGTTTACTTCATGAATGTTTTATTTAGATTAAACTTTTCGTTGCTTCCTGACCAATCCACTTTGGTTCCCTTGAGTTTACGGTTCCCTTGAGTTTAATTTCTTCACTGTGTTTGGAAACCAACAACACAACCAGAGCTTTTCAACCCGTGTTACATTTATCAAATCAAGTCACATTTAAGTTATTTTGAAAATTTTAAGTTGGGTTTATAAAACAAATATTGAAATACAATTTCCAGTCTATTGTATTTCATTGTATAAACATAGAACAAAAGACATTCATCGCATCATATTATTTAACAATAATATCTACCTTTAAGCTACGGTTTCCTAGGAAGTAATGAACGCTACATTACGGCCATAATATGACGGTGAGTTTTGTTTTCAATGCAATCAGATGAGAGTGTGTTTTCCCAAAGAATGGTGGTTGCAAAATAGCACTGAAAACTAGTCAAGGGGTTTCTCGCCAGGTGACACTTTTTGTTTTGTAAATAAAAGGCAAGCTTGTCCATTTATACGTATGTAAATAAACATCGACTAGAAAATAAACAACATGTCAAACGTTGTTTTGTCAACAGCTGTTTTGATATTGTGTTACGTCCATTGTCACTGTTACATTGACCGCTACATTACCGCTATAATATAGTAGTCAACGCTTTCCATGGAAACTTCTTACTGACTTACCACGTTTAGCCTTGTGCCAAACATTCTAGGCAATGTTGTGTTACGAAATGTTTTGGTCTGTTCAACGGAATAGTTTATAAGAATTTTCACGATGGAAAACAAACTTAGAGAATGCTTAAAGTAGCAAACTCTGAATTGCTTAAAGTCGATCGATACATATCAGTTTAGCCAGTATTTTAGTGAGTGTATAAATTAAACACGAACTATAAAATGCTGTTTTAACTTTTCATCCACCATCACTGCAAATGTAAAATAAGTCTGCTTGAAAACTCAAAAGATGTGGTAGACGTTTAATATGAATAAACAGGAGCTTGGAAAGTTTTTAGAATCTAACTTTCCCAAGTTGAGGGTTTCCATCATTTAAACAACAGTCAAAAATAACTCAAGTAAATTTCGCATCTTCGTGGATTTACTCTTTTTAACATTTTATTGTAGTAGATATTGTTTTCCACCACAACCCTTTTACTACGGTGTTTATCACAATTATTGGATACACATTTTTACCACAAAGACATAACTTACAAGTCATAGTTTATAGTTAAGTTTGACACAATGATTTATGTACTTAAATAGCATATTTGATAATTACATTATTATTGTGTAATTTTTACTAGAAGGTGTATTATATCAGTTACTGACGGCTGTTGCAAGTAAAAATACTGATAACAGCAGACTCCGGGAAATTGTAATGATAGGAAAGACTTTTATAAGAGCCGATATAATATCTTTAACCGTTTCTTTTTGTAGTTGTTTAGAATTTATTTCTCCATTATTTTTAAGTTATTAACACTGATAGAGCACTTGGTAAACGCTGTCAGAAACAGGAGACGGTAAATTAGTTAGGATATGAGGGCTCTTTCATGTCACCCCTTGCTTATAATTGCCTCGTCTGTTTTATTTTACAGAGCAAAACACTATAACTATAAAATATAAATACAAAATGTGACCTAATTTCCGAACTCATTACAATAGAGACTATTAAACAGTTAAGAGGTGATTCAGTTAACAAATTAATTGGACTTGTGGTACCTAAAACCTTTTATTTGTATAAAATAAGGTCGGTAGTTTAAATTTGTTCACCTGCGATGTGTATTCGTAAAACTTAAAGACAAACAACGAATATTATTGCAACCATTTAAAAGCCAAATGGAAATTAAACTTTATATCTAAATCTATTGGTTGACCAAAACATATATTCAAATTCAAAATATTGTATTGGTGTTTTTACAAATTTGGCCTCATGACGCTAACAAAATTTGTCGGCGAAATCCTTAATTACATTGTAAATTGTTTGTTGTGTTTTGAAAAAAAAATATATTTTTCAAATAATATAAACTGTGGGTTAAATATATATTTTAGTGGTTTAAGTCGACATTTTAATTAATACTACTGTTTTACATTTACAAAGATATCCTCATTCCACATTATTTTATACATGCTTTAAAATAACCCTCTAGTTGTTATTATAAATAATTGAAATACATGAACACGTTACCTAAAGAATTTACAAAAAAGGTATATACAAATAATTTTAAATACTATTAAATTTTGAAACAACCTTCTTCAAATACAGCATGCTTATTTTAATCTACTCAAAAAATAATACACATTATTTGATCATTTAACAAATTGCTCTTCCAATTTCAATTTTACCTGGTACTTACATTTTAGTTTCATAATATCAAATCAAAATTAATATGCATCGTAATTCTCAAAACACAATAGTCAAACTATGAAACAATTCCAAGGTTATATTTAAATAACTATGAATTTATGTAACAAAGAAGAATTCCACAAAATAGATATAGCTTAATAAAATTAGGCTAGATAGCTTAATAAATATAGCTAGATAGCTAATCAATGGAAAAAATCGATCATTTTCTATTTAACATATTGTGTTTAAAATCAAATAATAAAACAATAGTTTCACATTGTTCATCAGAAACGTTCTAATATCCAAGTTTGAAATGGTACGATTGAAAACTCAAAGTTTGAAATCAAGCTACGAAAGTCACTACGCTTTGTTCTTAAACTGCTTATTTTCTAAACTTGGATGAAGTAACTTTTCTCATATGTTTCCAATGTTTCTCGTTTGAGTCGTCATGAATACAAATCAGCTGATTGAAACTAGACTATGTTTTCTGTTTATATTCAGCAAACAAATGGTCTTTCCATTTTTTTTAATTCAAATCAAAATGTTTAATATTGTATTTTGTTAACTATTTGTTCTCTTTAAGCAATGTGTGTATTTTTTAGTTTTTTTTTATAACTACGTGTGGTACATTTTTTATTCGGTTGCTTCATCATTATTCGATAAAATTTAATTTTGTTTGAAGATGTATGTTGACGATGGTAGACACTCTGGGATGAGAATATTATTACGCACCTTTTACAGGAATTTAGGAATATCAACACAATGTAAGTTATGACAACTGAGTATAGGCCTAACTTAATACTAGGCTTGTTGAATTTTTAAAAACCAATACATGTACTTTCACTTGTGTGAATTACATTTTTTAATGTTTATATGTTATTCTCGGGACTTGTTTTGTGCTTGTATTGGCATTGAATGAGAAATAGTTTGGTTTATTTTCTTTTATCTTGTACACAATACTACCTAAAGCAAAACGAAAATAATAAACTAATAACATATATGGCTTAACAGTTGTACGAAATAATTTTTGTTCAATGTTTTTAAAAAATAGTGTAAAAATAACCAAATGACAACAAAAACTTATCCTTTGAAAATTAAAAAAATGTTATTTTACTACATCTCTCTGGAAAAACAACAGCCCTGAAGACCGACCTGTTTTTACGTGAAGAGTTCTGGAACCGTTGACAGATAACTATTCAAACAAGGAGACAGTCAGTCTGCAGAGGAGACAGAAAGAAAGTAGGTAAATTGGCAGTTAGTGGGTTATCCGGGAAATCCTCTCTAATAACCTATCCTGTCGCAGGAAATTGATGAGACTCTCAAGTCAAGCTGAAGATATCTTTTATACATTCACTTTTTCGTGTCATTTTTGTTTATTTTATACACGTTTGATTTTTTAAAGTTGTTTTGACTACAAGTGTTGTTGTGTAGCAATAAGAATATTGTTCTAACTTTAAACGTAATAGCAACTATATGAGTTTATCCTAACTTTAAAGTTGTTTCTCCTTTGTTTCAATCAACCTTTGTTAAGACTTTACAACATATTTACTAAAAAACTATATAGGCCTAATTTAAAAAGAATTACTTTGATCTTAGATTTAAATATCTCAGCTGAACTTAGCTCAGTGAAGTTATTAAATGTTTTTGCCTTTGCACACAAAATGCCAACAGAACGAATTTAAACAGAAAATATTATTCATAAAATTCAGCATCTCTAGCAGCTAAAGCTTCCAGAGGGAAGAAAACTCCAACTTAATAACTTTGAAAATATTATTGTACGATTCAAAAGTAAGTTATTGTGGTTAGACTAGTCGAGTTTTAAAATCTTTATCAAAATAATACCGTTCATTTTTATCAAAATAACAAAATAGTGCACAAAGCGTTGCATTAGCTGCTGCATTACTATACTACAGAGATTTAGTTAAACTATAATCTACCTCCCTGTGATGGAAGTTCATCCCACTCCCAAAGTAGTTCAGAGTTTGTCACTTTAAACATCCTCATGTTCCTGTCAGCTCTTATGTCACTGTAATGATCAAACATGCCAAAGTACTTTACATAGTAGTTATGCTAACATACTCCCATCAACCCTATTAAACTTTATAATGATTGTTATATATTTGCATGGGCCATAAATGTTTCAAACCTCTGTATTAACTGATATACACATTTCATGTTTTTTTTACAAACGAACAAAGCATCTACAGTGGAATTACGTATTACGTATTGACAATGTAGTTGTGCTTACACCATGTTGTTGTCGATAAGGTTTTATAAATGCAAAAGGTCAGTTCACTAGACACTAAAGATTTGAATCGCATAGTAGGTTAGCTTGTTGTCCAATAATGAGAGTCCAACACTTTTCACAGTGTGATTCGATAGGCAACCAATTTTGTCACTAAAAAAATCACCCAGAGAAAGTTTTGTTTCTAGCGAAACGGCGTTAAAGTTTTTTCTTTAGGTTTTAGTGTGTCAGAGACCGGGAGATCTCAATGACACGGCACTGTATAATATGTAACTTAATACTTATAGGTGTACCAGCAAGTGCAAAATCATGGTGCAATTTCATGGGGTTATTTAAACATGTCTTTCAACATTGGAAAGAGGGCCCAAACGATTTGGGTGGAACATTGCAAGACTAGTCTGTTGTTTTTTATACGGTCCTTATAATTACTTGTGCTTTAAATTTTCATTTGTCGTATATAATAGTATACTTAATATTTCAGTTATTAAAAAATTAGCTATAATTTACACGGGAAAGTTCATAGTGTAAATAATTAAAATTTGTCGATCTTACGTTAATGCAATTAAAAGTTAAACTCAATCCAAATCACGTTTTAACGAGGGTGTCTCCTCGGAATACTTAAAATGATTGTTTTAATTAATACTGTCCAAACATTTTGAATTTAGGTTTTGTTCAATCGAATCAAATAATAATTACTACTTTCATGAATTCATGTCACCTTTTTCACAGCAGAGCATTTCTAAATTGATCTTCTGCCACTATAAATTTCTTCTTTTGTGGTCTTGGGATTTCTTGCATGCTCTCTATGTGTAAGGGTTATACAACAGTTTTATTGCAGATTAAACCACGTTTTCGTTAAGCTCTGACCAATCCACTTTGAACGGTTTCAGGGGGGGACTCTGTTCCTCATTTCATTACTCAGTGTTCCAGAAGGACTCAAAAAGAGTTTTAACTGCGACGAAATGCAGTTCATAGTGTTTTAAGTACAGAGGCTTACTATGAAATGAACTAATATTATTTCCATAGCAACAAAACGCAAGTTACAGGGTTTTAACGACTTCAGTAGTACCTGTGTTTTAACATTTATTACAGACAATTGGGTTGTTAAGAAGACTTATTAGGGGTAATAGGAATGGGCTATCACTCCAAACAATGATTCAACAATGTCCTTCAAATGTTGAAATCAGGCCAGTAGGAATCTCATTTAGACTACCAACTGACAGCTGTCACTGCAGTGTTACCACAGTCACCAAACTAAAATGATGGTTTACTTTAAGAAGCTAGAATTACAACTATCTTGGGGTTTTACAAAATATGTTGTTACACAGGTTTTACAAAAAGTGCATAGGAAATATTGCGAGAAAAGTCGGTATTAAATTGAAATTTTCATTTATAAGTTTTGTTTGTCCTTGGATTATTTGCACTTTAAATTTAAACAACAACTATAGTCAATATTAAAAGTATAATTATTTCGAATATAATTAATTTGGGCAAATTAATATATACAACATTAATTGTTTCAAAATACTGGTGTACAAACAATCGTTATACGTAAATAACTACAAAATGGCGATATATTTCGAAAACTGTGCATTTACTAGTTATTAGAACTTACTCAAATTGAGAGGAATTCCCTTGAGTTATGAAGGGTCCATCTTGCAAATCCGCTTATTAGCTTATGAGAGTGGCCCAGGGCCAGACATTGGCTTCTAGAGCTTAATATATTTGTCTAGGTTAATGTTAAAATTTGTCATTTACGTTTATACTGTACAGTTTACTTGGAAGATCTAAACTATCCAGATACTTGTATAGAATACTAATTTTGAGAGGTTAAAACATTATTACGGACGTTTTCCATCGTCTTTGAGTAAACGTCCCCCCGTTAGACTTGTAAATTGTATAACAGCTAGCCTCGTGAACAATACAACTTGTACAACAACTTTAAGAAATCGATAAACAAATAGATAAATCAAACGTTCACGGCCATTGATAGCTGCTCAATGACTGACTGTCTAGTCAGCCACCAGAGAGCCTCATTGGCTAGCTTGGAGAAGTGAACGACCAATCACAGCCATGAATTATTCAGACAGGGAACACAACAAATACCTATTTATACACAAGCAATGGGAGGCTGTACATAAATAAATTAAGGTTGCTTGGTGGTGGGAAACTGGTAAGCTTGCGCTGATTACTTTTAGGCTAACTCTTTATCCAATATGTTGTGTGATATTTGTTACTTTTCACGTAAAAGCGGGGCCAGATTCCGGATTTCAAAACGTCGTGTACTTTTTTCGGAATAAATTGTAGAGGCAAAGTGTTTAGTTTTTATTTCACTAAGATACATAATTACTTACAAACTTGTGATTACTGTACTAAAGATAATCTCTATTAACCACTTTAAGTTCATTGAAAGTTTAAACTTTGGAAGTACAGTTTATATAAGTCATAAGAGAGACGGGCAATGTTTTGAGATTCAACCATATAAAGAATTCTACACACATTGTTACAATCGTTTTCCATTTGCATTTCAAACAAGGACGTTTGTATTCTTTGAACACACCAAACGAGACAATACGTATTGACAATTTTTCTATCACATATTGTTTCTTTTAAATTGTATATACCTCGAACTTGCGTAGTTATGTGTCACTGGAAATGTCTTGATTTTTATAAAGGGTTTTAGCTATTTTCTCTTTCTGGACATCAAGGTCTTAATAGTTTTATCAAGCTAAGCTAAGTATATCCCTATTTAGTTCAGCGGTTTCTTCAGATTAATAACTTTTATTCATATTAACGTTTGGTTGTATTTCATCAGACACACATTGAATACTCGTATATACGTCACCATTCACATCGTTCACAGACACAAAATCAAAACCATTGATACCAATGTATTACCAACAAAACAATACCAAAAAAAGTAATGTTTTCGTCGATCAGCTGATGATGTCAATTTACCTGCGGGTTGTCTATCAATACATAAAATATTATTGTTTTTAAAACATAATTGTCAAGTATGTACACAGTTTTCCGTAGACCGACGTTATACTATCCAAACAACAAATTTATACCTACAAGTTTTACTTGTCCAATTGAACTATGACTTTGGAAACACTTAAGAACACATTAAAAAGCATAGTGAGCAAAACGATTGAAAAGATGTTGGTATTTCACAAGAGAGATGGATTGAATAGAGAAGGAGTTCCACGTAGAACGTTTGTAGAACTCAGCTTCTCTTGGGATCCTGGAGCGATTCTTTTCAACTTTGATGAACCAAAGAAAGAACCTTTCTTCAAAGAAATAGGTGGAATACTTCTGCTTTGTTTGAAAAACTTAAATAATTTTATTTAAACACAATTATGATTTAAACACAAATGGGACTCGTGACGTGGTCCTGTAATCCAGCTTCATGGAGGTCAGGTTTTGAGGATGATATAGGTCTAAAGCGGTTCAGATAGTCTCAGTGATCATCTGATGATACCCGCATCAATTCCCACCATCGTTTAAACATATCAGACCATCACCTGCGTGTTTCAGAAGTCACGTTAAGCCGTTGGTCCTTGTATTTCCATTGGCCATTGGGCTATTAATTAATGACCCATTCTAAGGAAGAGTCGGCCTTAGTTTATACAAGACTACACCTCATAACTCATTACTACCACTCATCACACTCATCCCTCACCACATATTTGCCTTAAAATACCCTCATGAGAGTGGTCGGCATCTCAAATAATGATTTAGTGATTTACCAACTTTCAGACACTCAGAACAAAATATCCCTATCACCAGACCGCACATGCATAGAAAACATTTCGATGAGCAAATAATAAGTCCAAATTACAAAACACCCACAAATCACAACAGTTTAGGAATTCTAAGTTTCTCAAAATGTACGTTAATATTGACTTCTTTATAATACAATAATAATAACGAAACACAATAATTAAACCAATGTATTTAAAAGATAAACAATAAAATGTGTAATCTTAGCTTTAGCTTTTCCTTAAGTTAGTTTTCAGGAAGAGATAATGAAAAACACACAAAAAACAAAAAAGTATAACAAAATGTAATGAATTCTTTGCCTAATGTCGGCAGTTGGTTAAAGATGCGTATTTAGCTATACATATTTGTATTATTCTATGTCAGGCAAGGTAAAAAACAAAGAAGTTATGGAAGATGGAGCATTCTTTATAGTGTACTTACTTTGAATTTTGAAAAATCTCCTTTAAGTTAATCTTTTGGTGGGACAGTATGAGATATTTCTCTAATTTCGTTTTCCCGTATTTTATCTGTGTATAGTGTCAAGATATGTTAGTGCTCATAACGAACTAGTCAAACGTAGGCCTACATAACTCAAATATGTTGTGCTTTAAGTTAGAACATTTTCGTTAAGTGTAATGTAGTATCCGAGTACTTGCATAAGTGTACGAACCACTATACAATTCCAACCCAAAAGAAAATATTCAAATTCACATCTGGGACAGAATTGAGTGTGGTTTAGCTTTCCCTCTCAAAGTTTGTATATGTCAGAAAATCCACTCAAGATTCACAATGACGTCACGTACTTTATAAGACGGCTCTGTCACATTCACCACATAGTCAAGTCTGTCACTTTCACCACAAAGTCTGTTGTGAGAATAAACAAGATTTCAAGAACTATAAGTAAAAGTTTCCTAGTAAATCATAATGTTGTATCACACAATTTCGACTCGCTGTATCCTGACTTTATCAAATAGAGACGCAGTTTGTAAAATTATCAATATGACTTAAACATTTCAGAGGTTTTACGTTCAGTGAATATTCTTATTAAACATTAATCTAAATGTTGAGTTTGTGTTTGAAAGTTGAAAAGATTAAAATAACAACGTTAAAAATCTGTAGTACGTAACAGCCTGTATAATATATTTTAGTCAACGGGACTACAACTGTATTCTTTATATTTGCAGTTAAATGTAGTCACCAGACATCATAGTAAAAAAACGCAAAATGCAGAGTTCCGTGCCATAATAGAGCTCAAAAATGTTTTGTTACGAAATAGCTCCAAGTATCATCTGACAAAATATTAAGACAATTTTAAGTTTTTACATGGGTTTTAAATAAAAAATTTTACTTTCTATGTAACGAACAAATACACAAACAGTGACCTGCTGTATTGGTTTAACATAAGAAAACGTGTTTATATTGTAGCAGCTACACCAGCTATAAAAGAACCTATCAACAAAGCTGTTGCCAAATGAGCTTTTACTACAGTATTTACTTTGTTGACCTCACAAACTTGATGTTTTCAATAAATCTTTGTACTGTGTCAGACTTCTATGACACGTTGCATCTACATAGAAAAACTACAATATTAATGTTTTACCTTCTTGATAATATTGACCTTGTTCAAGTATATTTATGGAAACTTATGTACCGATGGAATAGTAAAGACTTTATATTAATTTGTCTCTCTTATGTATACGGTAGTGATACGCAACAATAAAAATATATGACTAAGGTCACTTAAGTATATGAATACAAAAAACCCTACACCGCAAAGTCAAAGAATAAAGGACGTAATATATTGCAAGGGTTAAAAGCACCCTCTTGTGACAGCTCATACTTAATGGTCTTTTTTCTTCATGAAATCCTGAATTCTCGGCCCGACCTTTGTGGCAACGCTTTGGTTGGATACAAAATAAAAATACTTAACTGTCTTGGCCTGCTTGAGTCTAACGTCGTGGAAAATATTGTAAAACTAGCGTACATGTTTTATGGGAATACATACTATACTGGGTGAGTTTTAAATGTCCCCCTTCCAACCCTTTGGGAAATGTGTTTCTAGAATTCTGAAATTTGTTTTGACGTACGCGTTACCCACCCCACCCAAAATCCAGGGGCCCCATTTTTTTAAATTGAGACCCCCCTTGTATAACCTTAAAAGAAAAGGGAATTTTTGCACAAAATTCAACGGTGCAAAGAAAACGTTTTTAAATTGGTATAACAAAAAACGAGTCGAGATACAACATTTTCTTTGCGTCGTTGAATTTATGTTGAAATTTCCTTTCTTTTGAGGAGGCACAAAGGGAGAAAGGTTTGCATCAAAAGTATTTGGGGCCCTCCCCCTCATGGATTTTAGATTGGGGGGTGTTTGACGCAAAGTACGTCAAAAAAGACTTCAGAACCCTACAAAGACATTATCCAAAGGGATTTAAAATATATTACTTGTTTCGAAAGTTAAGGTGGGGGAACATTTAAAACTCACCCTGTATAACTGAGAGTTACGCTGTTTATTTTTATTTTAAGGGTAAGTTGCGTAGAAAGTCTCCTCACTTAGTAGACTAAGGTAAAATACAAAGTAAGAGGGTGGCTGCAGGGTGGGTTTCTGATCTCAGGGTATACTTATATAGAGTAACTTTTCTCATATGTGACATCAAAGCTATCATGCTTCAGGCTGGTCATGAATACAAAGTGGCCCTTTATAGACACTGATTTCTTTTTAAGAGTAGTTAAAAGTCCTTTGAAATAGTTTGGTAGTTTTCAACAAGGACAGATGCGAACGCAAATTCTTAATTATTTCCTTGAATTTAAGGAACTTTAATTGATTTTACTTAATATTTAATAGGCTTTTGGTACAAGTAAATTGTTCTTTAAAACTATGTCTGAGCTGGGTTTGTTGCTTTATATTTAATTATTTATTTATTAACCAACAGTAAACCCTTTTACATAAAATATTTACATAAGAGCAATCACAAACAAGTGCTGACATCCAAGAGCCTTCATGACCTGACTAATTTACCCTTTAACATGTCTTTTAAATTCTTTAGCTATTACGATTTAAAACATCTTAACCTTGTAATCTCACCTAAGTCTGAGGATGTTTAGGGGCTTCAATAAAAAAGAAAACCAGATATAAGAGAGTAACCAAGAGGAATCTTCAGGAAGAAGAGTAATTGAGTGATCAGCAATTGCTTTGCTGACACCACTTCCTGCCTCAGGAAATTGACGAGCTCCCAAACCCTTGGCTAAATACTGTGCTCACAGAGAGAATGTGTTTCTTAAATGTAAACATTGGAAACGAATACGTCTATATTAAACTAAGTGTTTCCGTATGAGAACGAAGGCTTAAGTAACCGGAGTCACGACTTCCATCTAAAGCTTCCGGAATAACCTGCGTCACTGAATTATGTACACTGTTTACAGTGCCAAACGTTTCGCTAATTTTAAAATACGCTCAGTGGGCGTGCTGAGACTCTTTTAGGTGACTGTCGTATAACCCCTTACAGTTCGTCAGGTTTAGCATGGCCGGTGAGATGGGCTATAGGGCCATAAGCGGCCAGCAGGAAATCTCAAGGCCACCGGCCATGCTATACTCGTACCTAACGAAATGTATATAACTTTAAATCGAAGTGCTGCCAACTGCTTCCTTCGTGCGTCAGCGTTACCAACCGTAGTTGTGAGATGAGCAACCGTAATGAGGTACAGTGAACCCTATTGGACGAAACTGCTGCTGTCGACCATTAGACTCCGACGTACTTCGTTGGACGATCCCCAAGGTGTCTCTGTACTCTGATTGGCTGATTGCGATCTAACTAAGCACATGTTTATCTGTTTATAACTGTAGGTTGCGGTGTTTATTTAAACGGTAAATTTTCCTTATATAATTAACACGAAGTAACTTGAAATAAATTCAATGAAATGTTTATTAGGTCCTTCTCGAGCATCTTGTAGATATTGTTATGTCTTGTTTACGAGCAGAACTATAACATCTTGCATATTTATGACAAAATGGACGACTGAGACTTTGAAGGCATAAACACAACATCCTTTGTTTCCGGTGAGGTTTATTAATCTCCCGTGTTTCGCAGCTTCTTGCTTTCTCATATGGAATGTACAGTCAAACAATATAGTCCTGGTCTAAGTGATATTTTCACTGTAAACTTCATCTTTGCCACGTCAGTCTGCAATATTGTTGGGAAATATTTTATCTATTTTTAGCCTTAGACTGTATTCATAGTTTGAAAATATTCAGAAAACTAACGCGTGAAAACAATTATAAGATTTAAAAATTTAACTACATCAGAGTTAAGGATTAAAATAAATAATCAAATACGCTAATTTAAAAACATGTTTAGTGAGGTTTTAAAAGTTTTGAAGCAACGTGTGACCGTTCCTTACATGTTTTGCATTACGACCGTACAGTAGGTCAGACGAGTTTATGAGGATATAATATTTCATCTTTATGAGCGAATTTTTACATACCAGCATAAAGTTATGGCTCTGCTCATAGTGAATCGTCTTCTGAAGAAGTTATGTATTGTCATTTTAAGTGTATTATTCTGTCTAGTTATGGTATAAAATTACTAATAATCTATAACGGTGGTTCACTGTTTAGTTCGCTCTGCTGTGAAGGTATATTTGAGTTGCAAAGCCCAGGCGCCTAGAGCGGGAGTTGAACCTACGATCTCCGGAGGCCAATGGCCTAGCCGATACTACCTAGTAATATAACTATATGTTTCAGTAAAAAATATACTTTGTAGATTAACAAATACATTTTTAGTTAAATCCTCTTTTGCAATCGTAGTTCAAAATTTTTTTTGAATAAATATAAATATAATTTTACAAGTACATTTATAAATTAGAGGTCTTTTGTCACTTATTATAAGTACATTTTACAATAAACATAATATATTTCGAAAACAAACAAGGTTTAAAAGTTTGAAAATGTTTGGCATACTTGTCTTTAATTCATAAAGATGAGAAACACGTATCGTACAAAAGACACAAGTTTTTTAGGTAACTCGTTGAGAATAATTTGGATTTATTCAACTTTAAAATTGTAAAATAAACTCTTCGGGATATATAGGCATAGCTTGAAAGTCTTCACAGGGATCCAGGTGCAAACATTCCGACTGTTTTAGTCCAAGATAGTAGTCCTCGGGTTTACCCAAAAGTCCTGCTTTGCCAAATACAAAAATCTCAGTTATAAACAGTTTTCAATAGCGCCAAAACATTCCTTGATACATTAATTGCTGATGCTGTACCTTTTTCTTTAATACTTCATGCTTTTGAGTTAGAGCTGTCGTTCAAGTCAAGGTACGTCAAACAGCACATCGCATGCTTCAAAATATAATTTATGATTTACCTTTGACTAAAACCCATGATGGCACTTTCAGATAGCTGTCTATAGATTCTTCGATGAAAACAGTGTAGTAAATTCGGATCGAATATTAAAAATGAAACAATTAAGGAAATAGTTTTACTTATCTAGAGTTAAGAGGATACAACAAGTGTTGTTGACTACAGGATGGATTTATCGCTCTCTTGGGTTTAATTTCTTCACCATCATCGTGAACAAACAACCACAACCAAAGCTCTCTAGTGGCAGTGGTGCTTTTATTTTAAATTTCTAAATGTTTTAATAATATAAGACTACTAAGTATTTACTGCAGTTGCAATGTTTCCTTTGTTATATAGATAAGAAATCATTACTTTTATTATTTATTATTTTATTAATTTAAAATAATTTTGATAATAGCACTGATGGGTTACAATTATTAACATGTTTTCAAAATTACGTCAGTAACTGGCACGCATTTACTTAATCTTAAGAATTAAGAATAATTATACAAATATATGATACATAATACATACACGTACTTTTTAATACGTCTCACCTCTTGTGTTGTAAAATACTATATCTTTAACAAGACAGCAGCAAACAACTTTCATTAATCAAATAAGTTAAGCAGTTTATCATAGTTTGTAAGCAAAGTTATGTATGAAATGTTTTTGGTCTGTTTACTGGAATAGTTAACAAGAACTTTGACGAAAGGCTAAACAAACTTGGTGAAGTCTTTAGGTAGCAAACTCTAAAGTGCTTAAGAGCTTTAACTCTTCACACATGGTCAAACATCGGCAGGAAGTTGTAGATAGTTAAATTAAGCTTAATGTAACCATTTTAAGTTGATACACAAGGGTTAAAGCATAATTTTGCTGCACTTTTTTATTATTATCGAATTTTCTTAGGAAAAATGAGATATTCAAGCTGTCAGCATGGTAAGACCCTGGCCCGGGACCATGAAATGAGCACTAATCCTGACCCATAGAACACGTTTTGAGCATTTTATTCAATTATTATATACATTTGTATGTGTGTTTATCATCTCTACAGGTATAATCTGATTTTCACACAATTTGGTACAAATGTTTCTTTTGTAAATATCTGGTCGAGTTCGTAAACCAGCATCGGACTACCAAAACCCCCTTATTAAGGGGACTTTTCACCACAAAAAGGTTTTAAATATCTAAAAAAGGTAAATTGTGTCGGAAAAGAATTGTGTTATTTAAATGAAATACATATTTATGTTGTTGTTATACACCAATATACTAAATAATATTATAAAAATCTGTCGTTTCAAAATTGCTGCAAAAATTGGGTTTTGCTAAAACAGCTTGATTTGTCCGACTCATTGACATTCAAAATGTTATTTCCTTTTATGATTTGTAGTATAACTTCCAATCTTGAAAATCTGAGGCCAACGGCCGAAGCGATGTTGTGAGCGCAGCGAACTAGAGTAACAAATTACAAAGGATATTCGATTCACTCATGCCAGCGGCGCTTTAGCGCTTAGCTGCGTGTCACCTTGGTTTATTTATTAAACTTCATTCCTCACCAGAAACTGGGGATTTAATTACAATATTATGGTATACTTGAAATAACCCTTTATAGTTACAAAGAATTTTGAAAATACCATTAAAATTCTTTAGCTAAAACCTTAAAAGAAATGTTTGATAATATAACACTTGACGTAGCATCATATTGTTCAAATAGGAAAGACCACCTTCTTTTCACATAACCATTAACCAATGGAATACGTGCAAAACCATTACTGCATGATAACAGCAGAAGTTATCTCATAAGGATGATATGTGCAGTCATAAACTCGTATGACCTACTGCCCAGTCGTACTACAAAACACGTTACTGGCAAACGAATTTACTTTTAACAACTCAAATATTCCTTCAACGCTTTTAAAACAACTCATAACTATACCTGAAAACTAAAGATGCCTTTTGAAGATAGCAAAAGTAGTGTTTTGAGGATATGAGTAGTCTCAGTTTACAGTGAAGGTGGTCTCCTTGGTGGATACTACTCGTACATTGTTTGCATTGTCATTCTCTGTGTGAAGAGAGAAGCTGTGAAACTCAGGAGATTTAATAAACTTCACCGGAAACAAAGGCTGCTTTGTGTTGTTCCCTTCACGGTCCTGGGCTGAGGCAGAATATAGTGGTACTATTTAAGTAGTGTTCAGGATATGAGAGTCTCAGTTTACAGTGAAGGTGGTCTCCTTGGTGGATACTACTCGTACATTGTTTGCATTGTCATTCTCTGTGTGAAGAGAGCTGTGAAACTCAGGAGATTTAATAAACTTCACCGGAAACAAAGGCTGCTTTGTGTTGTTCCCTTCACGGTCCTGGGCTGAGGCAGGAATATAGTGGTACTATTTAAGTAGTGTTCAGGATATGAGAGTCTCAGTTTACAGTGAAGGTGGTCTCCTTGGTGGATACTACTCGTACATTGTTTGCATTGTCATTCTCTGTGTGAAGAGAGAAGCTGTGAAACTCAGGAGATTTAATAAACTTCACCGGAAACAAAGGCTGCTTTGTGTTGTTCCCTTCACGGTCCTGGGCTGAGGCAGGAATATAGTGGTACTATTTAAGTAGTGTTCAGGATATGAGAGTCTCAGTTTACAGTGAAGGTGGTCTCCTTGGTGGATACTACTCGTACATTGTTTGCATTGTCATTCTCTGTGTGAAGAGAGAAGCTGTGAAACTCAGGAGATTTAATAAACTTCACCGGAAACAAAGGCTGCTTTGTGTTGTTCCCTTCACGGTCCTGGGCTGAGGCAGGAATATAGTGGTACTATTTAAGTAGTGTTCAGGATATGAGAGTCTCAGTTTACAGTGAAGGTGGTCTCCTTGGTGGATACTACTCGTACATTGTTTGCATTGTCATTCTCTGTGTGAAGAGAAGCTGTGAAACTCAGGAGATTTAATAAACTTCACCGGAAACAAAGGCTGCTTTGTGTTGTTCCCTTCACGGTCCTGGGCTGAGGCAGGAATATAGTGGTACTATTTAAGTAGTGTTCAGGATATGAGAGTCTCAGTTTACAGTGAAGGTGGTCTCCTTGGTGGATACTACTCGTACATTGTTTGCATTGTCATTCTCTGTGTGAAGAGAGAAGCTGTGAAACTCAGGAGATTTAATAAACTTCACCGGAAACAAAGGCTGCTTTGTGTTGTTCTCTTCACGGTCCTGGGCTGAGGCAGGAATATAGTGGTACTATTTAAGTAGTGTTCAGGATATGAGAGTCTCAGTTTACAGTGAAGGTGGTCTCCTTGGTGGATACTACTCGTACATTGTTTGCATTGTCATTCTCTGTGTGAAGAGAAGCTGTGAAACTCAGGAGATTTAATAAACTTCACCGGAAACAAAGGCTGCTTTGTGTTGTTCTCTTCACGGTCCTGGGCTGAGGCAGGAATATAGTGGTACTATTTAAGTAGTGTTCAGGATATGAGAGTCTCAGTTTACAGTGAAGGTGGTCTCCTTGGTGGATACTACTCGTACATTGTTTGCATTGTCATTCTCTGTGTGAAGCTGTGAAACTCAGGAGATTTAATAAACTTCACCGGAAACAAAGGCTGCTTTGTGTTGTTCCCTTCACGGTCCTGGGCTGAGGCAGGAATATAGTGGTACTATTTAAGTAGTGTTCAGGATATGAGAGTCTCAGTTTACAGTGAAGGTGGTAGTGTTCTATTCCTTGGTGGATACTACTCGTACATTGTTTGCATTGTCATTCTCTGTGTGAAGAAGAGAAGCTGTTTGAAGGCACTCAGGAGATTTAATAAACTTCACCGGAAACAAAGGCTGCTTTGTGTTGTTCCTTCACGGTCCTGGGCTGAGGCAGGAATATAGTGGTACTATTTAAGTAGTGTTCAGGATATGAGAGTCTCAGTTTACAGTGAAGGTGGTCTCCTTGGTGGATACTACTCGTACATTGTTTGCATTGTCATTCTCTGTGTGAAGAGAGCTGTGAAACTCAGGAGATTTAATAAACTTCACCGGAAACAAAGGCTGCTTTGTGTTGTTCCCTTCACGGTCCTGGGCTGAGGCAGGAATATAGTTACTGTTGTTTTGTTCAGGATATGAGAGTCATTTAAGTAGGAAGCACACAGGAAGCTCTCAGTTTACAACAAAGGCTGCTTTGTGTTTTCCTTCACGGTCCTGGGCTGAGGCAGGAATATAGTGGTACTATTTAAGGTGTTCACTTGTTTACAGTTGGTCTCCTTGGTGGATACTACTCGTACATTGTTTGCATTGTCATTCTCTGTGAAGAGAGCTGTGAAGAGATTTACATAAACTTCACCAAACAAAGGCTGTGTTGTTCAAAGGATATTACTAAAGTAGTGTTCAGGATATGAGAGTCTCAGTTTACAGTGAAGGTGGTCTCCTTGGTGGATACTACTCGTACATTGTTTGCATTGTCATTCTCTGTGTGAAGACTGTGAAACTCAGGAGATTTAATAAACTTCACCGGAAACAAAGGCTGCTTTGTGTTGTTCCTTCACGGTCCTGGGCTGAGGCAGGAATATAGTGGTACTATTTAAGTAGTGTTCAGGATATGAGTCTCAGTTTACAGTGAAGGCTGGTGGATACTACTCGTACATTGTTTGCATTGTCATTCTCTGTTGAAGAGAGAAGCTGTGAAACTCAGGAGATTTAATAAACTTCACCGGAAACAAAGGCTGCTTTGTGTTGTTCCCTTCAGGTTCCTGGGCTGAGGCAGGAATATAGTGGTACTATTTAAGTAGTGTTCAGGATATGAGAGTGTTTACAGTGAAGGTGGTCTCCTTGGTGGATACTACTCGTACATTGTTTGCATTGTCATTCTCTGTGTGAAGAGAGAAGCTGTGAAACTCAGGAGATTTAATAAACTTCACCGGAAACAAAGGCTGCTTTGTGTTGTTCCCTTCACGGTCCTGGGCTGAGGCAGGAATATAGTGGTATGATTAGTTGTTTTACTTACATGCTGGTGGCTTCAGTATTGAAGTGGATTTCGGATTAATGTTATTCAGGTCATTTTCGTGTCATCAATAAGAAATTTTGTAAATAATTTGTATTTATCATGTAAACATTTTATCTGCGTTATCGTAAGTTAACCTGCGTCCCTTGTCATGGGTAGAGTCTCGGCTTGCAAAAAAGGTCGCGGAACAGTTCGATTCCTGTGCAGGAACAAGTGTTTGGACCGCTTTCCTTAAAAAGCGTTTTTGATCCCACAAAAACCCTAAGTTAAGTAACACAATAAAATGCCATTGAAGTAGACAATTAAAAAAGGAAAATAAGGTCAATTATTTTCTAGGTCAAACGAAAAGCTCAAAAGTTGATTTAAGAAAAGGTTTGAGTGAAAAACCTAATTGGTTTTGAACATGTTGCGAGTTCAAATCCCGCTCTAGGCGTTTGCACCTAGTATACTCAGCTGCTACTTAAAGTACGAGTAAAATAAGTGGTCAAACCGTTAAATAGTAAAAAGGTAAACCTTTATCTAGCGTTACCGTATAGTTACATTACAAAAGTAAGTGGTGACTGCGGGGATCGAACCCGCGCGAGTGGAGTGATCAGCTCCGCAGTCGCTCACGATTCCAACCCGCCGAATACGAAAGTTATCAACCCCTGTTGTAACTTCTTAAACACGGTGCAATAGGAAAAGGAATAAGAAAGAAAGTAGGCAAATTGGCAGTTAGTGGGTTATCCGGAAAATCCTCTCTCATAACCTTCCTATCACAGGAAATTGACGAGATTCTCAAACCAACCACAAAATATCATTTATACTTTTACTTGTGTTTATTGGTTATATTTATCCGATACATCTTTGAGTATTGCTAAGTTTGTAACAGGTTTAAACATCATAATTGTGTGGCAATAGTTAGGTGGAAACGAATTGTGGTTAAAACAATTACACGAACTAAGTCCAACTGCCTACACGTGTCTTTCCGTTTGTTTGAAGTTTGTTGTTTATAATAGATAAATTTCTGAGTTTAAAATATTATTGTGCCCATTTTATACGTAAAGCTGTATTTGTTGTGCAATTTTTCTGAAATTTAGAAGAATAATTTTCATTATTCGTTTTTTAAGATCATTGTTTATGACAGAAATGAATCTTGACTGATTGACGGCTCTCTAACTTTATGTAAAAACTCAATAAGTCCAAAACATCTTGTTCTTTTTTTCTATAGCAAAGGAAAATGTCCGCATTAATAATTGAACCTAAATGTATTTCTCATTTGACCTCAAATCTAGGCAAACAGTTTCTTCACTAGAAACATTAAACTCTTTATCAATTAAAAATATCTGTTTTACGAACCAAATGCAAAATATTTTAGTGAAATCGAGTTTATAGAAAAATAATAATAGCTTTGCCTTGTGCAAGAACTCTGTATGGGCAAACATAAAGATAAAAAATAATATTGATAATTAAGTTACCTGGTGTAGTAAGTAGCCTGTAGACCTAAGGGTTTTGTTATTTAAGTATAAGTATAGTGTTAAGTAAGCGTGGACGGCGAGGGAGGGCTGGCTTGGCCTAGATGGGCGATTCGTAAAACTGTCTTCAAAGTTTTTTGCTGTTTTGTATACAATTGAATTAATATAGTCTTTTTTTGCTTGAGGAGGTTTTCTGTTCCATGATTGTTTATGTGTTTATAGATAGCGTATCCTTCTTGTGCTCTGGCTAGGAACTTAATGTTGCATTTGCTGATTACTGTTAGGGAATCAAGAAAGGTTATGTTATGAGAAGGGTACATTTTTAAATGTTTGGCTACAATTGAAGAGAGGTTTGTTTGGTTTCTGCTGTTGAGTTCAGAGAATCGTTTTTTAAACGAATTTTTAGGTCGAAATGTTCATTGGGAAATAACAATACCCTAAGCTCTACAGGCTACTACACAAGGTAACTGAATTGTCAAAAAGGCCTTAAAGCTGGAAATAAACAACTAGTTACAATATTGATGTAAACAGACTATGTTAACAGACTAAATACGGGGTCTAATACACTATGTCAATATGAGCCTTACGTTAATCAAGAACCTCGTAAGACACCACAAAACATACACAAACATGTTACAAAACATTTGTATTAGACAAGTATGATTGCTTGTTTAACCAGTTTATAGTCGTTTTGACTACCTCAGAGTCCACAATTCTAATAAAATAGTTTTCATTAAAACTCCGTACCACTCAACCTCGAGTTGCGACCATTACCTAGCAATTCATATCCGTATTGTTTCACATTATTGTTTGTATTTTCAAATAGTAAATACAGCAGAAATCAACTGACAATGCGGGTAGCTCTATTGTTTATAACCCGAAATATGCTATTCTTAAACAGTTACGTAAGCCATCAAAATACACTACTGACAGGCAATGGTGATTTGTGTTGCGAACTCTGAATGAAAGTTGTGTTTAATCCGAAGCATTAAAGCTGGTTATTCGATAATACCAAATTTGGCAGAACTTTTGTGATGACCTGCTTGTTATGTCGCATGTTCAACACCACGCTTCATTTTAAGTTATGTTTTCAAAATTGTTTTCGCCGAAATCCTTCTGTGCTTATTTAAAGACTTAATGTTCATTTGAATACAATATTTATCCATATTTGAACTCCAGAGACTACCAAGTAAAACAAACAACCTTTTACTGTGCTTAAAAGACAAGTTTGTCTTGTTTAACGAAGTGAAGTTAGGACTACAGAGTCCTCCGTACCACTCAACCTCGACCATTACCGTATTCACCGTAAATTACAAATAGTAGTACTGACTGCGGGATTAAACCCGCGCCACCAGACTCTGGAGTCGCGCGCAAAATCCGCCACAGGTCAAGGTCTAAAATAGTTTTAAAGACAACCATTTTGACATGTAAAGCTTCTATCAAAATCACAACTATTATCGTAAACGGCATACAACACCTATGAACCCATTACTTTACTACGGAGATTTAGTTAACTACAAACTTACTCCCTGTGATGGAAGTTTATCCCCAACCTAAAGTAGTTCAGAGTTTGACACTTTAAACATCCTCACGTTCCTGCCAGCTCTTGTGTAATGGTAATGATTATAAAAACTGCTAAAGTACTTTACAATGAAGTTATGTCCAACCTTCTTCATTAACACCACGTTCTCATTTTAAGTGTGATGTTTTTTCATGAGCCATCAAGTTTCAAAATTTGTTTATAAAAACGTCAGTTCTAAAAGGGCAGACTTTTATATACGTAACAAATCTTACAATAGTGAAAATACGTATATACAATATTTTTCTCATGAGATTAGTGTTTATCCATTTAAACGCCTGAATTCCAGTTACCGAGCCTAAAGTTTTGGGTTAATATTTTAGCTTATGAAGTAATATTTTGTTGGATCACAACCCATTTACAACATAACTTAAGAAGCAATATTGAGATTAAGGAATACCATTTTAGTAGACAACGTATTTTTCCCTTGAAGAATGATGTAAAAATAGTTTCTATTGGATGAAATGTAAGTAATTTCAACAGCAAGATTCAACCTAAACAAAGAACTTTTTAGGAAAATCATTAGGTTTATTGGTCTTAGATTTACACTGTAACATCTGCACCAGTATTGACAAACCCATCAAGAGCTCTGGTTTTAAAATTGTTTTGCTACAGTTTTTACTTTATTGGACTCGACATTTAATTCGTCTAATTTTGTTCTAAACAAATTTAAAGGCAAAATATTTGGACCGAACCGATCTGAATACGTTTTAATTAAAAGGTATTTGGTCATTTGAACGAAACAATGTTGTTTTTTAGATAGTACAAAATATATAAAAATATAAAGGGTAAACTTTATCTCTCTTTCGACAATTTTGGACGTTGGTTTGTATTTCAATACTGAATTGAGAACGTTTATTTTTGTTTATAATATTTTCCTTATACCATTCATCTCAAAAACTTTTAAAAATTTACATACTCAAAAAAAGAAAAAGAAGTATGTTTTGAGTAATACGCACTTATTTTAGCGTCTCGTCCTTATTTATCTCTAAACAGAGTATTTAGTAAAGTCAATTTATTTTTGTCGCCGACATATCATCTAACGGTTAATTTTAAGTGATAACTTTATATGTTTATTTAACTATGTAAACTAACCGCTTGCCACTGGTAAACAAATAAGTACAAATATAAACTAAAACTTAAGACTTTGTCACCGTTTTGTTTTAAGTTCTTTCTAGAGTCTCCATGCGTCCTGAAACAAAATCCTTCCAACACAAAGTCAAGAAATAAAGGACGTAATATATTGCAAGGGTTAAAAGCACCCTCTTGTGACAGTTCAGACTTAATCGTTTTTTTCATGAAATCCTGAATTTTCGGCCCAACTTTTGTGGCAAAGCCTTAGTTGATTTACTCGATTACTACAAATACTTAAAACCCAGCTTGCTTGTTTTATGGGGTTTTACTGTTCAAAGCTAAGAATAATTTATTTATATTCTTCTACGTGTAAGTTGCGTGATACCAACAGCACATACGAGAGTGGTGTTACTTTAGGGAGGTTACTGGTCTAAGGGAGTAAGTACTTACTTTGAGTAACTTTTCTCATATGTGACATCGAACTTGTCCTTCAGGCTAGTCATGAATACAAAACGGTCACTTGGAGACTCTAATTTCCCTTTGAGATCAGTTTAAACTTTATACGAAGCATTTTAGCAGTTCTTAGCAGTGTAATGGCTAATGCAAACCTTAATCGAATGAGTTATTTTTCAAAACTAAAACATCTACTTGAGAATTTGTATTGTTTTTTACAATCAATTTGCAAATCTTATCTTTGTTTGAAGATGGTCGTTGACAACGTTATAATTTTTGAATTTAAAATAATACTTCGATTTTTTGAGGTAACAAAAGGTTCTCTACATTTTGGGATCAAGAATCTGACCCTGTATTCAGGTGAATAGCCACCTAAAACATAACACAAAATATTAAGAACTGAGCTAGCTTAAAGTTATCAGCGCAAGCTGGCCAGTTAACTACCATCAAATAACCTTAATTTGTTTGTTTGTTTTTGGTTGTTGTGTTTTATTCCCCTCTTAACTCTATGTCACTTTAATAGCTAGCCTAGAAAGTATTACAACATGTACATAAAATTGAGAAATAAAAAATAAAATTAAGAAATCAAGCACGTCCATATGGACAGTGTCAGCTGGGGCCGTCAGACTGCCCCCATTGGCTGGCTCGGAGCAGTGGACGACCAATCACAACCGTGAATCAGACTGACCAACTGTAACAAAGAACACAAGAATATCTATTCATGCACAGCCAAGGGAAGGGAAAGTCTTTAGAGTCTTGATAAATAAATCAGGTTTACAGTTAATATTTTACGTAGATGAATTTTGTCCTGTGTGTTTGGTCCTAGTTATGTTGAACTTTATCAAGAATAACACATTTTACAAGAGAAATGGTTAGGCGAAGGTCGAGGTTCATTGGTAATGATGATATTCAAGTCTTAACATTGCCACATTCATTAAGATAGGGGTGTAATTACCTTTACCGTTGTGGATCCAATAAAATATTTCACTGAATGAACTTCTCCTCTTTAATGACTTTTAAGTTGATTATCTGAACAAACCATTATGTGGTCAATCATATTTTACGACTTGTCAATCTTTTAAATATCGGACGTACTATAAGTAAAACCTAGAAAAAAATCAAATAATCCTCCTTAATTTGGTTTTAACAAAAGAAAACACAAAATGTAAAGCCCGTGTAGGCCTATAATTATATTTAAATAATTGTAATCACAACTGTCTCTAAATTATAGCAATTAATTTATTCTACTATAAGTAATAAAATTAAGCAAAGGGTTTTAGTTTCAGCACACATTTTCGAGTATAAACTTGTACTCGATACAATTTTCCGGCTGCACTGCGAAATTGTACAAGTGTTTACGATAATTTATTTTATGTTTTGGTTTTTATATTATAGATCTTACTGCCTTGTGAACAATCTGAAGTATTACTGGTAAATCCTTAACTCGTAAAAAAGCTCTTTACAATTTTTCGTTAACAATATTTCTAAAGTTAAATCATCATTTAAATATTTAGATTAAGTCAATAGTTTGTAAGGAGGTATTGGTTAGGCATTACTCATATTTAAGCACTTACATTGGTACACAAGCAAATTAAAATTGTGGTTTATGACATTCCAACAACTAAAAGGTTAGTATGTAGCAAAGCAATGTACTGTTGCATTTTACAGTTGAAACTAAGAATATATCTAACAAGTTACTTTTTCTTACAGGTACGTGTTTGCAGAAACAAAAGGTAATCCCTCAATTTTTCAATAGTAGTTCTTGTGTGATTGATATCTTATAAGTCTTGGTTTAGCACACAATATTACACAATAAAAAATCAACAATTCAGTTTCGTTTGCAGGAAGAACGACAATACAGTTTACTCTTTCCCCATCAATGAAAGTGTTGAGCCAGGAAGGGAAGGTACTTTGTGAATAATATTTCCCGCTTGGTTTGAGAAACTCATCAATTTCCTGTGACAGGAAAGTTAGTTAAAGAGGATTTTGCTGATAACTACTTAACTGCCAATCCCTCCATTTCCCTTTAACCTCCTTGCACTTCCGGTTGGTTTCATATTTGAATATTTTCCGTTTAGTTTTCTTTGTATTTACTGAATGTTAGTGGATTCGTTGTTTGAAGTTTGTTGTTGACAATGGTACAATGTCTGAGATTATGATTTTGGGCGTTTTCCATCGTTTTTGGGTGAACAAAAGTACACGACGTTTCTTGGAATCTGGCCCCGTCTTCAGGTGAAAAGTAACATAAAACATTAGGAAATGAGCTAGTCTAAAAGTTATCAGTGTACGCTGACCAGTCACCAACCACCTTAATAGTTAAAAAATAACCTTAATTTTTTTAAATTAAATTGAAACATTATAACGAAAACACAATGTTTACAACACTTAGGAAATTAAAAAACAAATAAGGTCACGATCACGTCCATGGACACTGATTGATTGCCTGACCTGCCGCCAGAGAGCCCTATTGGCTGGCTCGGAGCAGCAAACGACTAATCACAGTTATGAATCAGATTGACCAACTGTAACAGAGAACATAAAAATACATATTTATGTATTTCGCCAGTCAATGATAAGGAAGTTCTTTAAGTTTTGACGAATGAACCAGGTTTTCCTAATTTCGGGGTCAAAATGACTAACAACACTAGACAAATCCCTACGTGGTGATTGACGAAAACGAATTATAGGCCTAAGCTTATCGTTGGGTTTATTAATTTCAGGCATGTTAGTAAAAGTCAAAGTCGTATATAACTTGAAACATCAGGTTTTTAAACGCTACTGATGTAAAAATTAAAAACTAAATAAGTTCAGGAATTTAAAATTAGAATGGTCTTGAAACGTGTAAAAAATTGGCGTTGAACTCCTATGTCTTTAGTACGATTTAAATTTTAATAGTTTGTGTAGCATTCATCATCATTTAATAATCATTCGAAATGTTGGTCCTTTATTGTAAACAAACGTTCTTGTCATGTACTTTTTGTTCATTTTGCTACGGTTTATCCTTCTACATCGTTTTAAAAGCCGTATTGACAAAATTATGTTTGAAAACATCCTTTTAGACACTTTTATGGTTTTAATTAAACGTGATCCATCAATGTATTTTTAAATAAAAAAACACACTGTTTTTTAGTTTTTAATATATGCTACATTTTGTGACCAAAGAAATTCATACTGTGACACTATCTCAAATTGTTTGTTTCTTTGTTTTATTCATTTTGAAGAATATTCCTCGATTTGTTTTACTGTTTTATACACGGTAACTACTAAACTAATTTACTAACTAATTAACTAACTTCAGTGAAGCGTGTAGGGCAGAATTAATTGAGCAACAGATAAATTACTGTAGTACAACGATAAAATAATTTTTCCAAAGAATAATATTAATAAAACTATTATTTAGCTAAGTAACTTTTGATTTCAAGTCACTCTGAAGTTCAAATTTGAAAGTAAATTCATTTTGCAGAAAGCTACGAGTATAAAGCGTAATGTTAAGGAATGAAGAAAGACGTGTTCAATCTCATGTTTAAATATTGAAGAAGATTGTCAATTCCCTTCACATTGAGTAAGGCAGTTTTTACATCGTCCTGTCTGAGGATATTGATGAGTAACTTATTGGATGTGATCACTCGGTTTATACCTTTATACCATATATCCATCGATGACGAGCATAGCTAGATAGACTTCGTCAAAAATAAAGAAAACCAATAATAGACACTAATACTCAAAACGCACTGCATTACGGTGGATTAAGATACCCACTCAGAGTCATCATTGGTGAAAAATTCTTTGATTGAGTAGAGTGGTCTCGCCATGAGCTGTTCTTTTATTGTTCTTCATTGGAAGACTTTTAACGTCTTCATCCAGGTTATTATACGGTCTGATGGCTAGAACTGGATAGCAGTCTTTTTGCTTGGACAGCCTACAGAAAGGAGTGTCCAGGTATGTTCTCCTCCGAGTGTTGTAATGGTGAACTTGATCTCTGCAGGCAAAATCTGTCATATTGCGTTTAATGTGGACTAAGCGGTAAACATATATTGGCTGTAGAATGTCATTATGTTAAGCTGTTTAAAAGGGGTCGGCAATGTGCTAGATCTTCGCTTAGACACTTTACACTGAATGATAAATGCAAACGTAAATGTAAACTACAACAATGGAAACAAATCTTATACAAATTTTTCGGTTTCAGATAAGTAATATTTCCTGCTAATTTTCATAAACTCGTCAATTTTCTGTGACGAAAAGGTTTTCTAAATTATATTTTGCTGATAATACGCTAACTGAAAATTCTTCCTTCCCTTCAACCCATTGAGTTGTGTTTGGTTGGCAACCATAATTATTGGTGGTCATTGCGTTGCTTCGCACCAAATCAGCCAGGATTCAACTCTCGGCGCTGCGGTTCGAAGTCACGTTAGCCCATTCCACCATTGGTCGTTGGGCTATCAATTAATGATTCAATATGGGGAACATTCAGCACTAGTTTGTGACAAGACTACACCTCATCATGACTGGGACTCTTGGCGTGGTCCTGTAATCCAGCTTCATGGAGGTCAGGTTTTGAGGATGATATAGGTCTAAAGCGGCTCAGATAGTCTCAGTGATCATCTGATGATACCCGCATCAACTCCCACCATCGTTTAGGCATATCAGACCATCACCTGCGTGGATCAGAAGTCACGTTCAGCCGTTGGTCCTTGTATTTCCATTGGTCATTGGGCTATTAATTAATGACCCATTCTAAGGAAGAGTCGGCCTTAGTTTGTAACAAGACTACACCTCATCACAAATTACTACCACTCATCACACTCATCCTTCACCGCATATTTGCCTTAAAATACCCTCATGAGAGTGGTTGGCATCTCAAATAGTGATTTAAAACTATGTATATTATTTTGCTCTGTGCAAAACACTCATCCCATTTTCATCTCTAGGAAAGGTCGGTGTATCAAACCAAGGATTGAAGTTGATGGTGCATACCAAGATGGCGTCGATGAAACAATGTTCAGCCGCCATCTTGGTCTGGCTGAATTAGTTTTTTTGATGTTTAGTAGACGTGTTGGGGAAGGTATTATAAGTGTTATACTAAGTTATACCCTATAGTAGAAAATTCGCAAGGATTCATGGTAGCGTCGGCTATGTTTATGTTTAAGCTTGCTATTTTTAAATTAAAACTCCCATTTTAAACTACAACCTGGCGTTTAAACTACAAGATCTCCAAAAAGAAGTTATAAGTGTTTCTATTTAACGCGTCGGGTATAATTAAACACATCTAGTTTCAATACATATTTTACAAATACTAATAGTATAAAACAGCTGTAACAAAACTTGCGAGTTATTAATACGCATTGGATGCTGAGTGACATCATAAAAGCCACGAGTTCACAATATAAGGTCATAAGGGTCTTTATTGTCAGGTCTTGGTTTATTGTCTCTTCTGCCGAGTTCGTTTTACACCTCACTTGAGAAAGTTTTGTAGTTTACCTTTTAAAGGATAAGTTGTTAAGCTTAAACGTGTTCAGTTAATTACAAAGTATCAAACTAGGTAATGCAACATATTATAGTAGCACATCGTATCTACTGTATTTCATATATACAGGATGTCACAAAAATGTGTAGCGCGCTATGCAGAACCGGACTCTAGATACAAAAGTAAGTCAAAGTGCCTTGTAAACCACCGTTTTGTAAATTTTAGAAAATAATTAATTGTTCAGAAACCCTTTGAGATATATTTGTGAAACTTAGTATAAACCTTAATGAATTTCCTAAAACATTTTCCGAACTTTTTTATCTAACTTATCAAATATTAAAATGGCAGCCATTAAATCAGTCTAAAGTCAAATTCCAATTTGATTTCATTTGACTTTGAAAATTTTAAATGGCCGCCATTTTAAAATTTCATAACAAACATATTTTGAAAATGTTACTAGGAAAACAGTTAAGGTGTGTACCAAGTTTCACAAAATTATCTCAAAAGTTTTGAGTAATTAGTTATTTTCAAAATTTACAAAATGGCGGATTACGGCTAAACTAAGCTAAAATAGAAAAATATTTTACACCACATTTTCGACTTACTTTTGTATGTAGAATCCAGTTATGCATAGCGTGTACAACGCTTACATTTTGGTGACACCCTGTATATAACAGTAATATCGTGTGTGTGAAACAATAGAGTTAGCTTATATAACTTAATATGTGATACATATAGTATGAGAACATAACTGAATAATTCAATTTTTGTGTACGCTATAAAAGTAATTAAACCACATCCAAAGTATTCTGTTAGTATAAATTAAATTTAATAATTATTATTGAGTTTGTCTCGACACGCAAAAAACGCAATGATACACAGTAAGCTCAAAAACAGTAGACAATTGTATTATACAGCCTATCAATCGTATACCACGGTAGTTACCTAAAGTACGTAATCGATTTTAAATATATTTCCACAAAAATTTGTTCAAAATCTATACTAATATATAAAAATGAGATGGTGTGTGTCTGTGTGTCTGTTCCTCAATCACGCAAATACCACTGGACCAATTTTAATGAAATTTTTAGGAATGTGGTTTATATATCTGGTTAACACATAGGCTATTAACATGTTTGATAATTTAATTATTTTCAAAATGGCGGTCATTAATAGGACCTCACTACATGTGAAAATTTATAACCCCAAAACTCTCACGTAAAGTTCTAGAAAACCCGTAAAAGATATTTAATTTTTGACAGCCCAAACGAGCTTTAAAATGTAATTTTCTACACAAATGGTCTGAGCACTTTTTCGTATCTTCAACCGTTTGCTCGGAAGCTTGCTTCAGCGTGGAGAAACAGGCTCATGATGCGCGCCGCTGCACGCTCAAACTCGGCACTTCCACGGGTTACACCTCTCCTCGGCGCGTCAGTACGTCCGACTGACAGTGTTTGTTGACAATATTACTTACGATTCATGCTTTACAGCGTACAAACCAAATAAGAGTGTTGTACTATAGCCATGTAGTTTTCCATTTTCAACTAAACAAAATTAGTTTATTTTGGATTTAAAACTTATGTGGTTTGTCATAATAAATTTTGTACTATAAGATAGCCAGCACTTATATGGAGAAGATGGTGAACTAACACACAGCAAACTAAATGGGTTTTCTAAGGATAAATAGGAAACTGTTTTGTTTACTTTAAATTTGCAGTTTTATCAAAATATACACACAGCAATGTCAAGAAAAGCCCCGAGGCGAAGCGCGGGTACTCTCAGCTAGTATGTAATAGTTTCGTTTGTTCTATTTACATTCTCTCACGGGATTGTGTAACGTACATTATCTGAGACTTCAAAGCAAGCTCACCTGTTTTATATGCATAGCTACCTGTAATATACTCAACTTTCTTCCAAGCCTCTTGCTTCTTCTCGAATAATAAACTTCATCGTTCCGTGGTTCTTTGTTTTTAAAATAACTTCTACTGATATGAAACCATATTCTTAACTAGATAATTTACGATACACATAGTAACTGACTTTATCTTATAACCGAATTGTTGATTGATAGATCAAAGTTTGTTGTCATACGAATTCCTAAATCGATTTAACAATAATTTACTTTTGCATAAAACAGCTTTTTTCAATTGATTTTGCTAATTGGCTACACTGACGTCGGTAATGCTCCTAAATATAATATGTCCATCATTGACTGGGACTCGTGGCGTGGTCCTGTAATCCAGCTTCATGGAGGTCTTTTGAGGATGATATAGGTCTAAAGCGGCTCAAATAGTCTCAGTGATCATCTGATGATACCCGCATCAACTCCCACCATCGTTTAGACACATCAGACCATCACCTGCGTGGTTCAGAAGTCACGTTAAGCCGTTGGTCCTTGTATTTCCATTGGTCATTGGGCTATTAATTCATGACCCATTCCAAGGAAGAGTCGGCCTTAGTTAGTAACAAGACTACACCTCATAGCTCATTACTACCACTCATCACACTCATCCTTCACCACACATTTTCCTTAAAATACCCTCATGAGAGTGGTCGGCATCTCAAATAGTGATATAGTGATATCTCATACGAATATAACCTTGTCGGTTAGTTTTTAAGTAAAATACGGAAATTGAAATTCACGAACCTTATAAACCACTGGTTAATTTCGCTAGTAGAAAAACAAACGAACACTTTGCTTAATAAAACACAAGTTCATCCGAGTTCAGCATAAACTATGGTTGTAAAATCGGAACACCATAAAGATAGATGCTGACAGAGGCAGAGAAGGTTATGGAAGTATGGATGAGTACATAAATGCTGTAAAACTCATCTCTAGGCTATCGGTGAACACGTTATTGGTTATACTTCGATTGGTTTTACACGTTAAAGGGTTTTGGCGTTTGTGTATTTTGGTTTATTATTTTCGAGTATAGTTTGTAACACTGAATGGCTTTTTTGAATAAAACTTTACAGTCATTAAAAGGTACTACTTTTATATTGAGCGAGATTATTATACATAACATGCATGAACTTAACGGCTGAATCTTGGAGAAATTTTCAGACCATTCAAAACAATATGTCAAACCTAAATTTTTAAAGTAGCAAATTGAATTTTATTACAAAATATCTACAAAAGTCTTATATTTTTGCTTGAGAACATAAACAAATATCAATTCAAACTACCGCTGTTATGTTATCGTTGTTGTATTTAGTACAAACATTAGTTCATTTAAATGTTTTATGTGCACATTATTACTAAGAAATATTAATGGCTTGCAGTAAAACAGAGTAACTCTATCCTCAACTTAACAAAGAATAAATCACTAAATCACTATATCACTAAATCACTACATGAGATGCTGACCACTCTCATGAGGGTATTTTAAGGCAAATATGTGGTGAAGGATGAGTGTGATGAGTGGTAGTAATGAGTTATGAGGTGTAGTCTTGTTACAAACTAAGGCCGACTCTTCCTTTGAATGGGCTTAATGACCAATGGAAATACAAGGACCAATGACTTAACGTGACTTCCGAACCACGCAGGTGATGGTCTGATATGTCTAAACGATGGTGGGAGTTGATGCGGGTATCATCAGATGATCACTGAGACTATCTGAGCCGCTTTAGACCTATATCATCCTCAAAACCTGACCTCCATGAAGCTGGATTACAGGACCACGCCACGAGTCCCAGTCATAATGGTGCGTATTATAAAGTTGCCGGACCGAAGGCTGTTGTTTATGGAGTTGCTAGAAATTACGAATATATATTAACACAATACAATATACTAAATTGTTACATAATTTTAAATACGTAGGCCTACTGCGGAAAAGAAATAAAACTTGCATGATCTCATCAGAGCAGCTGGGAAGAGTATAAAAGTCAAGTAGTTTTCTCCGAGCAAAAGAACCGAAACAAAGTTTTAATTGAATGAGTTGTCTAATTTCCTTTAGTGCGAGGAACATCTGGCATGCTGAGTTATGTACTGGTTCATGTTTGTTGTTGTTTGTTTCGTTGTAGAGAGCTCTATCTATCTTCATGTTGAAACGTGTAGAGGTTTTAATCATAATGATCTCAATAACACCAACACATAGCTCTCTTTGAGATAAAGATATCTAGGATATATTTTTAGTTTTTACTACAAGTAATATATTACATACTTTCTAACACTATTATGAAAAGAATCGTTGCTACTCAATTCTCAACGACTTAATTTATATTAAGTTCCTTCCATGAAACATAAACCCCATTTCCACCCGTCTAGCATACATCCTGTTGTACCCTTGTTTCCTTCCCTACGGCTGATTGCAAACCTAGCGTAAATCAGCAGAAGCTAACAACCAGGCCAACACGCAGCTAAGCGCTAAATTGCCGCTTGCATAAGTGAATTTTTTTGCAATTGTTACTCTTATTTACTCCGTTTATAGTCTCGCTTTTACATTCGGTCGTTCTATTACCATGGTTGTTACGAGACCACCATTTAAAACGGCTTTATGGATTTTCTAAGTACATTGATAGATATCATTTAAATCAATATTTATTTTAAATTTTATCGAAATCGGACTCTTTTAACCAAAACTCCTCCCTCCCCAAAGAACTCCCCAGGTGGTAGCCCGATTTTGCTGGCTAACTACCTTGACCGAGATTTTTACAAAAGGAACATCTGTACCAAATTCCAAGAAAATCGGACAAAAAGTGCGATCTGTAGAAAGTACACACATATATAAATATGTATATAAAGTGTTGAAAGAAAAGATGCTCAAAACGTGTTCTGGAGGTCAGGATCGGTGCTCATTTCATGGTCCCGGGCCTGGGTCTTACCATGCTGACGGCATGAATATCTCATTTTTCCAAAGGAAATTCGTTCACCAAAAGCAAATCATGATGAAAAAATTTCAAGTCTACGCAGACCACTAACCCAAGAAAAAACATACATTTTATAAAAAAACTTTTCTAGGTTAAAATTAAATAAAGGTGAGAAGTTTCATATTGCAAGTTCCGGGAAAAGTTTTAATTGAAAGTTTTGTGCCACTGAACTACTCAAGTTTGAAAGTACTTATCCTATCTATTCATCAGTTATCTAAAAGACCTAGATTTCTTCTGGTGTTTATTTAATATTTCTAGTTCGGCATTTCTTTTCTTTAAACTGGTAGCTTCACGGCTAGCAAGTGTCTTTTTGACCCTCGGTCATTTAACGCCCTCGTCGTTGGACGTTAACTTGACTTCATGTCAAAAGCGTCACGTTAGGAATTAGTGATGAGATATACTATTTTGTTTTTTTCGCCATACAAACAAAAATACAACAAAATCCAGCATTTTAAAAACATTCTAAGAAACAGTTTTTCAGTTTGCGAACACTAGAGTGAAACTACTTAAGTATCCAGCACTTAATGTCGGACTTGTATTCAGCGCAGGGCAAGGCACAGACGCTAAGTACCCCTAGCTAATGTTTGACACGAGTCTCCACTTGAGCTTAACGAGCTTTTGTCATATGTCTCTCGGCTCTCAAAGTCCTGCTCATCAACCTTCATTAAGAGAATACAATTATTATTGAGAGCTATTGTAAACTGTCTTTAATATACTGTAGCTTGTCGCATGTATATCACTCCGTGTATTGTAGAAATGGTGGTCACCGTTTGAAATAAATAAGTAAAGAGGTGGTTATATTTTTATCTGGATTGTTTGCAAATTTTTATTTAGAATTAGTATACTTTGACTTTAAGTTTTGATGTATAAATACTGTTTTTGACAAGCCAAGGATAAGATCTAAGGCTTCAGTTTACACCGCGTCACAGTTGAAATATAAATACTGCTAAACGTTTCGACCTCGCTGTGGAGAGTCATCCTCAGTAGCTGGTTGACTGGCTGAGACTCCAGCTACTGAGGATGACTCTCCACAGCGAATTCGAAATGTTAGTGAGGACAGTGTTAAAACCTTATCCCCAATGGGTGTTATCCTATAAAACCTGATTTTTATATGATTTCGATAAAACTTGGTATGAACATTTATAGCACTTTATTTTATATGTCTATTGAAATCTACTAAATCTGATTTTTAGCCTCCATCTTGGTTTGGGTGAACGGACTTTTGATATTGACATATAGTAAGTCAAGTCAATAGGAGTGTTTCTACCTTATTGAATCGAAATCGGTTGATAAAACCGTTTTGATTGCATAAAACTCCTTTTTTGGGGAGGTGTTAAATTTGCAATAATTCACGTTAGCACTTGGCCCAAATGTTCTATGTGTTAAATTTTTGTTTTTAGAAACAAAAACATAGATCGAACTTTGACTCACGCTGTAGGCTTCATGTTAATGAATTGTGTAAGTTGTTTATGGAAATGGTAAATTGTATTCAAGTTGTTAGAACGAAAATATGAAAGGAAAGATACAAAAAACTCAAAAGTGGTTGGGAACACAAATACTCTTGAAATGAGTTTGCAACGGGAAAACTAATAGCAACACTTAAAACAGGAAAGATGAATAGCAATACTTGTAAAGAAAGAAACTCAAACACTTCTCACCACAAAAGGCAGCTGTTTGAGAACCTTACGAAACAAGTTGGTCTCGATTTGAAAGGGATGAAGAGGGCTTTCTCAAAGTGGCTGCTTCATACAAGTGTAACACGCCAAACAAGGTAATAAAAGGTGAGCAAAACGCTGAGTGGTAAAGGTAAACACTGCTAAACTCACTGGAGTTTGAAGAAGTGAGGTTATGTTCGTAGCAACGGGCAGTGCTGCTACCTGACGTCAAACGCTGCAACTGTAACTGCAGTAGTTGCGCCAACATCCGCTAGAATGCAGGAGCTGCTTGGTTGACTGACTTTGTATTGGGGTAGGGTCGTATTGAATTTGAAGTGTAACGTTGTAAAGGATATTAAAGTGATTAAAACTTATATTTTTATACACGTAACATTATTAAAAATCAAAATAATTGTAAATTTAAATACCAATCGCGCTTTGGAGGCTTTCAAACAGGAGTCGGTTATAAATTAAGATTATGGGTTATTCTGCGTTTACATAAACACAATTACCAACTGAAATAACATGACTATATATTTTCTTAATTGGATATTCTTAGATGACATGATTCTTTGTTATACTTTATATTATGTAATTTTTTAATAAGTCACAATACCCAATTAACGCCTAATTACGTTATTCAATTGTAACTGTATATAATAATAAATACATTATATAATAATAACAATACAATCAGTATATAATCCACGATAAAGCAACTTTAATTTAGCAATTTCAGTATCAAAGTACAAAGTTTTTTTAGTGATAAGAACACATTTTTCCAACAATAAATACCGGGTGTCCGGAAAAGAACTCCCTAGTTTTAAAAATAACTCATGATATAGTGTTAGTTTAAAAGGATGAGTAATAATTCTTTGGTGATGTAAAGTATACTTATAAATCTTAGTTTCCACACCAAACTGAAGTTATCAGTTACGTTTGGTATCTACGACGAGTATTAAACTATGATCAAATCCAACAAGTACAGTTATATGAAAAACAGCTAACAAATAACCCAATATCAAACGATTTCGCAGTGAAGAGGTTTTTGTGTTGGCAACGATATTGAATGCATTGTTTGCAGCCGATATTTCCTATCAGGTTTTCTGTTACTTGAGTAAACATTGACATGAGAGCGCAATACACGAGTCCCAGCTGGCAATGTTTGACCTTTGGCTTACACGTGTCAGACCAAAGATTATGTTATGGTAGGAAGAAAGCGCATTGATGCTACATGGCTGAGGCAGGAAAATCGACATGGTTGCGGCAGCCCAAGCACAGATAGTGCTGCGAGGGAATTATTTTAAGAGTCTCAAGTAGCCTTTGACGCAAACGCAGGTTTGCTTGTTATAAAACTCCACGGTTTGGTCACATTTAAGTCTTTGACATTGGACAAGCATGTCGAGCAAGAGATGGCAGCACTCGCAGCGCTATCTGTGCTCGGGCTGCCGCAACTATGTTGATTTTCCTGCATTAGCCAATAGGCATCACGGTCAATCTACCTATTTTAACATTATCTTTGGTCAATAGTTTCTAAATACAACCTGGTAAACACATGCAAGACGTTACTTTGTTTATAAGTGTCTTCTTTGATCTTCATACAAGGTAGAAAAATTAGGTTGATTGAGCGCTTAAGCATCACTGGCGTGAGTGAAGCGGATTTCCTGTGCAATTTTTACTGTAATTTGGCGTTCAGCCTCAGCTTTGCATTATTTGTAATAAAGTTAAATAGTTTTGAAAATGCTCAATTCCTGTACTTGGTGCTCTTCACAGAAATCCTTGTTTTGGGTCTAGCCTTGATAACGGCACGAATGTAATTTTTTCTAAATTCTGCTATTATTTTATTTTAAATTAGTTTATTAAATTTTTAAACAACACTTAATTTATATAATTTATTTCTTTTATATCCTGTATGTATATTGTGTTCCATTGTTTATTCATTGTACATTTTTCTGACTGTTATTCTATGGTAAATTATTTTCTCCGGTTAAAGTGTTATCAGACGCTGATAGATTGTGGTATCACCACGTTTGGATAAAACAATGGTTTCCTAGGAAGAATTGGCCGCGACATTACGGCCATAATATGACGGTGAGTTTTGTTTTCAATGCAATCATATTAGAGTGTTTTCTTAGAGAACGGTGGACGTAAAGAAGCGGTGATAAGTAGAGTCCGTAGGGAAGTTTTCGATTTTTTCAAAAGCAGTAATAGCCTTTCCTCACAGTACGAGTGCCATGGAAAGACTGTATATTTGGTTACCCCACTCACTCAGTTTAACAGCTGGTTTTAGTCGTCAAGGTCAAAACGAATAAACCCACGTAGTGGTTTAGTTAGGTTTTTCTTGACACATTTTCTCTTTTTAAAAAAGGTCTAGCTTTTCCATTACTATATAAATAAATACATTTTCCTAGGAAACCATAGCTTAAGTTGCAACTAGGTTATAGATTACTGTGAATAGATAAACATTAAACTAATGCTTGTTAGTGATGAAGCACTTGAGCAGACAAAGTGATACATAGTTCGATGCAGTAATTTGTATCCTTGTCGGTTTCTGTCAAAGAGATTTATCTCTTTAATAGTTAACACTCTGTATCCGCCTTGACAATATAGGTCAGATATACCACTATAATAAAGTTCATAGTTAGGTTTAAATTGGCAAGTGTGCAATACGTTTTATGTATACGTACATTGTTTATCACATAAACAGAGTTTGGATTTGTTTTCAAGATGGGCTATGGGTTTATCACAAGGTTATTTTCTGTAGTAACTAGCTTGACCTTGTCATTTTACAAATAAAGAAGGAATATATTAAAATTTTCGAGGCAATCCTCGAATTACGGCTTTCTGAGAGTTTTGGCGTCAAAAATATTACCCTCGTTCTAGCCAGCTCTAAAGAAACCTTATGTTTATACAGAGCGATTAAAAGAATAGTTTAACATAATTTATTTTCAGTCATAAAATTTTGTATTAACGGTATATAATAAAATGATTGGTACGATAGTTGTCAGTTAACACTTGAAAAACAATTATGTTTTGCCGACCGAATACTGAAGTATATTTAGAAATTACCATACATTTTAAAATAATAATGTGGAACTTTAATGTGTATACATATGAAACATTTATTCAGCTTTCACAAGTTTAATTTTCATAAACACAAAACTACATCAAACAAACACATAATATTTCTCCACCCTCACTATAATGAATAGTATTGATTACATGTTTCATACAAAACCTTTTATGGTTCATCACCTACAGAAAATAATCATGCCTTAAAACTTTGTGATTTTGGTTATTAGTTAGCATATATAGTGTCTGAGATTACCCGTACCACATGATTATATACCTCCTCGAACACTGTGTAACCTGTGAAATGAAAAAAAAAGTTAAAATGAATTAGAAACAAGGCACAATTATTGAGAGTTGCTAGTATATAGAATGTTCCACAACCAAGGACTATCACGCTCACTTCACAAACAATAATATACACACGACACTCAACAAAACAAAATCACACATGTGTTTTAAAATCTCTTTCAGAAAGAACTAGCCAGACAAGTATATATGTATATGTTATTATAAATAAAAAACAAGGTTTTAGTTGTAAATATCTTTTTAAACCCCTGTATAAGTTCCCAACACTGTATGGTTTTACATGAACATAAAATAAGCTCAATACAAACCGAACATCTGGCGAATGAAGCGTTCAGAGCTAAACTTCAGATCAAAGTTCGTAACAAGATTGTGTCTTCCTAAATTATCCCTAGTTTCCTCCAGACAACCAGATTATCGAAACTTGAGAACCAACATCTTAAAACTTTGATATGACACGGTTTTTCGTTTCAATTTTAGGAAATACTAGTTCTTATCTTTCAAATCGCCGGTTAGTGTAGGTCTTGTCAGACGTGAGATTGAAATAGAATTACGGACGTTTCCCATCGTTTCTGAGTAACCAAGATGTACATGAAGTTTCGGCATCTGGAATCGGACCCCTTCTTCAGGTGAAAATTAACACAAAACTAAACATTCGGAAAAGAGCCTAAAATAATGCAAAGTGACCAGTAACCCACCACCAAAAACCTATCTGCTTTCTCTTTTTTGGAGGAGGGGTGGGTGATTGCTTAGTTTGCTGATTACTTTAAGGGTAGCTCTTTTCCTAAGGTTTAGTTTATGTTTTAGGTTACTTTTCACCTGACGACGGGGCAGATTCCAGATCCCGAAACGTCTTGCACTTTTGTTAACTCAAAATATCCGTAATTATATTTTACCTCAGAAATTGTAACATCGACAACAACACACTGCAAACAAAGAATATTGTCATAGGTATGTCTACCAAGAGTGCAATGGACCGAACTGTCCTTGACAGGTCGCAATACTGCTCCCCATAAGGATTGAATGGGCTAATTTTGACAATGATTATCGACTTGAATTCATTCAAAGCTGAATTTGACTCGGCAACTTATTTGTTTATTTTTTTAATTATTTGTCCAATTATAATTAAAGCAACGGATGAGGGAAAGAATATAACAAAACGAGATTGCAGGCTAAATAATTTTCTTTGAATTCAGTAGCCCTGTTTTGATATTGTCATCGAATTCGGAATTTCCTTTGAAAAATGAGATATTCACGCAGTCAGCATGGTAAGACTTAGGCCCGGGACCATGGAATAAGCACCGATCCTGACCCCCAGAATACGATTCGAGCAATTTTTTTCAAAACTATCTATATACATATTTATGTATGTGTATAATCACCACGTACAGGTCGCATTTTTGTCCGACCTACACAATTCAGTACAAATGTTCCTCTTGGAAATATCTCGGTCGAGTTAATTAACAAGCAAAATCGGACTACCGGAACCTCCCTTTGGAGAGGGGGGGATTATCAACAAAAAACGAGGGATTAGTATTCTTAAATTATTGAACACCTGAAAAAGTCCTCAATAGAACATAAAAACCGAAGCAGAAGGCCGGAGCGAGGCTGCGAGCGGAGCGAGTTAGGGTAACAAATTGCAAAGGCAATAATTCAATTCACTCATACCACCGGCAATTTAGTGTTTAGCTGCGTGTCGGCCTCGTTTATTGTTATTTTGTAAGCACTACAATATATTAAGTCTTTGCTCCTTAGAACATCAATTGTTAAAATACGGAAAGACTTACTGCGTTGAAGGTCAGGTCAGTACAAAAAGGAGTTACTGATAGTAGCGGTCATTTGTTACTGCTGTCGATAAACTGAGCGGAACCCATTGCCTTGATACTCTTCAAGCTTTATAATGTGTCGGAAACTACGCTATTAGTGGTTAAACACAGCAGACTGTGCTAACGTGAACTTAAGCGAATTCCAGAGTACCTGTTAGCGGCTATTTATGGCTATTCATTAAAGAATTATTCACCCTAAAAGTAGTTCCTAGGTTTAAATATAATAAAAAACGTTTTCATCGCTTTTAAGTGAACAAAAAAGTACATGACGTTTCGGGAATCTGGAATCTGACCCCGTCTTAGTACAACAAAAATAAGTCCCTTTTTCTGGTTCTTTATTCAACTTCAACTTATTAAATTGTATAATATCTAGCCTAGAAAACAATACAATATGTATCACTATTTGAGATGCCGACCACTCTCATGAGGGTATTTTAAGGCAAATATGTGGTGAAGGATGAGTGTGATGAGTGGTAGTAATGAGTTATGAGGTGTAGTCTTGTTACAAAATAAGGCCGACACTTCCTTAGAATGGGTCATTAATTAATAGCCCAATGGAAAGGACCAACGGCTTAACGTGACTTCCGAACCACGCAGGTGATGGTCTGATATGTCTAAACGATGGTGGGAGTTGACAAAAAGACGAACCAAGCACGTCCATAGTCAGTGACGATCAGCCACCAAAAGCCCAATTGGCCTCGCTGGCAGCTTGGAGCAACGGACGACCAATCACAGCCGTGCACCAGACCGACTGAATGTAACATAAATAAATGAAATACTTATAAATGCACAGCCAATGAAAGGAAAGTTCCTTTGAGTTTTAATGAACGCTGAAAATATTAATTGTGATATTTTTTAACAAAGGCGTTAAAATACCAAACGTGTGTTTGGTAATCATGGTAGCTCAACGTTAACTTTTCGTTCATGTTTTAAATACTGTAGGGATGACGCAAGCATAAAATGAATCATGGAAGGTTTATTAAATTATTGTAATTTTGTAGTAAACACGTCAACAACTTTACTATACAATTTATTATATATACTTTAACGAATTTTCAATATTGAATTTTAAATTGTTTTCTACCAAAAATATTTTTGAAAAGACGTTTCCGTTTCCTTTCAGAATAATGTGCAAATGGTTTCTCTCGAAGTGGATAGACAAGTCAGACGTAATCTGTATAGATTCATCTTTATCACTATAATAAACTTTCAAACAAAACTTGTCTGTGCAAGTGTAGTAGGACTTTAATATAATGTACAATATACATTATAACAACAATTTATTAAAATAATGTTGCAAACTCAGAGACTGTACAAAGACAAAGCAATAATGTGACGCAGTGAAATATTGGCATTTGAACATACATTGTGTCACATCTGGCTACATCTGACCCTTGCAATACAATGTCCTGTGTCCTGTATTGTATTTGATACAAAATATATTTTACATTTACAAATAATCAACCTAACGACAACTTACAACGTAGTTTTACTTTAACGTTTAAAACTGTGTTTTCTTTCGGAGAAGTGTTTTCCACGAGTGCTCGTGATTTACAAACGGTGTGGTTTAATTTAACTGTCAAAAGTTAAATTAACATTACAAATACATTTTTAAATTGAATCTACCTTGTTGATTTTCACGAAGGAAGCAGTAACGTCAATTTCAACAATGTTCAGTTAAGACTTTTATATTAAATATCCATTACCATAATGGAGTGAATGGCTTTTACTGTCTTAAGGTATAAAATTATTAAAAACAACTTCGAAATCTTTGCTTACTTTTTAGATTGAACTTTTGCCTGAGGCCTAATATTATCAAAGAAATGGTTAATCACTTTGATAAAAGGTAGTTTATGCTTTTGACCTCAAATTTAATCATGCAAATGATTTATTACACTATTTCTTTAGGGACATTTGATTGCAATACGCTACAAACATAATCATTATTAAAACATAACAAGTTATTTTGCGCTGATTTTGAACACTTGTATTTTGCTTATATTTTGCATTAGCGTTGATTATATTTTAAATAGTATTGAATAAACATAACAATTTCAGTAATTGAGATAAAAACAGTTGAACAAATTTGGATCAATCCAATAAATTAGTTGGATCCAATATCAACCTATTTAGTTAGTTGGATCCAGTATGAGATAATATCGTTTGGATTTCGCAATAATCTTGCAATTTTAGCTCGAGAATCAAGACCTGCACAAATCCATCTCCTAAAAATAAAATTTTAGTGATAGATTTTAAGCTTGTGTGGTTTATCATAATTTAAAACTTAAACTTTTAAGTCAACCATAAAAAGCTTGTTGTATTGACAAGACGTTTCATATCTACAGTAAATAAATTATAAATAAAATTTATAATAAATTATAAAAATGCTGTTTTATTTTCTTCATTATTGTTCTACAAGTTTTCTCTTATGTACATAATTAATGTATATATCTTCTTTTAAATTTTAACTCGTAGCGTTCGTAGTGAACATGATTATTATTAAAATAGTACGAGATAAATTAAACTTTTTTCTATTATGTCAGCATGGAAAGTGAAAACAAGTAAATATTTTAAAAACTTCGTTCATATTTCTCATTAGCCCTGATTAAGTTTTAAAAGTATTGAATGAACATATTTATTTCAGTAATTAAGATAAAAACAGTTCAACAAGTATGGGTCACCCCAATAAGTTATAGTTGGATCCAATATCAGATATTACCGTTTGGCTTTTGCAGATGACATTGCAATTTAAGATCATAACGCAGAAACTGCACAAATCTATTAAAATAAGTAAAATATATTACAAGTTTAAGGTTTCTGTGGTTTATTATAATTTAAAACTAAAACTTTAAGGTGAAGCACTAAAAGGTTGTTTAGTATTGCCAAGATGATTCATCTTTATGGTAGTCATATTCAGTTGAAATAATAAAAAATAAATAAAAAAAAAAATACTGTTTTATTATTTTTATTTTCGTTCGAAGGTGTTTGTGTTATGTACGTAGTTATTTTATTTATCTTCTTTTACATTTCAACGGAAGGTGAAACCATAGAGTAGTTGAAACCTCTAGTGAATATTAAACAATCTTTTTTGTGTTTCATCCACAAGTTTAATTTGTAAAATATACTTACAGGTTACCATGACTTATCCCAAATATGCACCAATGAAATAGTTTACATTCACATTTATATTAACAACATCGTTGTTAAACTTTGACCTTGAATTTTGGCAAATATCTTTTTACCCACATATGAAATTGCTTATTACTATTTAAATTAACAAATAGTTAATTTTTAAATAATTTACATTCACAATTATGTTAACAACATCGTCATCTTAATTTTGACCCTTAAACTTGTCAAATAAGTTTTAGCTACCAAAGGACAGTCCACGAGTTCCATAACTAATTGTTGGAAGTATGGAAACAAGTTTCAGGACAGACCACAAAGCTGAAACCACATGAAGTTTGGTTTGTTCTCATCAAAGAGAATTTCCGATTGAGTATTAGCTTTGGTCTCGCTGGTCCTTTTACTTGCAACATATTTCTAGTGACAATTTTAATATCTGTCTCATGTATGACATACACAGTAGAACTCATTCTTATATAGGTGTAAAAAGTACATTTACTCAAATAAAGAGGGACAAGAATAATAACAAGTTCAATTTCTATCAAAAAATAAGAGACTAGAGTAAAGGAAAGGTAGAATTTCTGGATATCTACATATTTATTATTCTACATTGGTGCAACTACATTTGCAACACTATTTTACTCGTACAATCAAACAAACCAAGTTGAGTTCATGGTTTTTATCAATTTCCAAACGGGATTTTCTCGATGTGGATAGTTTCAGACATGGAGCGAACGTCTGGCGAATGAAGTGATCAGAACTAAACTTGAGATCAAAGTTGTTAACAAGATTGTGTCCTGCCAAATTAGTCCTAGTTTCCTTCAGACAATCAGATTATAGAAACTTGTGAACTGATTAAATCTATAACTTACTGGAAGCTATGATCGTTTGGAAAATATTATCCGTAAGCATCTAGACATTAAGAGTGCGCAGTAGTGGATGTAACATTGAATTTTCGCCCATAAGAAAAATGTAAAACATGAATTTCTTGGGTTACGTCACCTATCTTTCAACAGTTGACTATGAAATAATTTTTTAAAGTATATAAAATGGTTTATTGACTCCTTTGAGCCGAATTTTCATTTTATTTAAATGTTTTAAGCCTCAGTGAATTAAATCTTTTGAAGAAACAAGCTGTTACACTGATTTTTTTACAGCTGTTACAGTGTTAAATTTTAAAACAATAAAAACAAAGTGTTGAATGATGGTCTATATTAAAATGATCTGCAACATATTGTCGTTTTCACAAAAAACTTATTTCTAAAGAATTTTGAAAATTTTAGGCATAAGTTTCTCAAGAAAATACGTGTTTTCACATTGCTTTTAAGGAACAAAGTACAAAATGTCCGACAGGTAGCTAAACTCATAAGCAAACAAAATAGTTGCGGTATAAAAAAACTCTCACAAAACATATTTGACCCATTTTTATTTTTAAAATTAACGTTATAGCATCAGTTTACGTTTCTTTGAGAGGTATCTCCAATTTCTTCGAACGGTCTGGGCTCAATTTTCCGAGCTTTAGTAACAACCTTTTCAATATGGACACTCCTCGTAATTTAAAAATCACGTTGAGCCATCTCTAATTTTTTGGTTGTTGGGCAACGGTCCTAGCATCAATCAAAGGACTCACCATTAACACCATATTGACCTTAAAATACTTTCAAGGAGTGGTTCATGTCCCAAATAAAAGTATCAAACTTGGAACCAATAACAGATATATTAGAAAAAGTACAAACTCTCATTCCATTATGTTGTATCCACCCATACTAACAATCAGACAAAACAACGTTCACATGTTTTGACTGGGACTCGTGGCGTGGTCCTGTAATCCAGCTTCATGGATGTCAGGTTTAGGAAGAATTTAAAGCGGCTCAGAAAGCGTGATACCCGCATCAACTCCACCATCGAGACATATCAGACCATCACCTGCGGGTTCGGAAGTCACGTTAAGCCGTTGGTCCTTGTATTTCCATTGGTCATTGGGCTATTAATTAATGACCCATTCTAAGGAAGAGTCGGCCTTAGTTTGTTACACTTCATAACTCATTACTACCACTCATCACACTCATCCTTCACCACATATTTGCCTTAAAATATCCTCATGAAAGTGGTCGGCATCTCAAATAGTGATTTAGTGAGTGATATACACGTTTAAAGAATATGTAACAATTGAGGCGGAGTGCTGGAAAGATTGCTGAAAAGGTTGGAACTTGAGGAAAACTCATCAGTGTTATACTTTGTTGAACTTCAAACAACACCTCAGGGCTTTACGTAATCAGGTTTGCCACCGCAGCTTTTAGTTCCAGACACCAGTTTCTGCTTTACGCACGTTGAATATTTTATATGCATTTTAACAATTTGAACAGGCTGGCACATAGTATTTTTATAATTTGGTTGAAACAAAATGTGATTTGTTTAATAGAACGTACATCTTTTGTGTGACTTCTTATACGAGTACACCCAGCGTTGAACAATGTTTTAAAATGAATAAGGAAAATGAGGAAGTTAAATCAAATATGACGTTACGAATTTAGGTTATCCTTTACTTAGCTAAAATATTAAAAAATTGAAACATCAAATTTCTTTTTTTAAATATACTCTTGAATAAAATTATTTAAGAACAATAATGACACCCTAGAAGTTGAAAAGTGTAGACAGATTCTTTGATAATTGTATTTTAGTTGGCTATTACGCTTGTTTGTAACATTTTTAAAGTGTTCAAAATTTGCGCATGGAAACCATTGTTGGTTGCAGTTTATTAACAAAAAAATTGACCAAAAGTTGTAAACGAAACACACCATGTACAAAACACGTATGAAGATTGTTTTATTGTTTTATTGAGCCATACAAAAACATTGTTTTGGCAATACAAAAATAATTTATAATACTTAATACATAATTTAATATACAATATAAAAAAGCCTACCCATTAGAAAGACTAGTATGTGAAAAGTTTATAAAATAATTTACTTAAATTTATGTTCTAAGTGCCACGAGTAGTGACAGATAACTATTAATTAGTTTATGGTCCAGCAATAAATTCTTCTACGCTATAGAACGAATTTGAAAGTAAATAACTTTTTAATTTAGTCTTAAAAATACTAAAGCTTTCAGCATTGTTTAGCTCTGTTGGAAGCTTATTGTATAGTTTAACTCCTGCTTGAGATGGTAATTTGGAATAAACATAAATGTATATGTACTTAAACGAGTCATATGCGTAACAATTGGTTGTGAAACCGCATTAGAATTTTAACTTCAATTGACCATCTATATATTGAAAGAATTTATGAAACGACCGTTCTATCAGACCAATTTCCTTCATTTTTTTAATGAAAGGTATTTATGCATTGATCTTTTTATCAAACATAAAAAATTGATTAACTTTTGCTCTTTTCAAGTTATACTCAGAAATGGCTTTTTTCTCATGTTTTCTTGTCATATCTCAGGTTCTAATTATTGGGATAAATTGTTCGTTTTGGTCTAAAACACTCAATGAATCATGTTATTTCGTTAGAGATATCATTCAACGTATTTAACTACATCTAAGAGGAGTTATTTTTTTGCACTGTTGGACAAAGTCATCTAGTTGAATATTAAAGTGTTTGCATGAATAAATGTTTCGTCACACTCATATTTTAAATCCACAATACTACAGGTATTCATCAACGAACAAAGAGTTTAAAAACTAGGACTATTGTTTGCCTTTGTCAAAAGCCTTTCTTAGATGAACAATATATGTTGTACAATTGGCACAACTGTATTGTTAATAAAAGGATTTGCTGAATCCAATTATTTACTGATCTATTGACTCTTCATATTACAAATAAATCCCGGACAACCCTTGAAAATCCAATTTATCCTGTACCAGTCCACGTGCTTTCAATGACTGTTGCATTCTTTTATAAGAACTTCATTAAGTTTTGAAACCCGTCAGAAAACTTAATAATCTTTTAAGCTGAACAAAAGTAAATAGTTAGGTTTGAATTCACAATACAAACGCGTTGTCAAACGACAATGTTTTCCTTTTGCTTCAAAATGAATTCGTTAAAAAAGTTTAACCCGTGATTAAAATTAAATTGAACATAAAGCTGTTTTGAAATGTTTTACGTAAACTATCTTTAACTATAGTTTGCTTAAAACGAAACATATACTGTTCAACTTAATTCAATAACAAAACAGAACATGGACAACAGTTCTGATACTCATAAATGGGTCATATGGAATATGAATAGCTATGATATGCACAATTTTTCCAAACCATCAATAGATATAATACTTAATACAACTCACGTTTTCTCTATATTAAGATTTAAATATAATTGTTCACAAAATATGCATATAAAATATACTATAATTTAACTAATTTAATTTATTAATCGCAAGTGGTTCGGTCCAAACATTTTCAAATTACTTTAGTAATATAATTTAACTAAGCGAGACAATCGATCAGTTCATGTGACACAAAATAGTAACAATAATATTTGTGGAAAATATCGTTACACAAAGATTTTTTCAGGTATTCATTACCAAACAAAGTGTTTAAAACACTACTATTCGGTAAAATACTTTTTAGATGAATAATAATTATATTTTATACTGTTGACACAACTGTATTTTCTGTTAAATAGTTAGGCTTATTTAAAACCTTTTGCAACTTATTCGCTCATCCATCGACATAACCTTGAAAGTCACAAATCACTCGCCAACAACCCTTGAAAATCCAATATCATCCCTGCATCATTCCACGTGCTTTTATTGAGTGTTTGCATTCTGTTATAAAACAGTTTCACCAGTACTGAAACCCTTCGGAAAATTTTATAATTTTGTAAGTTAAACCAACAGTAAGTAATTGGTTTAGAATTTACAATACAAACGCGTTGCCAAACGTTAATGTTTTATTTTTGTTTCAAAATGTATTCGTGAAAAAGGTTGACCCGTGATTAAGTGTAGAATGTTCCACTGAAACGACACTAATTCTAGCAAGGTTTTAACCAAAGATAATGCTATGAAAGGTAGATTGGTGAAAATTCCACATGGCTGAGGCAGGAAAATCGTCAAAGTAGCGACAGCCCAAGCACAGATAGCGCTGTGAGCAATGCCATCTCTTGCCGATCTTTTCCCCACTTGGCTCGACATTATCGACTTTGTCCGATGTCTATGACTTTAATATGACTAAATAGAAAAATAACTCACAGTTGCAATCTAATTTTGTGAGTTATTTTCTATTTATATATAACCTTTTGGTATTTTAAAATTTAATATGACTAAGTTATACGGACTTTGAGTACGAACAAACTTGCGCGTGCGTCAGTGGCTCTACTTGAGACTCTTAAAGGAATTTCCTCGCAGCACCCTCTGTGATTCGGCTCCTAAACTATGTTTATTTTCATGCCTCAGCCATGTGGCATCCATGCGCAATCTACCTATCATAACACAATTTTTATTTTAGCTTGCTTTCTATAATTTTATAGTGTGACGATTGCTGTGTTTGGCAAAACAGACGTTTTGTTTTGTGGCTTTCTCTTTAACCACTTAAAGCAAACCGTGTACAGATTATCTACTAAAACGCCGACTTTTTCTGTTTTCTAAATACGAGTATACAAGTATTAGATTAGGAAAGTTTCTGAACTGTAAGTTGGTTAGGAAGATTACACAAAACCTTGTAACTTTAGTGAAACTCGTCAATGAAAACGCTTTGTTAAACTTCTAACGACACCTCAGGGATTAATTTAATCACGCCGGCTACCACAGATGTTTCAAGCGCCAACTAGTTTTGAAATTGTATCACTGTTTGTTTTTAAGACAGAAACAATATACAGGGTCAGTTTTAAATGTCCTCTCCCACCTTAACTTTTGAGAAAGGAAATATTTTTTTTAACCCTTTAGGGACTGTTTTTTAGAATTGTGAAGTTTTCTTTAAGTATTTTGCGTCACCCATCCCCTCCCAAAATCTGGAAAGAAGCCTTTAAAATATTTTTAAAATATACCCCTCTTGTGGCATCTCCAAAGATAGATAGTTTCAATCCAAAAGTTAACGACGCAAAGAAAAATTTTATCTCGACTCCTTTTTTTCGTTATACCGATTTAAAGATAACACAAAATCAGGCTTAAAATGCAAAATTTCACATACAATCGGTTTTAATGACAAAATGTTTTCAAAATACTCTACAGGAAACATCACAACCATATAACATAACTCCATAGAAGAAGTTCAGCTGATTTGAAGATATATTGACTGACGTTAGACTGTTATTAGGGAGTTTTTATTAATACAAACCGTGGACGACTGGGACTCGTGGCGTGGTCCTGTAATCCAGCTTCATGGAGGTCAGGTTTTGAGGATGATATAGGTATAAAGCGGCTCAGATAGTCTCAGTGATCATCTGATGATACCCGCATCAACTCCCACCATCGTTTAGTCATATCAGACCATCAGCTGCGTGGTTCGGAAGTCACGTTAGGCCGTTGGTCCTTGTATTTCCATTGGACATTGGGCTATTAATTAATGACCCATTCCAAGAAAGAGTCGGCCTTAGTTTGTAACAAGACCACACCTCATAACTCATTACTACCACTCATCCATCACCACATATTTGCCTTAAAATATCCTCATGAGAGTGGTCGGCATCTCAAATAGTGATTAGTGATGGACGGTTTAATAATAGTAATTGTTTAAACCTAAGGAGCTGGGAACCATCAAGGTTAATATATAGGAACCTTTACCTTGGGGAACCTTTACATGTTATTAAGCACCTTCGTTTACGCCTGTTATCCGTCATTTTGCTGGAACAAGTTAGGCGGTATTGGAGATAAAACTAAAATGGTGGAATAGAGACGTTTTGTTATAAAATCCATGTTCTCTTGTTTTTATTTTATTTCACCCTGTCGAATTATTACTTATAATTCAGCCTTCTACGTAACGTACGATATTACGTATACAGTTTGATTCAGCATTTTCCAACACATACAGCAGAACAGGTTTGTTGTCGATTTAAAGATTCCCGAGTAAAATGCAGTGAAAAATACTTCAGGTGAACATATCATCGGTGTAGATATTAGAAGCTCCACTCTCACATTGTATCGGTTCACTTGTTTGTCAGATTAAAGCGTTAGCGTATCGCTCTTACCGTGTGATGCTTTTTTCATTCACATTCAAAGAAATTACACATTTAATTTACAGAACATAACAGATGCGCTGTAAACTGGTATTGTTGTTGTTTAGCAAAATGAACTACGTTTGAAATTGGTTTTGATATAGATTTTAACACGTTAGATTCGTGTTTAAAAACTTCATGAATAATGGAATAAATTGGGTGGTAAAGTGGCTGTACAGGAGTAAATATGTTCCAGAATGGACAGCTGTGCTATTTATACAGGGTGGACCATTAAGAACGATGCGATTTCAAAATGCAATGAATGGATTCAAAATAAGTTTTATATTGGCAGCTAAATATTGTACCAAACGGTAGGGAATTGTTTGCCATTTTACTTGAAACAATAATTTTTAAACTACATCCTTTAGTTTTCAAGTCACACGGGTCACAGATATCCCCATAACTTACTTTTAAACATATGAAACTATTTACAACTGTTATTCTATGCTGGTCGGTACGTACTAAATCACTCGGTAGCTTTTGATATAGTGAAAACATTTATTTTTCCCTGCAAAGAATTAGGTTTCAGTTGTAAAAGTTTCATTCAATGAATAAGATCGAGTGAATGTTCAATGTTCACTAGAAAATGTATTTGTTTGTTTGTGTAAAACTTTCAACACATACAGTTTCGTGCTACGTAAAACATGTACTTGTCAATTTGCAAAACGAACGCCGAATGTATTCTTGTTTTTGAACGAAAATGTGCAGTGCACATTTTATCTTTTGTTCATTACTAAGCTATATTTATGTAATTTTTACCCTTAAAAGAAACTTCCATTGTCTTTGTCCATTAAGGCATTAATCCTTTGTCCATCACTACGATACTTTCAATGTTTAACTAAAGAAATGTTTACTTTGCAACGTTTAAATCACTTCTATATTTTCATTTAAAAAAACGTTAATATTTTACAGTCTTGAATTGCTGAGGGTGGCCTCTGAGAGTTACTTTCTAATCTTAAGACACGTCTCAGGCTGAGAGCTTTCTTTCAATACTTTATTATTGTTAGTGAGCAAAAATATCACGACGTTTCGGGATTTGCAATCCCGTCTTCAGGTGAACAATAACCTTATTATATGTGTAAGCAATGATGCCGTAAAATTAACAATACAATACGCACACTGCTCCCTTAGTATTTCCGAACAATATATTGTTTTGCAGTAAGGAATTAATGGTCCTGACAACAAACAATTAAGCCACAGCTGTTTCCCGCTCTGTAATGTTGTGTAACCGATAAAATTACGTCGTTGAAAAGCAAGGACTTAATCTGTTGATATTTATTGCCACAGTTGGTAAATCTGAACATCCGGCACAGTAGCTGATAAGAGCTTAAGTCGTCAACAAAGTTTTCAACGAGATTGCACGCTTTGCCAAATTAGTCTGGGTTGCAATTTCAAACTGAGATCGGAAGTCCTTTATCACTGACGGATTAGTGTTAGCAATCTAGATATTGTTCGTGGCCGATATTTAATTAGCAAATTTCCTTTGGACCATGAAGTGTGCACCGGCCCTGAACCCCAGAACACGTGTTGGGCATTTCTTTCAAAACTTTTACCTACATGATTATGTATATATGTGTGTACTCTCTACAGGTCGTAACGATTTTCAGAAAATTTGGTAGGAATATATTTTGTTGATATCTTGATTAAATTCGTTAGCCAGCAAAATTAAACTACCGGAAGGGGAGGGAGGTAAAAGCAATCAAGTGGTTTGAATGATCCAAAAACAGTGAAATTTGAAATAACGATTTATTTTGAAAATATTCATCAATATGCCAAACATTATGGAAATCTATGAAAAAGACCAATTGCGTTATAAGTAGTCCAATTTTAATGAAGTTTGAAACAAATGTTCCATTTATGATACGTAATTAAATGTGCAGTAAAAGACCCCGTAAGTCTGAGACGGTAGGCCAAAGCGAGGCTGTGAGCTTAGCGAACAGCTGTGTAAATTATATAGTAATAAGACAGTTCGTTTCATTCACGCCAGCAGTGCTTTACTGCTTAGCTGTGTGTCGGTCTGGTTTTGACTTAAAAACACAGCATTATTATGTAATACCAAAAACACCCCTTGGTGATATTAAACTCCCGTCAGGTCCTTTGCAATTTTTCAAAATATACTTTGTCCTGGTCTTAACACTTAATATGTACTGTGATCGCATAAATATTTGAGCACAACTACAACCGTCGCTATTAGTTACGTTATAAAGATAATTTTAATCCAGTTACGTTCTTATCACATTGTTAAATCGACTTCATTGTTTTTAGTTTTAAAGCCTTAGTTAATTGATATTAGTATTCCCTGCATAACCAATTATATTTAAAAACTCAACTGGTAATATAATTAAGTCAGACGCTAAGTTCCACATCTTTCTTTCACTGATTTTCTTCATTTTACGGGAAGTCGTTTTCAATTTACCCGTCAAAGTTGGTATAGCCCATCATATGCAAACAGGTCAAGATGAGAATTCGTTTGTATAACGATTAATACATTGTGTTTCTTGACACACAAAAACGTATTTATGCGATGAAAAGCCTTAAAAAAATCTAGATACAAATCAAACTCGTAAAACAACGGCTCTCACAACGCTGATGTATTCAAGTCAAGCTCTGTTTGCGCCCGCAATCCATTACACCACTGTCCTCCCTTCACTATGGAAATGAAGCCGGGGTTAATAAGTAAATGTGACGTGAGAGCAGCGTTCCAGGCGTTGTCATGGCAACAGCTGCTGACGCGCATGGCAAGACGTGCTCGTGACGCCCAGCAGCGTCAGTACCAGTGCGGAGCTCGCGGGAGCGTCATGTGACGCGCTGACAGGGTGCACAGCTGCTAGCCACGTCATAACGTGCCTTCAGAACCACGGGGAGCTGGGAGTAAGAGGGCGACTGGTGGGGGGAGTGACTGTGCGTGCTGGAGGGAGGGCGTGTGAGCTGCCCGCGCGATAGGTTGACTTAGCTCATGAGTGAAGATGGAGGTTTGTTTTGGTCAGTTGAGACGAAACATTTGTAGAAGACGTTTTTATCTCCGGTCAGAGGATTTGTTAAACATTCCGCAACTGTGAAACTACACAGAATATGATTTTCTTAAAGTTGAAAACAAAATTTACGCTGAACAAAAACGCAATATTGATACGAGAGAAAAAATAAGTTCACGAAATGCGGCATAAACAAACAAAACACGTAAGAAAGATTCCGTTGTGCGTACGTGTATGGTTTAAACTCTCTTGATCCGGGGGCCGACAGTGGCGCCCCTTGCTCGGCGGGGGGCGATGGAACTACGCGTCGCCATGGTAACCGCGTTATTATTATGTGCACAGGGTGTGTCAAGCTGGAGACAGCCCAGCAGCAAAACCACAGGGGCTCAAACCCCCAGACCCTTCATGTCCTCTTCCACCCCCAGCAGGAACCTGACCATCGGGCTCATCCTGCCCAAGAGTACCTTCAATGTGAGGCAGTACAACAGGGCCATCAATGACGCTGTCAACGGGCTCCAGAAGAGCAAAGAGAGGAAGTTCAACTTCTTGAGAGAGCATAGGTTCACCCCTTTCCAAGTCCAGAGCCAGATGTTCTCTCTCACCCCCTCTCCTACAGGTGGGTGACGTGACTGTTGGGGTAAGCGTGACCTTGAGGTTCAAGGTTGACCTTGGGAGCGCTTAGATAAGAACAGTGTATTTTACAAACTTAAAAAGAAGATTTAATTTGAGTTTCACTTGAACGCTCTCATAACTCTAACACTAAAAACAATTCTAATGTTTTGGTATCAGGTAAATAGCTCATATTTTTTTAGAAACTTAAGGACATCATACATTTTAATTTCAAACACAAATATAGCCAACTAACAGACAAAAGATTACAATGTAAGGTCTATAACTAAAATGCGATACATAATAGTTTTTTACTTCCAAACTCGGGGTCTAAATGAATTAGAAGAGCATGTCAGAAAACCATTTCTCAACCTCTAATAAATTAGATATTTTGAGTTTTGCTATAATTAGAGCACTTATAATAAATAAATATCGTGAGAAATCAATACCTAAATATCATAACCAACGTAGATATTAAAAATAAATAAATATCACAGCACATCAAAGGAAGTGCATAGTCCGACAATATGCTTGTCTTTTGAGGTATTTCGTTACATTTGTGTATTGTTAATGCCTTTTAAAACCAAACAAGAACGCATACGAACTATAAAACTATTACCTACCCACTAAGATAACTATTAGAACTTCACAACAACTGTGCGTTCAAATATGTGTAAAACGAATGACCAAAATATTGCTGAAAGAACCGAATCTTTTCACAAATCCATGCACAAAATCAACAGTCACATTTGAAGTAGAGTTTGGAAGCACTCAGTGTTTGTAAAACTGAAAACCAAAACAAAGAGAGGAGTTGGGAACTAAAACAGCCCATTCACCTGAATAAACAATGCTCCACAGTGGCGCTGATGGGAGGGGTTTGTATTTGTATCAAAGCAACAGCTGCTCGACCAATGTGTTATTGAACAAAATACTCATTATCTTCATTAGTAACAGCTGTTATTGTTTTGCATATTTATAGTTATTGAATGCGGTAATCACTAAATCACTATTTGAGATGCCGACCACTCTCATAAGGGTATTTTAAGGCAAATATGTGGTGAGGGATGAGTGTGATGAGTGCTAGTAATGAGTTATGAGGTGTAGTCTTGTTACAAACTAACGCCGACTCTTCCTTAGAATGGGTCATTAATTAATAGCCCAATGACTAATGGAAATACAAGGACCAACGGCTTAACGTGACTTTCGAACCACGCAGGTGATAAGTCTGATATGTCTAAACGATGGTGGGAGTTGATGCGGGTATCAACAGATGATCTGAGCCGCTTTAGACCTATATCATCCTCAAAACCTGACCTCTATGAAGCTGGATTACAGGACCACGCCACGAGTCCTGGTCAAAAGCACAATATGGTGTGTTGGTATGGTTTTACTCCAATTAATGACATGAAGTTAAAGATATATTATGAAGGGAAATTACGTGTTAAAAGAAGATAAATTATATCTGGTAATGAACTGTATTTGGATTTGATATCAACTCAACCTACGCCTTAGAAAAAATTGCAAAGCTGTCGTATTGGGATGTTACTTGTTGAACACTAAGTTTTGTTTTCCAAAAAAAGTCAGCAAAGCTATTAATTTTAAATATTTTTTTGACCAGGAGGAAAAGAGTAGCTCCCGACTAGGTTAAATATTTTCTATAAACTTTAAGTTAAAACGGCGAAGTTATAGTAATAAACTCATAGAACTATAACCTTGGGTACTCATGGTTCATACTTGAGGTAGTAATTGTATACATACACAAATAACTAAAAGATAAACTTTTCTAACTTACACGGGAATTGTTCTAAAGCCAAAGGGGTCTCTTTTTAAAACTGCATAAACATGGACGGTTTGTTTTATGAACTATTTTGCATTAGCCTTAAAGCCTTAAGAACCCAAAAAGATAAAACCGTGTATTTATTTACTATCATTAATTTGAATTGAGCTTGAATATGAATATGTATTTGGCGCTATAATCTAGCAGTTAAGGTAATTCCAGAATACATTATTAAAATATTTGATTTTTTCAGGTAATGTCTACTGTGTCAAGTTGAATTGATTTACGTATTTCGGTAAGTCTAGAGTTTCAAGCAAATACTCAAAACACTTCCTTATTTTCTTTTAAAACAAAGTGCTTTTATTAACATTTCATACGGAGTGTCCTTGAACTCTCTTGGAATATTTTCAGTCATTTTTTCTGGCTTAAAGACTTTATTTAAAGACTTAACGACTAGCTTCAAAATTTATTTTGGTTTCCGGTGCTCCTTACTTTGTTTTAAGGTGTTTTACTATTATATATTTGATTTAGGTTTTGCATAAACTTTTATAATACTCAAACAGGTAAGGACAAAATCACTAAAGCAATTCTGGTGTAAACATCAAAACAGTGGCTAAGAAACAATGTTGAACGGCTCATTTTACAAAACCATATTCGGTAAAACAGTTTTTGAACAACGGTAATGTGTAGGAAAATAGGCTCTAAACATGATTTTACGCACACAAGTATCTTTGACCGCACCTTAAAAGCTTTACAAATCACACTTACCCTTATTTAGCGTCACACCAAGGTTTTGATGCGCTTTTGATCAGACTCTGAGCAAAGATAATGTTATGATAGGTAGATTGCGCATAAATGTCACGTAGCCTGAGGCAGGAAAATCAATATAGTAGTTCGGCAGCCTAAGCACAGAAAGCGCAGCGAGGGAATTTTATGAGAGTCTCAAGTAGAGCCACAGACGCACGTATAAGTTTGTTCGTTTTCGAAAATCACACGAGCATATCGAACCGAGGGTAAGAAAAGACGTCAAAAGGTGGCAACCCTCGCAGCGCATTGTGTGCTTAGGCTGCTGCAACTCTGTTGATTTTCCTGCCTCAGCCATGTGGCATTAATGCGCTTCTACCTACAATCACACTATCTCTGCTCTAAGTCATTGATTTGGGAATTATAAATCGTATGGTTTTTCCTTGTTTTAACAAAATAAAAAATGCAGAACATATTTTCAGAAAATTTTGGGTCAGTTTGCAAGAATTTATTCTAATGGAGCAAAATTATCCACGATTAAAAGGCTAATGAACGACACCACACTCAATTTAATGAAAAGAAGTGTGATTAAAAAGATGTTTGCTCAGTTGAATTAAAATGTAATTCACATCAAATCACTCACAGTTCAATATAATTTATTCATGTTCAATCTTCCGCAATACTCAGAGAAGCATGATGTGCAATTAGCTGGAAATCCACGTAATTTATTTCCATTTCGCGTTGTTCGTACATTTGAAAACTCAATTTGTGCGATTTAGAAATTAATAATTTCGTTATGCATATGTTTTAACCCAAACGAAACCAAAAGCTGTGGCTCCAAAGTGTTCTTAAAGTATAGTTTATGTTTTGACTGGGACTCTTGGCGTGGTCCTTCATGGAGGTCAGGTTTTGAGGATGATATAGGTCTAAAGCGGCTCAGATAGTCTCAGTGATCATCTGATGATACCCGCATCAACTCACACCATTGTTTAGACGTATCAGACAATAACCTGCGTGGTTCGGAAGTCACGTTAAGCCTTTGGTCCTTGTATTTCCATTGGTCATTGGGCTATTAATTAATGACCCATTCTAAGGAAGAGTCGAGCCTTAGTTTGTAACAAGACTACACCTCATAACTCATTACTACCACTCATCACACTCATCCTTCACTGCATATTTGTCTTAAAATACCCTCATGAGAGTGGTCGGCATCTCCAAATAGTGATTTAGTGATATTTTGAATAATCATTTTTTATAAAGAACGTTGATTTAAAATAACAGTGGTTATATTCTAATGACCTGTTACACTCGTATTATATTCTACGTGAAGTATTGGTGATTCGATCGGTTAGAAATTATAAGGCAACAACTATTTAACTGTCAATTCTTAGCCTGTAAATAATATTTTTGTTATAATTCAACAGTTACTAAACTAAAATGTAAGACAGATTTACTTTAAAAGTAGAATGTATTATTCTATTGTCAGTAATCATTTATTTAAATCACAGTAAAAATACTTTTCCCTTAGACATAAAACAAATAGCTCTAATTCGTCACGAGAAGAGCTTTTGCTGCTGAAAGCGTGGGGTGGAAAAAGTTTAAATCCTTCCACGGCTTTAAGAGGATTAGAATATAATGTCCCCATTTCAGCATTATAAAGTTGTTTGTTTTCTGAGAGAATATTGTATTGAAAGCACAAAGTGTACATTTTACCACACGAAAACTAAGAACTGCATTTTAATTTAATTAGTGTGTTATTTAAACTTTGGTAAAACAATCTTTGAAATAAATTAAAAGACAATTATTTTTGCATGATTCTTTAAAAATAGCATCATAAACTTACAATTTATTCACTTTTTAGTATAAAAAATAATATATTGGGTTAACATGACTGACAGACCGCGTCAATAATGTATTTGCACTATTTACAGTTTCGCTCATTTTTGCAGTCGAGCATCCTCAGAACACTTGCTGAGAATAGTTCAGGTGATTAAAGCCAACTGCTTCTTTCTTGCATCAGGTGTACCAACCGTAATTGTGAGATCGGAAACGTATTGAGGTCCAGCAAACCCGATTGGGTGAAGCTACCGCTATCAACCAATAGACGCTGACGTACTTTTTGATCGATCCTCAAGGTGTCTCTCCACTCCCATTCGTTAAAACCAAAATATTGTCGAGAACCTTTCCGTTGTCTATTTTACACGCAACTGCGCAAAGTAGTTGATATAAAAAGTTAGGAAGTAATGTAAATTTCGATATTTCATTATGTACGTTAACAAAATAACATTGACAATTTTGACTTTTTATCCTAGTCAACGCAGATTTTATACGTGAAATATATTTTCAAATATTTGTTTACGAAGAGCAAAAGCTACGAAAAACACGGGTTCGTTACTTTTTCAATAATTACGATTGTAAAGAGTAAAAAAGGTAAAGTTGGTCTTGTTTAACGAGGTGAAGTTAGGACTACAAAGTCCTCTCTACCACTCAACCTCGACCTTTACCTAGCGTTACCGTATAGTCACATTACAATTATTGTAAGTGGTGACTGCGGGGATTGAACCCGCGCCAGCGCACGCACGATTCCAAGCCACCACGGGTCCGCTAAGAGTATTCATTTTACTTTGCACGGATAGCATAGTTCAACACTTACCTAGTAACAGTAAAATAAGTTTACTGTTTCTCTGGAACGTAATATTTTGCAAACACAGCTTCGGGTCATAATTTTCCTCTGACAAAAGAATACTTCCTCTTCCAACTTTTCCTAATTAACGCACTCGAGAAATTTATGGATAAAAGGTCCTCGTTACGGATTTTAATTTTAATTTTCCAACTCTGATTAATTTACGTTATTAAGACTTGTGGTAATTCTGCATTGTTCTAACGTCAAATATGACAATATATTCGGCTGACATTATTTTCTCTTGTAATTTCAAGTCATTTGACATAGTATTTAAATACTGTGTTTAATATTTCTAGCTTGTTGATTTAAAGTCGCTACTGACAGTCACGTGTTAAGGATAAACATTCAGACTTAAGTACTTCTCTAAATCTGAAGGGACAAATAGTTGGGGCGGATGTTGTAGTGGTCAGCATAATCGCCCGGTAAGTGAGAGACCCGGGTTTGTGTCCCGGTTCGGTACACATACTTTGTCTTCAAATTTATTTACTAATAATTTAGCTATTTAGCGTTTTAAAAATTAAAATCTAAAGCAAGAATCTAAATATTAATTAGAGGAATGTTAAAGTTTTAAAATATAAATACATATTTGTGAATTTACACGTAATATAATATTAGTTACTCAAGGCGATTTGTTTTCTAACTATGATAGCATATCTTACACCAAGAGACTGTCACATTCATAACTAATAGTTTGTTGCCAAAATTATATAACGTAAAAATTAAATACGCAACTGTAGTTATTTGTTGAAAATAATTTGGTTTTAAGAATTTGAATTGGTTTTAAGAACGGGACAATTGAGTGAGTGTCGTTCTTTTCCTAAATGGACTAGTTTTATTTATCCTCTAAAGTTTGACAGTAACACTATAAAACTGTAGTTTTAGATCAGTTTAAATTTATTTGAATTGATGAAGTATAAAATGTTAGTATATGTTCAACAGATATACTAAATTTGTCAATATTCAATGAAACTTGGAATCATTACGGTATGCAAAACTGTAGCAACACCACAATAGCTGTTAATTACTCGTATCACGAAATACCCAATACCTAATTATTAAACCTGCCCTTCATTAAGTATTCTGACAGTGAAATGCATTCAATATTGCCTTTTTCATTAAAACCGATTTAATTTGAAACATTGATTTCTAACACTGTACGCTGACTTTAAACACATACATTTAATCAGAAACAACTAGGTCAAAGTAGGGAAATTTTGTGAAATACTATTTCTTAAGAGTGGGAGATACTTTTTAATGAAATTGAAAAGTCAAATCTCCAAGAGAATAAGCAGTTTGTTTATACAATCAACAAGGCAAGCTTGTTTTGTTATGCTGAGCACGATTTTGCTGATGTCTACAACAATGCTAGACTCAATGCTGTTTAATTCTCGAATCATTTTCCCAATACAGTTTTCATGAAATGTTCATAGTGTATGAAATAGAAATATGCATTGCCCTATTCGTGGAAATGGAATGGTAGTTGTTAAACTCTCTGTTATAGCAGAAAATTGCCAGTTTGGGGTGCTACCCGATAATGTTACCAAAGATAATGTTATAATTAGATTGCGCATAAAACCACTTGATTGAGGCAGAAAAATCAACGTAGTTGCGGCAGCCCAAGCACAGATAGCGCTACCATGTCCTGCATACTTTCGCCTCCTCGGCTCCACGTGCTCGAGTGTCTCCAATGTCAATTAGTGAAAAGTGACCAAATCTTGCAATTCTTTAGAACGCAATGCGCGTTTGTCTGTAGCTCTACCTTAGACTGTTAAACTATATACCTAGCAGCACTATCTGTGCTTGGGCTGCCTCAACTTTGTTGATTGTCCTGCTTAAGTCATTCGGAATTTCTGCGGATATACTTACCATAAACTTATCTTTGGTGCTACTGTGGTTTGGAAGTAAGTTTTCAAATGTTTTCTCTGAGAAAATCCACTTAAATCACAGGAAACGACAGTAACCTAGTTTTAGATCTCTCAAACCTTCGTTTAAACATTGTAAAAAATTGTCTTTACTCCGTCTTAGATAATGTCATCCGTTTTGGAGAATGATATAGGTTTAAAGCGGCTCAGATAGTCTCAGTGATCATCTGATGATACCCGCATCAACTCCCACCATCGTTTAGACATATCACACCTGCGTGGTTCGGAAGTCACGTTAAGCCATCGGTCCTTGTATTTCCATTGGTCATTGGGCTATTAATTAATGACCCATTCTGAGGAAGAGTCGGCCTTAGTTTGTAACAAGACTACACCTCATAACTCATTAGTACCACTCATCACACTCATCCTTCACCACATATTTGCCTTAAAATACCCTCATGAGAGTGGTCGGCATCTCAAATAGTGATATAGTGATATAGAGTGTTTATATTGTACAGTTATGTCACGAAACGTAGCTTATTTGGTCAGTTTGAGTGTTGTAGAGTAAACTTCTGACAGGTTTGACATATCGCCTCATCCAAGTCAATCTACAGCACCTCAGAGTGTCTGGTCTGTGATGGATTGGGTTTCTCAAGACAAAACACGGTTTAGGTTTCCTTTAGTGTGACCCATAATAGCCTGTTGTACGTAGTGATTTTTATGCATATTAATGTGTGTTTCAAAATTATACATAAACACTTTTCGTCTGCAATATTTGTTCGACAAATAATTATTTGTTATTGACGTCGTATTTGTATGTACTGTTTATATTTTAGTTTCTACACATTTAATGTGTAACTTTGCTATGATACTTTGATTTGCGACACCAATCACTCTTGGAGGTTATTTAAAAATTTAAAGTTAAAATGAGATGAAGAGTGAGATAACTGGTTTTATCGATTGCGTTGTCTTATTAACAAACAAGGGCCGACTGTTTTCTAGATTAAGTCATTAAGTAAAAAGCCTATCGACCAATGAACATAAATCAATGACTTGACGTGACCTCCAGACCACGGGGAGTTGGCAACGTGAAAAATGACCTGTACCTGAAGATGTCCTAAAATAATCATAATCTTTTAAGGACTGTTTAAATAGTTAAGTAACGTTTGACAGGGTGTATATTAAACCTTCAGTTCTTGGCTTACAATAACTGTAATGTAATACAGAAGCTCTACCAAAGGTTTGTATCAAATATATTGGAAGTCCAGAGTTGGTTAAAGCAGAGTCCATTTTAGATGTCTTATCAGAACAAACGAGACAAAGATTTATTACCCTCTCTTTTGTATCTTCTCAGAAAATATTTGGCCACTATAGATAGTTAATTTGTTGCTCTGGGAATAGTTTTTTGTCATTCTGCTCTGAAAACAGCTGCTTTAGACACATGTATTGACAGTGCTAAAGTGTGACTTTTACACCCAGGTAAATAAAGTATTGTTTTGATGATGATTTTCTCCCTGAAAGAAAAAATCATTTAAATCAACAAGGTTGTTTTAATTATTTTGAATTTTAACTCTGACTTATAGTAAATCAGTTGTGAAACAGCTGTTTCTTCAAAACATCATAATTCAAACTGCTGAGTTCAAAACAATGTTTACTTAATTAGTTTTAAAATATTAAAACATGTATTGAAATGTATTTATTATTATGATTTATATCATGACATAAAGTATCGTTCACCACTCGGCCCCGAAAGTGTCTTTTTGACCCTCTGTCATTTAACGTGACCTCGTGTTAAAAAGTGTCACTTCAGGACCTAGTGATGAAATGTATTATTTTATAGAGTTTTTTAATGTGAATTGTTTTGTTGTTGGATAGAGTTTATCTTTAATACTACCTTATGAAATACAGTACGTATCTTCTCATGAATGAAAATTTCAGCTAAGGCATATTTACACAACTACGCTTAAGAAAGCACGTAAACCAGCAAAGACGGTTCGTCGGTTCTCGTCGGTTCCTGGCGGTTCGTTCCGGTGCCATCGTAGACTAAACAAAAGAAAGGTCACTATTACAAATAAAAAATCAGCACCTCATCGATTCAAATATGTGCATAGATACGGATTCATCTTTATTTGGAACTAGCATTAAGATCTCAATGCCTCCGGACATGGCACAAGAAAGAATTTTCGACATTTTTTAAAGTTTTCTTTATAATTAAAATGTTTGTTTGTTATTTAATACATAAAGTAGTTTTACTATAACTTAAATGAGAGAACAGACCACTGGAATTAGGTGAATGTTCAAACACCAACGATAACATATTAATTTAATACACAACAGCGGCTTTACCTAAGAGTCAATTGTCGGTTTCTTGAGAGTCAAAATGGTCAATCTTGAGACACAAGAGGGCCAAGCAGGAGTGCAGGAAAGGGTCAAGCAAGGGTGGTCGGGGGAAGGGGTTGTTGATCTCGATGTTTTCACTCAGATCTTGGACGGTTCGTTAGGCCCATGTCAAGTCAAGCTTGAAGCTCCTTCCTCCTCTCTGCAGATGCTCAACATGAAGGCATTTTAAAATGTTTAATACCGTTTAGTCACTGAATTTGGGCAGTTTTCATAAATTAAGTTTTAGGCTATGTGGTACAGTTGGTGAAAATCGACGATGCTATCCAACCAAACAAATTAGTTCATGGTCGTAAAAAGTTGTTTTCGAAAGGTTGTAAATTAGAAAACCTTGCGTCAACATTGGCACACAGGCTTATTAGTCTCCTAACAATTTTTAACAATTGTTGACAGCGGCGTTGTTATAAAACGTTCGAATTTAAGTTTTAAAGTCCTGAACGAAGAGTCCATAAAAGAGAACATTCCATAAACGCCCATGGAAGCCAATTTGTATCAATGGTTTTTTGGTATATTTACTAGAACTCTGAAAGTTCGTACTTCTACAATTTAAAACCCAAATATTTCAACACTGAACTTTTTATGAGATTTTTAGTTGGCGCTCATCTTTTAAAATGTATAACTCACTTTTCAGAGAGAAACTTATTATATTTCGAGTATTTAAGTTTATCTATGAAAAATGAGTTATACATTTAAGAAGATGAGTGCCGATAAAAAATCTCATAGTGAATCCATCTTCACCATCCTTTCGCCAAATACTGAGTCTTTTGTTTCAAACTGCCTTTATAAAATTCATTGGCCTGTTTTTGATACTTATAAACATAAAAGTCGCACATTTTCAAATCTGTATTTCAAAAAGCGTTTGTTAAAGTGAAGAACGTTTCATAAAAGCCAAACATAATAATTTAATTAATAAATATGAATATAATTTTCTAATCCCAGGTTCCACAATATGTGATTTGGTTCAATTCCACAATCGGTTAAAAAGGTTTAAAATTTTAACCTTCATTGATTTGTACCATGAAATACCTATGGAATTTGTCCATAACTTATCTGTGGATACACTTTTAATTAAATACAATTGTTATAAGAACAAAACTTATGGACATGACCTAAAAACTATTATTATTGCATTTTTTATCGCAACGTGAGATATTCATGCCGTCCGCATGGTGAGATCCAAGCTCGGAAACATGAAATGAGCACCGATCCTGACCCCCACAACAAGTTTTGAGAATTATTTCAAAACTTCATATACATATGTATATATGTACCATCTCTACAATCGTATTTTTTGTCCGATTTTCACCAAATTTGTTACAAATGTTCCTTTTGTAAATATCTCGGTCAAAACTGTCATCTTGAAAAATCGGACTACCAAAACCCCCTGCTTCCTTTCGGAAGGGACATTTCACAGAAAAGGGGTTTAATGGGCTAAACACAGTAAATTTCGTCCAATAGCCAGGAAATTTGTTATCATACAACAATATACAAAAGGCTATTAAAATTTCATCTGGTCATTTCAAAATGGCGTCAAAAAGTGATTTTTCGCTATAACAACGGAATGCGTTTTCTGATTTGGTTAAAATTAAAATATGTTTTCTTTTCATGATATGTAGTATAACGCCGTAAGCCTAAAAGCCTAAGTGAAGCTGTGAGTGCAGTGAACAGCCTTTTAGCAATCGTCGTAATAGAATATAAAGATCTGAGACCGAAGGCCGAATCTAGGTTTTGAGCTCAGTGCATTAGAGTAAAATATTGGAAAGGAATTCGATTCACTTATGCCAGAGCGTCGCTTTAGCGCATAGCTACGTGTTGGCCTGGTTTCAAAGCAAGTAAATAGTGTTATGAAGAAAGAAAACAACCCCTAAACACCTTGTTTGTTTGTTGTAAGTTGTTTTGATTAGTCTTTTCACATGTCAGTCACGTGCGAGTCCTGGCAAAAACTTTCCAACTGAAATGAGTTTTCACTTTCGTTCCGCAAACTTTGGCAAAGTACATTTGTTCAAAACAAAACTAGTTTTAAAACTTAAATAATACCCGTGATGTCAACACCAAGTTTGAAGTAAATTAAAGATTGAAATAAATAACATGGAGCTTATTAAAAATATATTCAATGTTGTCATATGGTTTACAAACTTATTGTTATGCTAATTTTTTAGCTTATAGATTTATTTCTTGGGCTGTAATATAATAACAAAAGCGAATCATATGCGTCACAAATAAATTGTAATCACAATTAAAATCTATTGATATCGTGTTGGTTTCTAGATATGTACCATAAATAACATTTTCTTTTACACCTTAAAAGCTCTTTCTAAGAGGAATAGGTCCAAAATCTACTGTGATTTCCAGCTGGGAGTGAAAGTGTGCCAAAATAAAATAAAAAAAATTCAACAATGGTTGGTCTTTGTGTAATCAAATTCGTGGTGTGATAAAACTACCAATAATAAAATACATAAAACATCTTTTAAAATATCATGTCAGTAGAAAAATAGCACAACATAATTCTACCAATGTCTAAGGTTAAAATATAATTACGGACGTTTTCCATAGTTTTGAGTAAAGAAAATAATTATGGAATATTTGGATATGGAAACTGATCCCGAGTTCTGGTGAAAAACACTAAAAATACAACACAAAACATTAGAAAATCAGCTACCTAGTGTAGTAATCAACGTAAGCTGACCAGTCTGGTCTTTTCCTTCCTCCTGACCTTCCAACTAGCGGATTCCTCCGCTCATCACTCCGGTGGCGCGGGTTCGATCCCCGCATTCACCACTTACAATGTGTTATGTGACTATACGGTGACGCTAAGTAAAGGTCGAGGTTGAGTGGTAGAGAGGACTTCATAGTCCTAACCCCGCTTCGTTAAAAAAGACAAACTTTACTTTACCTTTTACCTTATTTCATTTGATAAAAACTAGCCTAATAAAATACAACATGCACAGAAACCTTTAAAACTAAAACAGATAAAAAAGACATAAAGAAAGTCCACGGCCAGTGGCAGCTGCGCACTGAAACTACCAATTTCATCCTTGAATGTGACTGACCAACTGTTAACAGAGAGCACAAAAATACCAATCTATGCACACCAATGAAGGGAAATTCTTTAGGGTTTTATGAATGAATCAAGGTTTCCTAACAAAGGATTTTAAATGACTAACAAGCCTTTAGATGGATCCATACACAGTAAATCACAAAAACTGATTATAGGCCTGAGCTGAACAAGATTTACAAAAAGCAAGAATTTCAAGCAACCCCGAAAAAATGTAATTTGGTGGTGGGTGACTTGTCAGCTTGCGCAGATTACTTTTAGGCTACAAAACACTACCCTCATTTCTTAGTGTTTTTTTTTTAGGTTATTCTTTACCTGAAGATGGGATCAGTTGAATTAGTTGGCCAGATTCCAGAACCCAAAACGTTGTGTTCTTTCTGTTCACTCAAAACGATGAAAAACGTCCGTAATAATATTTCAACCTTAGAAATTACACAATCATCAACAACACACTTCAAATACAGAATTATGCCAATGTACTCGTATGTAATATAAATAAATATTATGTAACCTAAGCTTTAGATTCCCCCTCAATAACTCTTCTAGATGGTACAATCTATTAAACTGCATGTACAAATTGTATGTTTTCTGAATTAACGTTTTTGAATTTGAATTAAAACCAAATATATATTTAAAAAATAACAAGAAATACTTACACATGATTTAATAAACTCGTGTCATATGTTCCTTATCCATGGAAGGAAGTCAATACATCATATAGAGGGAAGTGTCATAACTGTAGAGAGGGGGAGGAAAGGGGGATGGGGATGGAAGGGGAGCTTGCTCGTTCCAGCTAATATGTCAAACCTGTCCAAAGTTTATCTACAGTTCCACTCTTCTTTTATTATTTGAAAAGGTAAATCACATTCGTACAGGAAGAATGGTTGATCGATTTTTGATCGAATAGTTGATCGAACTGTACATGCAAAATCATTCAGTGTAACGTTCATGTTCAATGCTATTACAAATTGAAGTAGGTTTTGACTGTAACAACTGTTTTTCACGTTTTAAACGGGTAAAACATACATTTGAAAGATAATCGAGTTGTTTTGATTTTTAACTTTAGTGAACAAACTATCAACATGACTTATGAAGCGGAATAACAAATAGGGGAAACCACTCATAAAGTCATGAGACGCTTTGCTTATGGGAAAATTTCTAGTGTGGTCGAATTTATCGTTTGCAACTGGCAGCCTTCTTTTAATAATGGACTATATTAAGAATTATAAACTTCTTTTATCAAATGCAGAAGAAGTAAACTTTTTGAAATAGTAATAACAAATCATTATAAAACATCAAAAACCAATATTGTAACTTTTATTCAGGACGAGACCTTACAAAGGCAATGCTTTTATCGTCAGGTCCGTACAAAAATAGCAAAAAGTTATGAAGAGTTCTACTCTTTTTTTATTACTTGACCATGTAAATCACAATCGTATTGGAAGAACGGTTACTGAACTGTTTGTCATTTTTGTAAGGACCTGCAAAAAAGGACCTCAAAAAACCTTCAAAGACTTCAAAGGCTTGCCATTGAAAGGTATCGTCCTAAATAAAAGTTACATTATTGGTCTTTAATATTTTATGTATTAAAATATTTAGTTTTCCCAGTTGTAGGACCTTGAGTTATTACAAGTTACCTTTTGGAGCCTGTAGATCCTACATAAAATCTACAGTAGGATCTACAGGCTCGAAAAGGTAACTTGTAATATTTTTAAAATAGTTTTTATTTCTATTCTTAAAATTTAATTTTTTGCAGATACAACTACCTATTTCTGACTTTTCTTCTTCTTCATCTTCTATGGCGCCTTTCATATCCTTTGATCGGCTTTGGCCTCCATCAAAGTTTTCCTCCACTCCTCTCTAATAATGGCCTTCCTTTTCCATCCTCTCACACCCATCGCAGCCAAGTCAGCTTCCACACCATCCTGCCATCTCAGACGCGGTCGTCCCCTTCTTTTTTAACTCAAAGGATGAGATGTTTCCAGACTCTTCTTACGATCTTCTCTTCTAGCATCCTGGCTAGATGGCCCAACCATCTGAGCTTCTGACTTTGAAATTTTATATGTTTACTTTGAACAAAAAAGGTCTCTATATCGTTAAAGTAAGGTGACACCTGATACGGCTATACCCTGTTTGATGTCAGATTTACTGTTGTAACTCGGCAAATTATCAACGGAATTTTAATTTAGTAAAAGGAAAGAACGGACTTTTCCTGCCACTTCCGGCGAAAACTACTCCTAAAGTTTCGGGTGGTTAAAACTCCACCCATCTTCAGAGGACTACACTAATCTAGGAACTGCATTAAATTAATATCTTAACTTAAGATCTAACCTAAGACTATTCCAACAAATATTTGAAAATACCGCTACATCATTAAAATTGATGGCTTGTCAAAATTACAAATACAAAATATATAACCAAGTAAAATGAGGACACGTTATAGGAATAAAACTACATGTTAGCCTTAACATAAAATAAATAGCTGAAAACACACAGAAATGTGGTAGGTAGTTATTTCTGTGTTTTCAGCTATTTGTTTTTTTTCAGCTATTTCTTTTATGTTAAGGCTAACATGACATTGTAGTTCTTGTAGGAAAAGTCCGTTCTTTCCTTTTACTAAATTGCTCTCCGCCACTATTATGAACTTTCAAACTAACGGAATTTTAATCGTTCTGTGGTTGATAGACTGGGAAAAGATTCCAAAACAAGATTGCTCTTAGTTGTTGTAATCCTTACTGTTCCTTCTTCCCACCATTTCAGTTGAAGCGTCTAAAAACACAACTGAAAAGTCTTATTAGGATGCAAATACGTTTGATTGTGCCAGCGACGTTTTCTCGTAAGCGTCCCAGTAAGGAGTTAGTATAAGAAATAAAAAACCGCGAAATAAACAAACCCTGTTTGATGAAGAAGTAAAATAGTTTCCAACTTTGTTCATATTTTGATTCATCTAACATTTTCTGAAGTTTACTCTATACGTACGCCACACCTGGTACACTTGTGTTTAGTACCCTCTCTCCAATCACAGTTTACTATGTACAAAGGCGCGTGAATCTGGCAACGTGAATAAAGCTGCATCATAAACGTGTGAAATGAATCTCTTATTCAGCCGAGTCTGCAGGATTGATGAATACACTTTGCACTTGAATACAGAAACCTTTATCTCTCTGCGGCTTGCCGCTCATCCAACACTGAGTTAACTCACATTAGATTTATCACTGAGGCAAACTTTCTGAACAAAACCGCTTTATAAGCTGAAAGACCTCGTTATCTTTTAATAATGAGTATTATGTTTTGATTTGTTATGTGCGATGGAGTTTTTAAAGTACTCATTAGGAATTTTATCTTTGTTAAATATTAACTAAATGCAAATTTGGCCCTCATCCTGTCAATAGTGACAATGTAGAGGCCCGCAGTCCAAAAAATAGAAGAACTATTAGGTTTATACTTTTAACTGCGAGGTCAATATATTCCTTAAAGTGGATTCGAAGAAATATTTACTATGAAACATGTGGAAATACATTCCATTAACAGCCAATTTAAAAGTGGGATTTAAAGGATTTGGCTTCCGTCTTGTCTAAATAACATGTTTGACATAATATACAATTATGATTCATACAGAGATTCATCATACGAGAACAGTATTTGTTCGGTGGTGAACCCTTGTAAACCCACTAAAAACGCTTGTTCACTCTAAAAACAAGGGGTGAAAGCCACTCAGAAAGAGTGAAATTTCGCGCTTTGGGGTGTTGAAACCCAGCCTTAGGAGTGTTTTCACTCTTTCATATTTAGAGTATTCAAAGTTGACGCGAAACTTCACAGTTTCTTGTTGCTCACAGACTCTTTCACGTCCTTTGACTATCGGTCAGACTACATCATTCGAGACTTGTACTACACATTTTCGAAGCAAAAAATATAAAACCATTCCAAACGGATGTCTCAATACTTTAAAAGTACTCACAAAGACAAATCGTTTGTTTAAGCTAAGTATGAGAAACCTTACTACGAGAAGTTAAATTGACTAACCGTGCCAAAATATTTAAAAACCTCTCACCAGGTTATAGGTTACAGCAGGTATTGCAATGTAAAGCAATGCGCTATTTATTTATTTATCTGCAACGGTATACACCAGTTTTACTTGATTTAAAACAGTGAAAAATTTTAAAGAATATGAGTTACATTGGAAATATTAAATAATTATGGGCAATGTGTGATTAAAATGTGCAGATGAAAACTTATATTTAAAGGGACTTGAGAGTTTAGATTTAAGTTAGAATTTAGAGAGTTTGACTCGAAGAATTTAGTCCATGTTTTAGTCTATAATCTGTAGTACAATTTATCAGTAGGTTCTCAAGTGAAGCTTTAGATGCGAGCTTAGGTTTTATCGCCTGAGGCGCGGTATAAGACGTTAAAAGTGTGTCGATACAAGATAAGCTTTTTGAACAAGTAATCAACGCTTTCTTTGTCATGACGCGAATAATATTGAAAATAAAGTCTCCATTATAGGTTTATAATTACGAGTATATCTTAATATCAAAGTAAACACTACAATGAATCTTTATTCGCCATTGGTTATTTCACATGAATTAAGTTTCGTCAACTTTGAAATTAATTTACAAATTTTATAATACATCAAACTAACTCTTATAATTATCTATTTACATGAATTCAACTTTCAACTAATTATACTAACTTTATTAAAAACCTAAAAAATTGTTTGAAAATCAATGTTTTAAGATTAAAAATAGTTTGTATCGTTAAAAAACAGCTGTTACACTGGCTACTGGTGGTCAAGATTGAGAATGAAAAGAAAATAAAATCGTTGAAACAAATTCCAAGAATAAGAATAATAATTTTTCCTTGCAATAATAGATAGTCAAAAGAATATTTTCTCCTTAGGGAATAAACGAACATCGAAACAAACCTTTTGTTTCCAAGAAATACAAGGTCGACTTAAGCTAATCGTTGAATTGATCGAAAACATAATTTTAACAGCAAAACTACAAACCTTCATCACCTAGAACTTGTCATTTCTTTTCTTCCCGAAACCAACATAGATTGCTTAACATAATTACAGGTCGTAAATATTTTACTTGATAATCTCCGCAAGTATATTTTCTTCTGTGCTGACTAGTGTTATGGTAATGCGCCTGTCCTATCTATAGCTGTGTGTGTATGTGTGTGTGTGAGTAGATTCAGTCCAATCAGTCTTTGAACAATCAAGCACTTCCTCGATGATTGGTTTAATGACGCATTTGATTGGACGCGTCTCCTCCAATCAAGAGTTACTTGAGTGATACAAGTGACACGACTCCGAAAGAAGATGTTTACTATAGTAAAATAGTCATTTACGTCAGCCATCCAAGAAACGGTTTCATTGGAATCTCCCTCATGAAACTGGATATTGTTCAGGCTTTAAATTAAACAGCCAAACTAATAAAACACAACATATTTTTTATATTGATATTTAATATAATAAACGTATTTCAAGTACCATACATCTAGTGAAAACTAACAATTTTAACACAATGATCTTAAGTTATTTGATTTCGTCAATTGTATTATAAACTAACGGTTATTATAATACTTGTGTAGTATATTAAGATATTTTACAATAATTTACTACCATAACACACAGGATCCATACAATATGAGAGTATTGCAACTAAGATAGTTTTATCAATTAGGTGTGCGATTCTTTAATATTTCCAAGTTAATCAGTTTGTCTATGATCTGTTAACAATTATAAGTGTATATAATTTTTTTTTTGCTAACCAAAAGCTTTTGAGGTTTGAAAGCTCATGACCTACAGCATTCATTTCGTTCATACAGAATGCAGAGATGGCTCAAATGTGTAACCCATAATTACGTTTTAGGAGCATTTAATAGACAAATTCTACCTAGAAATCCTGTACTCGTATATATTAGAGTAGAGCAAAAATTTTAAAGAGCGGTTTGAGTTATGGCACACCGAATGGGTATTCAGGACTCTTTGCTCTACCCGTCTGCACTTCAAATAGCTTTCTCTGCAGTAGCCAGCTACATGCCACTAAAACTAATAACAAGAAAAATAATAACAAAAACATTGCAACAGTTCAAAAACTACCCAGCTTATCCAGATAGCTACTGCAGCTGATTTAATTGCAGTACTGTTTATTTTAGACATTTCTGTAGTTGTTCAGTCGATTTTTGAAGACTTAATTTGCTGTTGCCATGTTGTGTTACGCAATAACAGAAATAGAAATACGGGAACATAAACTTTAAAAAGAACATAGACGAACTGTCACTTCCGACAAAAATCATTCATAATGAAGTTCGTTCACATTTAATGAAAACTGTGTTTTCGATGAAAGTTAAATGAAGCTAAAGTGGCCATAACTCACCATTAAGCGCTTCGCTGAAACCGAATATCATGATAAACAACTGTGCTGTTTTGTTGCTATTAGGATAAAGACTGAACCAATACAGCACAGATGAAATCAGCTGTTTGATGATTAGTCTACTCAATGACTCATGATGGATTGCAATTATGCTTATCGTTTTGTCAGTAGCTTTGTGCTTATTTGCATTTCCTGGTATGAACTTTTGAGTTTTAATTATTTTGTGTGATAAATATCCGAACTGAAAATATAATGTATAAAATATAAAATGTATAAAGTATGTATGAAATATAAATTACAAAGTACCCTTTTGAAAAAATTTGATTTATTGCGACCGGTTTCGTCCAAGTCATCATCGGGCAACAAGTACTCAAATCGAAAACAAAATATTTTCTTTTATTAATAATCCATATGGTGATAAAAAATAACTTTGATATTTCCAAGTAAACATAAAGTAAGTGAATGGTATTAAAAATATAACATGTTTTAGATATGTCTTAATCATTGTCGAATATGAAACAGAGTAATAAATTAAATTTTACCCACACAACTAGAATATATTTAAATTACAAACACGTTTAAAATTATGATTTATAATATTTTTATTAAAACAATAGTTCATAATTCAATTATTTTTACAGTTAACAGTTATTTTTATTAGGCCTTTTAAGTACAATTTTCAATAGCTTATTTACATTTTTCAGTGGTTAAAGACACCGAAACGAAGGTTTGTCAATGCACTATTCTTTATTCCCCTTTTGATTGCATGTTTCAATATTATTATAACAACGTAGGTATATGTCATCAGTTATATTCTAAATAAAAAAATATATAATTCATTAGTGATCGTGTTCGTGACTAAAAATGACAGAAAAACCAAAGGCAAAAAGACGAAGACGGAACTTGGAGATGGAAATTCCCCTGAAGGGACTTCAAGATTTATAGGATGACACAAAAACACGATCCTCATACCTTCTCAACCTTCTCTCTCAATTTTACATGAGTCACCAAACAACTTGGGGTTTCCGTCGTGATCAACAACAGATTTTTGTCGTTTTTATCTAAGATTTTTTGAGCGAATAGTCCTAGTTTGTTTGTATTGGAAATTTTGGACTAAACTTACCCTCAAATCTCCACTTTTGGTGTTGGGAGCGTCGAAGGTCACGTCAAAGGTTACTTTAATTTATTTTACTATCATAACATTAACATTTTAAGCCGTCAAAAGTACTTTCCTCTAAATAAATTTTGAAACACCCTGCAATATCTAAATACTATGATCAGCTGTAAAGAATATAATGTTATTTTATTAGATTGAATCATGTAGTCGTTTGAAGTAAACCCATGATTCAAATTGATTCTGATTTGAACTAAACACGGAGGCTAATTTGAGCACATACAGACCGGAAACCCCACACCGGAAACAATCCATTTGCAAGTCACTGAGTGCATCAATTATACTATTGATCACTGCAGTGAAATTTCATTTCACAATTTGCTAGTACTGGTCTGATACCCTTGTTCTACTTATAAACCAGTCTCTAGTCAACTAAAAAGTTGTTTCAGAATGTTTTTTATTTTAATTATGGTAAAAATTATGAAATATTATTATGTACAAATTTATACTTTCGTAGAAAATACGCTTCGTTGGAGTAGCAAGATGTATTTAAATAATTTGGAAATAATCAATACACTAAAATACAAATAACTCAAATTATAGGCCTGAATAAAAATAAATTATTTTTTATTAAAATTCGATTTCAACCACATTGGCTATTAAAGTTATCATGCAAGTTGAACCAGGAACCTATCAAAAGTATACGATTTATGATTTTCATTCTTTTGATTTAAAATAGATATAATTCGTCTGTGTTTTGACTTTTTAATAGGTAAACTTGGTATATTTGTTGAAAGGAAAAACAATTGAACATTCTGTTAAAATAGTATTTTTCTATTTATCAATATACCTATAGCTATTATTTATATCGAGTTAACCAAACTAGAAAGGGTTCCAACATGGCAAGCTACAACCAAATACAACCTACAACTAGTAATTATTATACTAAACTCGCGGCCGGTGTCACAACTATAATCCAGTTCTTCCCGTTCACAACGCGTCCAAACTTGATAACTAGGTTGAGATATTTCAGCCTCGCTGTGGAATACCATTATCAGTCACTGACTAGCTGAAACTGAGCTACTTGCTGTCCGCCGTCATATTGGTGGTAGGGCTGCCAACCGTCCATTGGAGCAGGGATGCCAACTGTTGATGTTCTCATTGGTTGTGACACTATCGAAAAGAACTCTTCAGGACTGGTTGCCAACTTCTTAAAAGTTTAATGCTGTCTTCTTTGTTGAAATTATTATTGAAAATATTATTAGAGTTCTAGCCAATCAGTTACTGTAGATGGTACTCCACAGCGAGGTCGAAATATCTTCAACGTAATTATGAAGTTATGCAGTGTGAAGAACTAGACTATAGTAATTATTATGATTTAATATTCCTCCACAGTACTTTTATCATCCTGTTATCACAACTTTTGACTCGTTAGCAAGTGTTCATACAAAGCACGGTATCGTTTGACCAGTTCAAGTGGAGTGGCAACAGGAAGTGAAATAAACCTAAACTGAGAAGTGTCAGTAAAAAGGTAATAATGAAAGACAGGATCGTTCTTTGACGCCTCTTTGCCTATAAATCTCCCGCCCTTTACAAAGAGTTTATCGCTGGAGGACATCTCTTCACAGAGACCTTTCCGTCAACTTGACTTTAAACGTGACATTTATTTACGATAAAGTTAAACAGTTAAAATATATTGTAATGGCAAAATTTTGAAATGGTATAAGCTTAACAATTTGAACTTAAATACATAAAAAGGCCAATTGTAAAATGGTTTTTTCGAAAGAGGCCTAGGATTTGAGATCTTGATGGACTTGGGGAAAGTAGTTCGATGCAACCACAACTAATAAAACAACCAAATGTTATTTAAAATAACAGAATCTGCTATGGCACAAGCTATACGACACTTACAAAATATAACATAAATAATTATAAATTAGTAAGCTCGAAAATTTTCGTTGAATGCATCGCAATTGAACAAATATGATAGTAAAAACTGTAGTTGACCCTTATATGTTCAAAACTCCGTTCGTACGACTTTGTTTACTCCTGTACTCATCCACTTAGTTTCAGTTTTAATATCCTAGATCTTTAAAACACAACAAGAAACACGGTGTGCTATTAAATTTCGTAAGCTTGTTGCTTTTAGACGGTTAAAACCCGACGGTTGAAACCTTCAGTATTTTAATAGTTGGGTAAAAACAGTTTGCTAACGATGAAGAACTCCAAGAAGCTAAGAAATCCTGGCTCATGTTTTTGGCGGCAAATGGGTAGAACATGGGAATGGAAAAACTGGTCCCACGTTACAACCAGTGTCTTGAAATCCATGGCGACTATGTAAAAAGGTAGAGGAAGGTTCTAAGCATTTGTAAATAAAGTTTTGTGTTGATATCTTTATTTTTTATTTGACCATGCCAAAACGTTCTTTACTTTCTTGATGACCCTCGTATGACGTTGTGTGCTTCCTTCCTATTCCGGTAGCTTTCCTCACATCCAGCTTCTTAATTGTGTACGTCAAAACCATTTATAGTAATGAATTTCGATTTAAAAAAAATATTTAAGTCTGTAAAATGTAAAAGCAATTTCTAATGGTTCACGCAACCTGGAATTTATATTAATTTATTTGTAATCTTAATAAGTATAGCTGTGTTCTCCAAAGGTTAGGATTAAACTAACTTCTATTTGAATAATGTTGAAGAATAATTAGTAAAGTAAATAACATAAACATACAAAAGCTGTTTGCAATGGACAATGACACTGAAAACAAAAACGGAAACAAGCACTATGATGAAATAACAATGAACTCTGCCAAATTTGGTTATGGACAGTGCATTGTCATAATTCTAAACATGAACTGTCAAATTAGCTGGGAAATGAAGTTTCGCCTTTATCATATCTGTTTACGATGCTGCTGTATATTTTATGTTTGCTCATAGGTCTATTACAAAATGGTCATAGGTTGATAAAAAGAACCCTAACCGTTTAAAATAGTAAATAATGTTTTCCAAAATTTTGAGTTGGTTGGTTGGATTTAACTGATTTGTCGTACGAAATGTGGTTACGACAACATAAATTTTTTCAATTTTAACAAAATCAGACTGTAATTGCAGTGTTTGTAGCATAAAATATAATTTTAAGACATATATTATTTCCTTCACTGTTGGAGTTTTCAAGACTCATACTAGCGTTTTAAGAAACGTTGGTTTGTTCAGAAACTAAAATTAATATATTTCTTTGTCGGTAAAGAACGATGAAGAGTGGGAATTTATTTTTGTCACGTTTGCAGTAGAATGGATCTGAGCTCAATATCTTCTAACATTCTTCTACTTGTGGATACTTTTGTTATATCTTACAGTACTTCTTATAATTAAAGTTGTCTATCACACGTTACACGACGCGATGGGGTTTAATTAATTTTACAATGTTTGGCAGCCAAAAGGTGTAAAAACCATCATTATACACAAGAATATATTTGTGAAAAGAGTTGCTTGTTTAGAAACGTTAGCCATTTCAAGGCTATGAACGTAGTGGTTTGTACCAAATGTTATTAAAAATGCGATCTATACAGAGGCGATACAATAATCGTACATTTATTCATTGAATCCCAACGGTTTACAACTTTTTACAGAGATATTGATAATTGCAATAGAATAAGTTGACTTAAAACTAAGAAGGTTTACATAAATGGAGAAGAAACAAGTGATTACGAGCTAAGCATGTGAACTAAGTGACTAACAGGTACTAAGTGACGAGAGGCTCGATGGTGACCTGAAGTAATACTAGTTAGTATACAACAGATGTTACTAAATATTCACATGAAGATACAATTTATAAATTAGATACATGTTACGATCCTTTTTTTCTAAGCTTCAAAATATATATATTAATACGTATTACAGTTTTAATTGTGTAAATGCTGAATAGTGTCTTATTACTTTCAGCTAACTTATTATTAAAGAACTCTCATACAGTTGGTCAGGCTAACTCGCTGTGATTGGTCGTCCGCTGCTCAAAGCCAGCCAATGCGGCTAGTCAATTACTGGACAGCTGTCCAGTAATTTCCGTCCAGCTGGACGTGCTTAATTTATCTACTTGTTTTTTAATTTTAATCGTGTTTGTGCATATTGTATTGTTGTACATACTATATTATGTTATCAAATCAAATAAGTTTAAAGAAACAAAGTTATTAGGTGGTGGGTGACTGGATTACTTTTAGGCTAGCTCTTGTTTTGTGTATGGTTTAGGCTATTTTCACTATAAATACCTCATTGCCTGTAGGTCCTAAAGATGTGTTGGATCTATTACACGATGCATTTCGGGCATAAGTTGCCCATTTTCAAGTGTCTTCTTCTTCCTATCTTCTTATCACTACTTTTTCACCTGAAGAAGGGATCAGATTTCAGATCCCGAATCGTGCTGTTACTATTGTTCACTTAAAACTAAGAAAAACGTCGAAAAACTATGGAAAACTAATTATGTATAACCTTTAGTTTGCTTAGTAGTTACGACTTTCTCTCAGAAGAAAAGAATTACCAAGCAAATTAAGTTTTTACCTTTAAACATTCGTTTTGTTACATTTTAAATTCCCAACGAAATCACTTGACTTGTTTAACGTCTCCTCCTAGGGCAACATAACCTTTAAAACATACGTTTTATAACAGCCACACTAGAAGTAGTGTATCTAGCTTAATAAAAACTAACTAATTATATTGAGTTGAGCATATCCGAGAAAATCAAACCCAAAGTTTCTACAGAATCAACATTGTATTTCTACGACTCTAAATAAATTGTGTGACAAATTCGTGTTTCTCGGATGAGAAGATTAAAACATAAGGGTTATACCAGCCAGAAGCAAGTGCCGCTAGTACGAGTAGAAGACAGGAACGCCTTTGATGTACCCCATGCGTGAGTGAGAACATCTTACAAAGGATCCAAACTCTGTTCGTCCTTCAACATTGGTTTCTTGCTTACAGCAAAGAGTTCAGGAGATATTTGAACAGGGAACTGTTTCCGACTTATGAAATTGGACTGCTACAGTAAACAATGAAGACCGAAAATAAAATAATGACGATAAAAAGTTATAAATGTATACATCATGCTGTATACATCAGCATACTGTACTCGGCGGTGTTTGTCAATAAATAAAGAAAAACAGGCCACGTAGTACGGCAGGGAAAAAGTGACGACGCAAAGGGATGCAGTCCAACGGACGCCGCCATGATAAACAGGGTTATCTTAACGTTACACACTAAGAACTAAATATCAATATATTCTTTAGAGTTGATTTGAAACAAGTGTTTAAATTATAGTGATAATTTTGGGAAATACCTATTAAAAATTCTTAAAGATATCTGAAAACAAAGTGGCTCCAAACAGTCCTAGATAATCTGTTCTCGTATTGTAAAGGTATGAAACCCGCATCATATAGGTCATCACATAAGAACAGCGCAGCACTGCGAACCCTTGTACAGCCATTGAAAAGCGTTTGATCAAAGTTGACCCGAGGTTTTGTAGGTTCTAGCCACTTGAAAACACATATTGTTACGCAATTGACTACTGTTATCGGTCAGACTACGTCGTAATTTCTCCCAGTCAGTATCTGTCTGGTTAGTATCTGCTCAGATTACTTTATACTGGGGTACATAAAAAGAGCTGTTGTTCACTTGATTACTGGGCAGCTTAGTAGTTGTCCGGATGTTGAACACGCTCCGTTCCCCACCAGGGGAGGCTTGATCAGATATCAATTTTGAGGGGACGCAGCAGCAGGGTAGACCGCGACTTCAGGTGAGGCTTGCCATAATCTTGGGGGGAAAGGTCCACCGAGTGTTGGCAAGGCTCTCCATGTCTTGGGGGTTAGAGTCCCTGAGTGGTTGTCAGCGGGCTTGCTTGTCGCCCTCATGATTGTCTGGTCAGCCAAACTTAGTCCAATTCCTCTTCTGAATCCAGACTTCTTTTCATTCCGGTGGTAGCGCAATATGCCCAACAGACGTGGCAGACGTGCATAACGGTAACCAGTCCCTAACCACTTGATCCCCTCAATCTAACATCTAACGTCGTAATTGCTTGACGCCCGTACTACGAAACCACCTACGGTCTAGCACGAAACAATTAGTTTCTCGAAGATTGCTTCATGTCAAATATAAATTGTCCCGAACATATTACAGTGTCTTTTTATTGCGCCAGACGTTTCGTGGAACTAAGTAAGATCTTGAGTTTTCAAAGGTTTCGTACGTAAATATGCTTAACTACCTAACCTAATTTATCGGACCCGTGGTGGGTTGGAACCGTGCGCGACTCCGGGGCTGAACACTACGCTGGCATTGCACCACTTCATCGTAGCAGTCTGTATAAAAGACTAAACGTTATTTTAGTACTAAGTTTTTAGGGTTTGAAACGTAAATTATCTCAAAATAAAGTTCACAAATTAACATCCTAAACTAAAACCAACTGTTCAGTCTTTTCCATGGCACTCGTACTGTGAGGAAAGCTATATCACTGTAACTGAAAACGTCGATTTGTTCTCTTGTCTAATAGCGTTTTTTAATAGCGTACTGCAACTGTCTGCTCCGTCACGTTTTCCGCTCGTACTACGCAGCTTAAACACCTAAACACCTTTTTTTACAAATATCCTTAAGAATAAACATTAAAACTCTGTATGAAGTTCTTTGTCTTAATCTGTAGAAGAAAGGCTCGTGACACTGGCAGCAAAGGTGGTAATAGAAGATGGGAGATTCTCTTTGATCTTTTCCCACGTGCAATCTTTGCTAAACTACAAAGGGCTCAGCCAACCTTTTAACAATCACCCGTGCTGTGTTATCTTTGTAAGAAATACTGGTAAAGTCTATACGATTTGCTGCCAGTAGTAGCCTATAACGGGCATAATATTAAAAACGCCCTATCTGAAAAGTTAATATTTCATATAAGGTAATTTTTATGAAGAGGGGAGCAGATGTCAAGCAAACAATCCCGTTTAACAAATTCGTAAACCCTTTATCACACTTTACTACATAATTATGTAAATTCATATATACTAGCCTGCGGCCTCAGTTTCGTTCGCTTCGCTCACGTTTCTGCTTCGGCCTCTCGGTTTGGGTATTCACTTCGCTAATGACTATACTTTTTCAGTTAGGGTATTTTTTATAGAGTTAAAACGTATCCACTGTTATTGTTATTATTTGTTGATGTTTACATTTACAGCAGCTGGGCATTTTTAATACTTTGCCCATATGTTTTATCTCAAGCAAATCCGAAAAAATCATTTGTTCACGCATAACTCCTCTTAAATGTTTCTAAATGACGCTCGGCCGTAATGATATCTCAAATGGTTTCCTAGAAAACGGTGGACGTAATTAGCGGTGAAAACTAGGTTTTTCTCACCAGGTGACACATTTTGTTTTGTAAACAAAAGTCTGAAATGTTCTAGACCCAAAACAATCACGGCTGTAATTTGGCGGTGAATTTAGGAAAACATCTAATGTAACAAATACGTCGAAAATCTCAAATGAAATATCATGATTAACTGATGTTCCTAGACCAAAACGAACAATATGACAGGACAAAGCTGAGAAACATGGGAAAAAGCCTTTTTTGAGTATAACTTGAGAAGGCCCAAAAATTAGCGATTTTTATGTTTGATGACGAATCAATGCATGAATACCTTTCATTCAAAAGAAAATGAAGAAAATCGGCCGGATAGAACGGTCGTACTCACTGCTATTAGATTTTATAAATTCTTTAATATATAGATGGACAATGCATTTATATTCTAGTTGGCGATAGCCATAATGGCAGCCTTGTGATAGGCCTACTTTTTAATCCATTTGAGCATTTTTTTTTTTAAGAAAGAAAACAGCGCAATATAAATTTGTGCCTGTTACGTTGTTATTTATTGAATGAGTGTATTTCAATAAAATATATGTTGCTAACTTTGATCAGAACCGAAAAATTTATATAGATAAGTTCGTGATTACAAATTTTTTAGTGGATGAATTCTTACTTGTTATTATTTTAAGACTCATAAAAACTCAAACATTTTTAAATGTTTGGTAAGCTTTGAAACGGTTTGACAGTAAAATAAATTTAATACCTTGAGATTTGGTAAGATTTTGTTCCCATCTGTTTAATATTCAAGCCTTTTACTTGATAACAAAGAAAGCTATGCTCTGTGGTTTCTAATATTATATCGAACAGGCCTAGTTAATATTAAAGTATTGTTTCCTTTCATGTTTATGAAGAAAATGTTTGCTTTAGTTGGCCATACCTTTTAACAGGAGCGATGCTTTTGATATATCTAAACACTAATACGTCACTGAAGCTTATCTAACATAGGGATTAGTGAGTTTAAAAGTGAATAATTAATTGTATACTATTACGTAATTACGTAGAAAGTTCTTTGAGATTAACTTTCTTCCAACATAATATGGTTATAGTTATAAGGCTATCATACAACACCAATAAATAATAAGGTGGTGCAACATATAGTTATTGTTTAACGAAGCATGTGTTTTTAAAGCCTATTATGTCTGAGTTAAAAAAATATACTGCTTATGTTGAACAATTATTTTTGACAATCATTTTATAATGTTTGTTTTGTTTTTCAGGTAATTGCGAAAGTTTCATGGTTTGTAAGTACTTAATACAAATATAACGTTATAATTAGATCAAATCAAAATGTATGTTCAAATTATTGTAGGTAAGAAAATAACCGGAAATCCGGCAATGAAAGCTACTTTACTTAAAGAAAGGATACAAAAGAAATGCCGAGACTCGGAAATGTGTTAATCTTGTTTGACGGTCATTCACTCTTTCTTTTGTTGGATCTTTATTGGATCTTCTTTACAGCCTTTTTAACCGTCATTATACATTTTATCTTATCTTAAAAATAAATTATAGAATGTATCAAATCGCCTGGCACGCTAGCAATAAAGAAACTAATTTATGTAAGAAAGTTAAGCAGCTGTATAATTAGACATTTATATACTCGTATTATTATACCTAAAACTTATTTATACTTCGTTACGGTATTTTTTATAGAATTTCCTTTAGAAATATGATATGATCATGCGGTCAGCATGGTAACACCCAGACCCGGACTGTGATATGAGCACCAATCCTGACCCCCAGAACACGTTTTGAGCATTTTTTTCAACACTTTATATACATATGTATATATATGTATCTAAAGGATTTTTACATTTCATGAAATCCGGTACAAATGTTTTTTTGACAACATTTCGGTCAAGTTTGTTGGCCACCAAAATCAGGCTATCGGAAGTACCCGGTCGGAGAAAATGTTATAAAAAGTTTTAGCAGTATCATTTGAAAAAAGTAGTTTTAATGATCTTAAAACAGAAAATGTTTCTTTTGATCCCCATTTATTTGGATGAAATACATTAATATAAACATGTATTATATTTGATTGCTTTCATAGTATCCATCATATAAACGTGATTATGAAAATTCATGTAGTGGTTTCAAAATGGCGGCCAAAAGTGTTTGTTTTCCAACAACAGCGTTATAAGTTATCCGACTTCAATAAAATTTGAAATAGGGTTTCCCTTCACTCTATGTAATACAACTTGCAGTAAAAGAACAAAGTCTGAGGCCGAAGGCTGAAGCAAAGCTGTGAGCGTAGTGAACAGCCTCGTAACGTCCGTGGTAATATAACGGCCGAACGCCAAAGCGAGGCTGTAAACGGAGCAAAGAAAACCAACAAATTGCAAAGAAATTTGATTCACTCATGCAAGTGGCGCTTTAGTTGTATAATGTAACAACTGTTTTAGAGAATTATTCATAAAATGTCTTTTTATGTATTTACTTTGGTTCTAAGAAGAAACATGTTTATCTTGAACGCAAGCAGACGAAAGAGATAGATCACACACTCTATGAGGATGAATTTACCGACAAGATCAGGTGATTCACCAAGCAGTATAATAGAGGATGAACCGCCTTTGATACCTCTATAGCTGTAAATCATCGTCTACCTCAATAAGATTTAGTTTCTTCCTAAGATATCACTTTCTCTTTCTCACAGACATACTTGAGTAAACGTTGTTGAATAACTTTGAGTTCAAACGTGCAAAAGAGGTAAAAAGTAGTGTTTATAACGCACGTTTCTAGAATATTAAATCTTAAGTTTATGAGGAAAGTTTTCTTTGTTACGCCCTTAAAAGCGTAACAACTTTTATTCATCATAACAAATTACAGGCGAAGAATTATATTGTTTGCCTTTATACTTCAAGACATCTTAACAGAAATCTCCTACTTACCGTCGAGATTTTTCCCACGGTATGATGATTTTCCTTTTATAAAAATTGTATGTAATGAAAGACAAAATATATTAAGAGAAAATGTGTCTAAAAGACAGGTCTCACTAAGGTGATGAAGCTTTTACGCGAGAAAGGTTTTCTCCCAAAACTTTTCCTCCTTCAGCTTTATTTTATTTACCTTTTATTTTCGTTTCCTCTTGACTTTGGAGCCAAACATCCTGTTTATATGTTTCAGCCTAATACGATTGAATGTAAACGTTATAGAAAGACATCAATAAGATAAAACCTGTTTGGAGTCAACTGCAATTTTCTCGTATTTACCACATGATGCATGTAGAAACGCCACTAAGAATAATATGTTCTATTCACTAAATCTTCAGAGTGAGGGAAGACCTAGCAAATAAGATAATTTACTATAATATATAATTTGAAATTAAACTGCTTAATGTGCAAACTAATTTGTCTAATACACAACATGTTTCAATCTTACAAAGGTCATTGTCGAGTGTTGAGAACGATATTTTGAAAACAACTACACTAGAATATTTTGAAATTTTCTAATTACTTGAACGTTACATATCTACGGTCCTTTATAACATATAGCTGTTACAAAAAGTATCATGCCGTCTTCATATCCTCTTAGGACTACACTTGATAAAAAATGTTTTATGGTTGGGCTTATGTGATTTGTATTGATTTATTGTCAGTTTCAATCCTATTTCATAAATAAATAAACTAAACGATTGCCCTGACTCTTAACTTTAGCTTGTGATTTTTTTTCTCTGCCAAATGTGCCTCAAAACAACTTTAAACTGACGCACAATTCAGTTTCCTTATATGTTTATTTCGTTATAATTTGATAATAGTTTTATAGGACTAAACTTATTCAAAACTCATTTTGACCATACAGCCTTCCCATTGGTATTATCTTCCATTCAAAAAAGTCCCCTCCTCTTTAGTGAGTCAACCAATCATGAGAAGTCCCAGACGTGAACGACAATCTCAATACATAAAAATAAGTTACACAAGTACAACTCAACGTTTTCATCGAGTTTTGACGTTACATTCTCAGTTATGAAATGGTTATTTTCCATAACTTTGAACCATAAGGTCAACCAGGTTTCTTCATTTACTGCTAAACAACTCATCTATACAAATAAAACACTTTTGTCTGTACATTGCAATGAATCATCGGTTTTTGGTTATTTGGTGTTAATATACTTTGCAAAGACCGAAACTGGCGTCAAAAAAGTTCCTGTCTGTCTGTCTGTCCTGTCGGTCTATCGGTCTGTCTGTCTGTCTGTAACGTTTTTAAGGCATCTTGGACCGCTTATAACTCAAAACTCGGCTAGAGCTATGGCAGTGAAACTTTGTTTAAGGATTTAGCCTATTGCGCAGTGTGTCTTTAGCTATAATTTATACCATACAACATCTACAAAATAAATGGTGAAGGACCAAGTGGGCACTGAACACGTTTTAAGGCATATTGGACCGCTTATAACTGAAATCGGCTGAAGCTATGGTAGTTTGAAACTTTGTTTCAGGATTTAACCCATTACGCAGTGTGCCTTTAGTTATATTTTGTATCCATACAACAACCGCAAAATAAATGGTGAGGGACCTAACTGGGCTCTGACAACGCCGGAATGGCAGGATAACTAACGACTCTCACAAGGTAGCCAAACACCGATAAACACTTATTTGGTTTCCGTTTGTCTGTACGTTGAAATGAATCCATCGGTTTTTGGTTATTACGTTTTCTTACACTTTTGAAAACCAAAACTGACGTATAACATTCAACACAACCGTGCAAAGAACAGGGGAAACTTTAAGCCCACTTTCAAAGTGCAGGATCAGGTGAAAGGATCGGCAGTTTGATGTTAGTACCCGAGCAACAGCCTGCCCTTGTACAAAAAGACTTTAAAGTCATGATACTATAATATTTTATCCGTGGTGAAGCACGGGTACATAGCTAGTTTAAACTAAAAGTATCTTACGCAAAGACCTTATTACTAAACACATAGTTACAGCTACTACAAATCCGGAGATGTGATGCTGTTTACAACGTATTTTGTCAATCAACCGACTAAACGTAACGTTCAATGAATAGTGTGACAATTGGGAGGGCTTGTAATTAATTAACAAGGAAGCAAAGCAATCTCGCTAATGTAATTAGGTAACTACACGAGCCAGATTAATACCTGCACATTCACCCTGCTTGAATATATATTAGACGACTTAAATACGAAGTATGAGCAACGAATATCAACGACATACTGAGGATCATCACAAATCGGTCGCACTATTGTATCTTATGGAGAAATCGTGCAGCACAAACCAACAACTCTTAAAACAAAACGGTTGCTCACAAGTTTGATCTTCTTGGTCTGCTATAAAATACCTGTTGATGATAATAAGTTACAAAATCATAACTTAAATTAAAGTTTTCACGATGCTTCATGTAAACCTAATGAATTAATGACTTGAAAATCTCATTTAAGGTTAAATCATAAACTATAACGTAAGGTTAAGTAATCAAACCACGATCAATACAAATAAAACTTCATGAAAACTTGTTTTTAATATTGACTTGATCTTCCTTTCTTTTATTTGAAAGACTGTACCGCTTTGTTTGAGCTTTTATTTTTGATAATTTTAATGCATGGGCACATGTTGATTCAATCTAAAGGTAACGAAGGGGTAAGAGAGTTATTGAGGGCAGACACGGTGGAGCCATAAGATGCCTGGTACTGCAGGACGCGCGTTGCCTATTGGTCAGGAAGCGGCCAATGGAATCGAAGGGTTCTTCCACCTAATTCCGTTAACTGTGATGTGCAATGGATTTCTATGTAATCAACTGATTAAATAAAATTGAATAGCTATTGTCGATGCAGAAGGTCAAGTTTTTAGTGTGAACATTAACTGTATGACGATTCGGGGGGTATTTAAATGTAGAATAGGAAACATCTTTGATTTACTAACAAAGAGAGGAGGGCGTCTGAGCATCTCGATGCACATTTTGCACATCACTGCGAACTTTACAAAAAGTGCCATCACCATGATTGGTTTAACTACTAGAAAGACAATATATCAGAAAAGGTACTCAGCGTTAAAATCCCGTGAATATGCCTCTAAATAATCGAAAGTGTTTACATTTTGAAAATAGAAAATACAATAATTGTGCTACCACAACTGTTTTAACAAAAAAAAAAAAAAGAACTTCCAGATTGTGGTACAAAAAATAAAGTACCACAATATTCGGGGTGGATTGAATGAAATCGACCTTTAATTATATCAATAATATAAGTACTGTCATTTGTTTATCAAGTATGTAATTGTTGTTTTTTAAAGGTGTATACCGTCTATAAATAAATAACTACGCCGATGAATCACTTTAGAATAGACTCTGAATATGGTATTAAGATTTCAAGATCGTTAAGTAGAGTGGACTAGAATATCATTTGCAAGAATCTCACATGTTTTATTTTGTTGGTAAAGTGAACCACTAAAACAAAAACATGAAAACGACCATTGCGAGTATATGTTCACAGTAACATGAAACTTGTTCACAGCAAAATGTCATTATTCATGTTGCTTTGGCTTGATGCCCTCAGCTACACTGGTTTGTTTTGACAGCTGGTCGTTATAGTATATTTTGTTTTTTATTTGGCAAATCTTCAAAATACTGTATACTTAAGTTGAGTGCAATGAAAGCTAAACGAAAACGTCCTATAGACGCATCATCTGCACATTGGCAGACATCTACAGAGTAATTCAAATTAATAGGAACAAAAAAAAATTAATGTACCAACTAATTATATTTAGGTTATATAAAAATATATATTTCAGTACTTTAAGAAAACATTTAAAATTAACCAAGTTGTATGCGCAACCTTTATACGGACATGCTAGTTATCCATAAATGAGCTTTAATGTTAACGTGATAGTTTTCGCTGACCTAATTCATACTGTTCAATAAATTCGTAAAATCAAAAGGGTATATTTATATAGTATTGACGTGCTTTGTTTGTAGTTTGTTGTTGACGATGGAACAATTTCTGAGGATAAAGTTCATAGACCTAACGATCAGAAGGCGCCAATAATCAGTTTTCGTGACTCACCGCGTAGTGACTTTTCTAAAATGTTGTAAACAATTTTAACTCTTTTGTAAAGATGATTTATTCGACACAACTCTAAATAATTTCCCCATCCATTGACTTTGCATAAATAGGTGTTTTCGTTCTTTGTCACAGTTGGTCAGTCTGATTTATTTATGAGATTGGTCGTCCGCTGTTTCGAGCCAGCTGATTGAGTTGCCTGGCGGCTGGCCAGGCAGTCGTTCAGCGTCCATATGTGCTTGATTTTTCTATGTTTGTTTAATTTCGTTTAATAAACGTTGTATATGTTGTATTGTTTTCTAGGCTGGCTGATACACAATTTTATAAATTTAAGGAAAAAAAGGTTATAAGGTAAGGTGGGTGACTGGTCAGATTGCGCTAATTACTTTTAGGCTAGCTCATTCCCTAATGTTTTTTGTCATGTTTTATGTTACTTTTCACCTGAAGACAGGATCAGATTCCAGAATGATCTCGAAACGTCTATTTTTCTTCCACTCAAACATTATAGAAAAACTCCTTAATAATATTTTATTTCGAACGTTCTTCGTCGTCGCAAAATGGACTGTATAGTGTATGTGGTTTAAAAGCCCGGATAGGGATGTATTGGAAGTCTTGTCACGTTGCTGAAGGGCTGGGTTTTATTTGGACATGGCTTAACTCTCACGAGGTATTGAGGATATATCCCCCACATCAAGCCTCTTCCTCTAAGCCTGAGTCCTCTTCATCCATGTTTATATATGTACAAGTCTGCATAACGTTACATATTAAAATACACTTTACACAATATGATTTGCATTTAAACATTTATTTGTTTTCAACCAGGAGGTTAAGTGGTAGAGAGGACTTTCTAGTCTAAACTTCGCTTCGTTAAACAAGAAAAACTTTACCTTTTTCATTAAAATTCTTCGTAGAGACCAAGAGTATACTTTTGTGTTTTGGTTCAAAAGAATAAATAAAAATCGTTGTTTGATTATAAATAAATACTTTTGTACCGTACATCATATACAAATACAAGCACACCAGTGTCGAATGTACGGAGTAAACAACTTAACGCTCGAACATAAAAATAAATCCAGCCAACTTTCAACACTAGGATTTGTCACAGAAGTTTCCTTCTTATACAAGGTGAACAGGTTTTGTCTCAATTTATAGGCAACCTAAATCACAAACGCGATTTGTTTCTCTTTCCTCGTTGGTGGAACTTATCCGTTTCGTTTTTCACAAGTTCTATTCACAAGTATCTACTTGTTCTAAAGTTCTATTCACCAAGTAGGGATTTCGCTTAAGTTTTGACGTAGGCCTAATTTGAACTCTTTTAAAAGGAAACCAGATTAATGTATCAAAACTCTAAAGAATTCCCCTGCCATTGGCTGGACATAAAATAGTATTTTTCCTTCTGTTACAGTTGGTCAGTCTGATTCGCAACTATGATTGGTCGTCCACTGCTCCGAGCCAGCCAATGGGGCCCCAATAACATTTTACAATTTTCATTATCACACGTGCTTGTTTGTTTGTTTTTTCAGCTCAAGACTATTATCTATTTATATTGTAAAATGGTGTTTAGGCAGTCAGTCAGTGTGTAGCTGGCCGTGGACGTGCCTGATTTCTCTATTCACTTTTAATTTCGTAAAGTTTGTGTACATTTTACATTGTTTTCTACGCTAGCTGTTATAAAACCATCAAGTTTAAGTGGAGAGAAGGTTAAGGTTTTGTTAGTGGCGGGAAACAGGTTAGTTTGCGCTGATTACCTTTAGGCTATCTCTTACCCTAGTAATTTGTGTTACTGTCCACGTAAAGACCGTATCAGATTCCAGATCACGAAATGCCGTGTACCTTTTTCACCCCAATACAATGGAAAATGTCCGTTATAACATTTTAACAACAAACTTCAAACAGGGGACGCTTATAGAACATAGGTACTAAGTAATCCGGAAGCCATACAAACTACCTGTATAAATTAATCTCTGTAACAATAAATTCGTACATTGACAATCGCTCTTTGTTACGTTTTTTTGGCTACTCTGTCGGATTGGTTCCTTTGTAGAGTATTATGTATTGTACAGTTCTGCAGCAGAAACAATAGAGATTCACTTGAAGTCATGTAACAAGTACTGCAGCATTGCGGTCGAGGCTTTATCAGTCCTTTGTTCCAATGGAAGCTTTTACAAAACTACGAACCGATGTTTAATTTTCACTAAACCACTATGAGCAGTAGGTATTCAATACAAAATCAATAAACTGATAATTAGTAATGAAATAGTCGTATTACTCTGTACACTGTGTATTGTTTTGGCGTTATATTGCTGTCAAACCATCGTTGTTAATTGATATTCTACAACAGCGTTCAAAGTATTCGAAAGATAAAAAAATCAAAGATTAAATGCTTCCGAACCAAATTAAATTACCGTACGCTTTTCATAAAATATCTACACATATTTTGTACTGTCAAACATTATTTTAAAATGGGGTTTATTTTTCAACAAGCCTATTTGTTATACACATTTCAAGGTAACTTGGTACTAATCAGTACAAAAGCCAAACGAACATTTTATAGGAAAATGTGTTTCAATATTATCAGAAAATCTAAAATTCTTAGTTTCAAACACAATACTTTTTTTGTTATTAAGACTTATAACATTCAAGGTCACCTGGCAATGTCGTATTTTCATTTAAATGTAATTTAGGTTTCACAAAATATTTAGTGAAGTGTATCACATAGCTGGAAAATATTCAAAGGTTCACTGGAGAAAAGCGTGTACGGTAAGAGTGGGGGAACTGACGCAACCCAAATTTGATTATATTGGGGACAAAAGCTTCTCCTGTAATAATATTTTGAGCCCGCGCTCACTGGCCTTTGTTTCTGGCTTTCCTGAGCTGAGATTTATTCAACGTTGACCATTTTGCGTGCAAACCTGTTTGACCTCCTAAATAAGTTAGAAAGGATGTTTACTTAGCTGAACTATCTATCCTTTGTTTATATTAGTTGCAAATTAACCAAATGTTTTTCAATTATACTTTGGTGTTTATGATAATGAATGCGCTGGTTATTACAAAGAAAGTGAACTTTTATCAACTAAATCAACTATCATCTAAACTGATTCAATAAATAACTGCCAAACCAATGCCAGACTTACCGAGCATTAATGGATTTAGACTAGTTCAGGTAGCTCTTTTTATATATGTTTAGTAGCTGCTAATGAGATTAGCATACGTTAATATAATAAAAATAATTTATTGCATAATTACATTATACAATGCTTGTTAGTTATTTAGCTAAAATTTTCCACTGACACACATCTCTCTTTCCCGGTAGATACAAAGAAATTTCCAATCACACGATTACTATATTCGAATTTTCCCACTTCCAATTAGTTTTGTACGTGTGCCATACTCGTCGGTGATATAAAATGCTTTTATCAAAACTTGTTTTGAGACAGCTTTAAATGCCTTAGGCATTGGGGCACTTTATCGAATTTGGCAACTTTTGACGAGTTGAACTCCTAGAAGGCAAACGTTCATGAACTACCGTTCTGTGTAAAGTTTCATAAAATATCTATATTACAAATAAATAAAATACATAGATGAAATGGAGCTGTCAATATATTTTAATCAGAATAGTTGAATACGGGTCATCCAAAGCTGTAGCTTTAATTGTTCGAAATGCTTGTTTTTGCAGAATGAACAGCCTGATCGTTGCCATTTGGGTGCAACCCCACAACGTCCGTAGGACAAGTGTGGGTAGATTAGTCCAAATATGCCCATTAATGTTCTAGTAATCTAGTTTATGACTGGCTGCCAGGCTTTGGGGAGTTTGTAGCTATCTGCACGGTTGAAATGGTGTTTCTTTTCTTGTACTTTTCTATAGTAAAAAGAGAACTATAGTGAGCAGAGCACCTTTAGGACATCAATCTATTGGTTGATAGCGGAATCGTGTTCACTTACCCCATTACGTATGCAAATCACACAACTACGGTTGGTGCACCTGACGCAAGTAGCAGCTGGCACCACTGTGACTGAAATTATATAGAGAAGAGCTACCTGAACCAATATGTTAGAAAATCTAAAATTTTAGCCTTTAGATTACACCAATTGAAATTTGACACTGTAAGGTGTGCATTGTAGTCTGTACACTCATAAGCAATTAGTTTTGAGAAGACTGTGACGTCAGCAGACCTCCTTATTGCGGTCCGACTGAACGTCAAGTGGTCCATTTTTTAATATTTCTCTTCAGAAGAAAATTTTTGCAACGATGTAATCAAGTACCTGTGAATTTTTAAAGTAAAAATGTAACAATTTGTTTTAGTTCAAAAAATATGACACAAAAAAAGTAAAGTGAGAAAATTTTATTTTCGATTAATTACGTTTATAATTACCGTTTTAAAAAGAAACCAAAGTTTCGTTTAAAAAAATAAAATAAGTTATCTAACGAATGAACAAGAACAGGAATGTAGAGATTGTAATTCCTCTTCAAAGTTAAAAGTTACATTGAAAAACGGCGTTTACGTACAAAAGTCTCAATTACTTGACACTATAATAGACACCGGAAGCATAAGATTGTCATGGCTCATCCGTTCTAAACTAAGAACGTTGATTGCGTTTACAGCCAAAATGGTAAAAACGCTATTTGCTTATTAGAAAAAATATCAACGAGCGAAATGTGTATAAATACGTTATTTTAACGTGTCTATAATAAATCCTTTAGAATTAAATATGTGTTATCTCCATCAGTGAAACTAATTATATTCCATTTAGAAATTTTACACTTTACTTTGTATGGCGTGAGTAGTCAGACGTACGGTTATGAATACTACCAATCCATCATGTGGATGTAGAATGTAGCGATTAGAAAACAACTTTATAAATCTTGTGTTCTTGACATGTAGAATCGGTTTTTATATTATAGATACTGTTTTGCCGTGTATACAAAAAAGTGAGCCCGTAAATTGATGTATGTGTACTTTAAACGCACGTGTTTTGAAACAGTACTAATGTCATTGGTTGAAACAATTATTACCACATATGTAGCCTTATTAACTCTTAGGTTTTCGCGTCAGGTGTCACAACCATAATCTAGTTCTTCCGGTTAGTTATTTGCCTTAAAATACCCTCATGAGAGTGGTCGACATCTCAAATAGTGATTTAGTGATTCACACCACGTCCAGGCTTCATAATTAGGTTGATATAGTACGGCCTCGTTGTGGAGTACCATCTTCAGTCACTGATTGGCTGATACTGATTATAGATATAGTAGCCTAATGCAGTTGATAAGTAGTAGTCATAGTCGAGTTGTAGATTCCAATCCAATCACGGTGTTTACTTAAGAAAAATATACGTTTATTTATTTCACACTAAATTTATTAATATACAACACAAACCTTTTACATTTCAAAAAGAAACTCAACACATTTCCCCGGGTCAATGGCTATGTTACAACGTAATGAGAATTGCTGCTACAGTACATCTCATGTTGAGTTGTTTACGAGTACTTGTTGAGCATAATGACATCATCCTCGTGATGGTGGCTTCACTCAACCAGCTGATGAGAGTTGTCCGACCAAAGTTTGCTTTTGTTGCAAAACATTATTAGGTTAATTAGTTCCCCACATACTACAGATCAAAGCAGCCTCACATTTATCTGAATTATAACTTTAAGAAGTACCAAACGAAAGAGATAAAACTGTTGAGCACGACTTATAATATGGTAGTGTTGTAAATTGTATACACGTTTTGTGAGTGATAATGTCAAATTATAACCCAAAAAGTAGGATATATTACTGAATAATTTTAAACACTTGACCACTAATAAAATGGTGAATGTCTACAAGTTCTATTTTCTGTAACTCAATACTTAACAAGCCCAACACATTCAAATAACTTGTAAAATCCGTTTGATGTGCCTCTAAAGATGAACGCATTGTGTTAGAAAGGCCTCAGGCAAATACAATTTTTTTATTATTGGAAAATTTGCAGTTTATTTAAAATTATATAACTTGTAAAATGCTGAACAGACGTCTTATCGAATTTCTTTTGTATAGTAAATTGTGACACTTATACAGCAAGTCGAGAAAATATATTGAATATTTTTATATAATGGCAAAACAAATAAAATATTCAAATTATGTGTATACATAAAGGCAAAATGCTACTAAAGGTTCAAAGACTAAAGATGTTTCCCTACAATATTTCAAAAAACCTTATAATTGCATTTACTATTATTAAACTCTTAAGAATTCATATAAACCATTTTGAATAAACATAGAACATAACATTTTCATTGGTATGTAGTAAATCTAAAAAATAAAGAGCTAGAACCGTAAAAACATTTTACGTTTAATAGGTTTTACTAACACAATGCAATATGTACTATTTAGTTTAGTGTATTTATTATTCAATTTAACGAGTGTTTTCATAACACAGACGAACAAAAGAAGTTCTGTCTTTGGGCTTCTTATTTTGGTCACGTTTTCACCAAAGACAAGACGAGTTCAATATTGCTAAGTCACCACCTTCTTCATGTTCTTTGTTTTCAGTTTTGTTTCAACATCTTTCCGCACGGAAATTTTACCAGCACACTTGTTATTCATATTCCGAGAAGGGGTTTAAGCAATAAATATATCTTCCTTGGTTGTGGAACGGTTTTTTTATGAAGAAAACGTTTAGAATTAAGTCAGTTTTAAGTACAAGTGTTCTAGTGTTATTGTTTTTGATGAAAGAAAGAACCGTTTGTTAAGCGAAATTTGAGTAGGTGGTTTTGGTTTGTTCACTTCAATATATATGAAACGGTTAGTACTGTTGCTGTAATTTAGTGGATTTTATTTCTTTGGCATAGTTTTTAGCAAAGAGGTTTTGTGTTCATTGTTGAAAATACTTAAGATCAAGTTTGCAGGCGTCAAAAGGCTATTTTCTATTGTCGTTTCAAAATTCTTAAAGATTTTAGGATCTCCTCTTTTAATTCAGTACAGTCCGCCTTTTGTTATGTTTTCTGTTTCCAGACAGAACCTGTTTCGTTAGAAGTTTAAATAAATCTGTGTATTTTAGATGTGTTATAAATAGTAACACCTGTAAACTTGACCCCAAACGCCTCTTGACACACAAAAATACCTTGCCCTTAAGTATTCTTTAACAATAAACACTCTTTAATCTTCGCTTAAAATCAATATTGCGTTTATTTCAAAATAAAAATAAATTAGGCACAAACCACTTAAATACTACAACAGCACATATCATCTGATATATATTGAAGTGAATAAACCTGACATAGTTCATGACAATCTACCGCTCGTGAAGAAAGACTTACTAAAGTTTAAAAATTAGGTTTCGTTTAAAGAAAACCTGACTGCGTCCGTGGCTCAGTGGGTAGAGTCACGGCTTGCAAAGCGCAAGGTCGCGGGTTCGATTCCTGCGCAGGCACAAGGGTTTGGACCGCTTTCCTTAAAAGCGTTTTTGATCCCACAAACACCCTAGGTTAATTAAGTAACTCAGTAAAAATGCCGTTGGCGTAGACAGTAAAAAAAAAAAAGAAACGCTCCCTGTACCTATCATAATAGCATTTAAAATTGCACAGTTTATTCCGCTGTAAAATTTGTCAGTAGAAAGCAGCTATGGTTGGATACTTTTTCATACAGAAATTTACTTTGAAGACTATTTATGTAATTATTCTAAAAATGATCACATAAAAGGTCAAAGTTTAAAAAAACTGTATCCGTATTTCACAATTATTCACGATACAGTTCCATCAGAATCTACCTGTGCAAGCTTAACGCTGTTAGTGGTGGTATTGCAGGCTTATGACCAGGGATGGTATATTGCTTTGTTCTCTGTAACTAAATGGGTTTTGCGCGTAGCTTTTGATCGTGGGTTGATCAGCGGTTTTATACCTGATCAGCTGTGGCCTCAAAGCAAAACAAATTGCTGGGATTATGGTTTTATCAAACTATGTTGTAATCTGGGGTTTTCTGCTTCTACTGGTTTGATGTTTTGCTAATTTTCCAATGTCAGTATATCTTTTTTTTGCATTTTCCTGCTAGTAGAACTTGATGAGCCTGCCAATTCTGGTTAAGTTTGTAAACATATCCAAAAATGTTTTATTAAATTTAAATTTTAAAATAACTTTAAATTCTTAAATAGTCAAAATACACATTTCACAGTACTTAACTTAAATATTCTTGACTAAAATACAACGAATAGCTTGGTACCTCCATTTTACAGGTTTAAGTACGAGTACCATCACAATCCATAGAACAAACTGAAAAACAAAACAAATAAATACTGCTTACTAAATAATAGAACAAATAATCTTCACTATCGACAAATTAGTCAAACCCAAAAAAGTACATTCAATGATAAAATAAAATATACAATCTTCCACAGGTTGATAAAAATATTGAAACAATATATGGTCCAGGTACAACAGAATTTACTGTCCTACATAGAAAAGTTATAATCATTATTTAAACAAGTAAAAAAAGAATACCTCTACATCGGAAAAACTAAATAACCACTTCTTTAGCTCATTCAAATATATATTTAGCACTTTAACATTTACAAGTATTTTTCCACTGTAATATTGCTTTGAGGGACTCATATCAATATCCTTCTTTACTTCATTCTCGTATCCCTTTTTTAGGATAGTTACTATTTTACAATACTTGTATTTGTTTATAACTATGTACAGTAATTTGAATTTGATTTCGCTTTGGAGGGTAAATTGATAACTAAAAGTATTACTAGGTACATAGTTTTCTTTTCTTCGCATTTAGTTTTAAGTTGTCTCAAATTTCACTACATTTGAGTACATGACTAATCACTATTTGAGATGCCGACCTCTCTCATGAGGGTATTTTAAGGTAAATATGTGGTGAAGGATGAGTGTGATGAGTGGTAGTAATGATTTATGAGGTGTACTCTTGTTACAAACTAAGGCCGACTCTTCCTTAGAATGGGTCATTAATTGATAGCCCAATGACCAATGGAAATACAAGGACCAACGGCTTAACGTGACTTCCGAACCACGCAGGTGATGGTCTGATATGTCTAAACGATGGTGGGAGTTGATGCGGGTATCATCAGATGATCACTGAGACTATCTGAGCCGCTTTAGACCTATATCATCCTCAAAACCTGACCTCCATGAAGCTGGATTACAGGACCACGCCACGAGTACTAGTCTATTAATTTATTTAATTATTTACTAATTGTATACATTTTGACTTTTGTATGAATAGAAAACTATGTGTCTCCAAGTGTTGCAACATTTTCAACTATCGCACCAGCTGATGCACTTTGCTTTGTTTATTTGACGATAAATATAATATGCAAACTACATTGTCAAATACTACGTCAACACACTTAAAAAATATGAAAATGTAATGTTTTAAAATGTCTAGTTTTAGATATTCTATTTTCTTTTCTGCGATCTGAGTTTCTGTTAAGTTGTATACAGTGGTGTAGAAATACCGGAGCCAAGTGGCTGCTACATCCGCTTTGTTGGAAGTTGAACCGGAAAAGGCTCTTTCAAGCAACAAGCTTCTTTGCATAAGTGCTTTCTGGTAACATATTGGATCCGATATATTTTGCACCGGCGGCCTTTTAATATAACAAACTATCGTCGAAATGCTTTCTGATTTCCTAAAACCTCCAAGTATTTCTGTGTGGCAATATGTTCCTCCTTTAAAACATTTCTAAAACGATTTTTATTTCTAAAATGACTGGGACTCGTGGCGAGGTCCTGTAATCCAGCTTCATGGAGGTCAGGTTTTGAGGATGATATAGGTCTAAAGCGGCTCAGATAGTCTCAGTGATCATCTGATGATACCCGCATCCAACTCCCACCATCGTTTAGACATATCAGACCATCACCTGCGTGGTTCAGATGTCACGATAAGCCGTTGGTCCTTGTATTTCAATTGGTCATTGGGCTATTAATTAATGACCCATTCTAAGGAAGAGTCGGCGTTAGTTTGTAACAAGACTACACCTCATAACTCATTACTACCACTCATCACACTCATCCTTCACCACATATTTGCCTTAAAATACCCTCATGAGAGTGGTCGGCATCTCAAATAGTGATAGTGATTTGCATTTTAAATCCGTACACGTTTGCTATGTTTAATAGATTTGAGTAAAATAGAGTAATAATTATTTCTTTTCGCATGAATTGTCTCGGTTTTCAAAACTGTACTTTTTTTATAACGTCCATCTATATTTTCATAACTCCTGGACTTTCGCGGCTGGTGTCACAACTTGAGTCTAGTGTTTCCGGTTCACACCGGGTCAAAACATCTTTATAATTTGCTTGAGATATTTCGGTCTCGCTGTGGAATACTACCTTCAGTCACTTATTGGCTGAAACTGAGATATTTGCTGCCGGCTATCCTATTAACAGCTGATGGTGACGGTGAAGGTTGATAGCCCTAACACCAATAGGTCAGCAAGTATCTCAGTTTCAGCCAATCAGTGACTGAAGATATTATTTCACAGCAAGACCGAAATATTTCAAGGAAATTACGGTGATATTTCGACGTAGTGTAAATAGGAAAAACTAGATCATATTTTCCCTGTGAAATAGTTTAAAACTAATCTTGTTAACTCATCACCTGAATTGTTTACAAAGTTATTTAATACACAAATCGAGTAATTACATATTGAGTGTGAGGGTATTCATAGTAGTATGTTAGTAATTATCCGTAAATATTGGAACCCATATGTATTTAGCTTACGTGAAAGAGAATCACAAAACAGAAAAAAACAATTATTCGTATTTAGCTTAATATCAATTACTTATTGGCTAAATAAGCCATATTTAATACGCTTTTTACTTTTATATACTAAATATTCAGAATAAAACAACGTGTGCCTAAATTTAGACTGTTGAACACTCAACTCAAATTGAACCAAATGAAATGAAACCCTCTGCACCTGCCTCTCGTAGTTTCCCATTGCACTTTAAATCAGTGAAACAAATGAATCTAAATATCCACTCAGGAATCTATTCATGAGGCAAACTAGAGAAGGGGAAATTTAAATAAGGTAAGTTTGGCCGCTTTGTATCGGTCACGATGCTAAAATTGGGTTGTTTGTTTTGGTAAATTTTCTTCACAGCTCACCGCAGGGTTTGGTTTTAATAAAAATAAATTGAACACAACTTTCTCATTGCAATTTAAGTGAAAAAAGAACCTTTTAGTTTACTATAAATTGGAGAAACCAGAGATGGGTCAAATCAGAAAAACCATCGAATCGAATTCGGTTTCGAATTTTTCCTCTTCGAATGTCGAACTCGAAGCCGTATTTAAATTTACTCTGCTGTGTACACTGTCAAATGTAAATGCAAGGGACTTTTTGGACAGGGGGTTAAATCGTTCAATTCAAGGTAACAACTTTTATTGTGAACAATGTAACATGTATTATTTTAAAATTAAAACATAATTTAGTTTGCTTATATCAAATTTGAAAGAGTTATTGATCTCATACACAACGTTATTCGTACAGCATCAAGGTGGAAAGGAAACTAGTTTGAAGTTTGTACATATTTATTTTCAATTTATCTAAATGTGTTGATCAATATTTTATGAAAACATCTGCTTCTTAAAGACGAACGTGTGAGTAGCTAGAATTTGAATGGGGTTATATGTAGGCACGATGTGTCTTCGATCTTATATTTTATCACAACAAAGTTTTAAAATTAGTCGTGAACTGATCTTTAATCTTCACTATGTACTACCACTCACATATTACTATTCTCCACAAAGCCATAAAAGCATTACGGATAACTTACATTTGAAAGTGACAGCTTTATGTGCGTGGAACACGTAAGAGCTGAGGCTAAATGGTTTGGAAGGAGTTACAACTCATAAAATACAGCAACTTTTGTTCTTCTGGGGGAATAAAAATGTATCAAAACCAGGTAATGGGGTGTTTGCAATTTATGGTAATGGTGCGTGGATATTTATTAGTAACGAATGTGTTGGTCGTCCACAATATTTTGTTAATACTGTACGAGCGGCTCTGACGTACATCGACGTTCAACACTAACTTACAATTTATCTACCTTTAGATTCTAGAAGAGCTAACTTGTTAAAAAATAAACAAGTGGGTAATTTGAATAGCTTTTAAACTGCAGTTCCAAAGTACCTTGAAACGTAACACGGTATTTCGGTATACTAAATTAAGTATTGTTCTGAAAAGAAATACTGCCAATTATTTAGTCAGACCTTTTTTTTTAGTTAGGCCTGATTTATTCAGATGGAGTTCTTTCTATAGCGAATTTTCATTGAAAATAGACCTATTCATATCTATCGCTAGATAGAACGAAACGGTTTGAAAACTTTAGCTTTTTATCGATTCCTGAGTCAAATAGGAAAACATTATATGTAAATATGTTTATAAAATCACCAATATGGCGGCTGAACATCATTCGTTTACCACCATTTTGGTCTAGCTGAACGAATTTCGTGGATATTTTGAACACATGTTTCGTACAGTATCATTTATTTTCATTGAAATTTGATCAAAAGCACAGTTTTTAAAGTATAGAACCCTATTTATGGGAAAAACACCCCCAACTCGTCAAGGGGTCTTCCGGTGGAACATTTTCAATAGTTAACAACCACAACCTAGATATTTACAAACGCAACATATGTACCAAATTTCATGTAAATTGGACAAATTGCGACCTGTAGAGTGCTCAAAGGAGTCCTAAAGGGCACTTCCAGTGTAATTTTCACCTCGTTATAAGAAATTCACTAAGATTCACGTTAGCACTTATGGTTATGCTTTCAATCTTCCCAGTGGTTCTCAATATTATACAGACAGTATCGGAAAACTCAAGTTGTATCTGGAGGATATCTCGTCAATACATCTGAGTGAAGCTGTCCAAATAAAACCTACTTTTCCACCAACGTGACAAGACTTCCAATACTGCTGAGGCGAGAAAATACTCTTACACAGTTTAGGTATTTACACACACACACACAGTTGGAAAACAGTTTGAAATATACATATCTCTAGAAATATTGAGACAACTTCAATATTTCAATATTTCAATATTTACGCTTATTAATTATGTTTGTCCTTATGCTGAAGTCCTATCAAAAAGATTTCCATAAATTCTTGTTTGTGTCGTTTTATTTCTTTTGAGATTTGTTTCGATGTTCCTGGAAAGATAAAAAATTTGGTAAACTGTTTAAGTTATAGAGTTATTTGCTTTCCTAGAAAGTGAAAATGTCTACATTTTAAAACATTTGTCATTTTGCACGCAATCACTTTGTCTCCATTTAACGTTGTGGCAGTGTAATATACTAACTTAAACCCTGTCAAACAATCTATCACAAGATATAGTCTCATATTCTATTACTTCCTTTAGATCTGTGTTTTTACTGTCTTCTAGATAATGAAAACTGGAGTATGCCCAAATTCGCGTTTTGGCATCACGTATAGGGCATGTTTTAAGGTTCATAATAATTTTAGTGATATTAAAACTGTACAACTGCTAAATAGCCTATTATGTTTATAAATTGCTTTAAAGCTAAATAATTGAAATTGTTATAGTTACATTGTTTCTGTACCCTTTTTCTTTCTTGTAACTGTCATAATTTGATGAACACATTGTTTGAATGACGAACAATTAATTTAAAAGAAAAACTAATGACGTCTTTGCTGGCTGAAGCACACTTAAATAAATGTGTTGAATGAAGCAGTCTTAGAAGTTATTAAATGTTATATGGGTTTTGATAAGATCGTAGCCTGTATGATCGTACTATGTACCTACTAATACTAATTTGTAACTGTCAGTAACGGATATTTTAAATCAAATAACTAACGTCCAATGTCAGTTTGCCATATTGCCTACCACGATGATTGGAGGTTAGAGAATGTCGACTGAGTATTTGCGGGAATTACTTGCTGAATATGAATAATCTGTGGTGAATATTTGCAACAGAGAGAGAGAGCTGACGGGTTCATAACCGCCCATCCCAGCATGTGTCATAAACACTCAGCTTTATTCATACAAGTGAGTAATATGCGGGTAACCGCACAGTAACTGTGTATCATTGTATACAGGGTTGGAGAAAAGTGGCAGATAATCTAATTCCAGAAAACTAAAATAAACGGAACGAACCTTTGCGTTTTACACTGCACGTAGGTGTTGTATTGGTGCGTTTCCTTTTTAACGAATCCAACATATTGCTGAAGGATTTATTTATTTGCATTTATTTAGAGTACACAATCACGGAAAAATAATGGGAATAAAGGAAAAGGACTAAGGCATTAAATTGCTGTGTTACTGTTTCTTGGTTGTATAACGATTGCTGTATCTAAAAGTTCATTAATCTGCTTCCGTATCTAGGGTTTAATATCGGTTTTAAACTAACAGAAGTTTAAGAAGAAGCTTCACAGCAGTTAATTAATTTGATTAAATTTAATTACAAACACAATCATAGACACTCATAGCTAAAAAATGTTTCTGACTTGTAATATTTCTTTTACTACAAAGCCGGTTGTACAGGTGACTGACTGAACGAGTAAATGTTTAGACACTTCCCGGCATGCTAACCCTCTCAACCACATACTCCTCTTGAAGCTCTTGGTGTGAAACCTTCGGGGAAAATCTGGACACATTTTTTGAAGGCTCTGACAAGTTGGCGGCTAAAAGAGGTAGCGTCTAAAAATCTGACCTTGTACTTAGCTAATATGACTGGGACTCGTGGCGTGGTCCTGTAATCCAGCTTCATGGAGGTCAGGTTTTGAGGATGATATAGGTCTAAAGTGGCTCAGATAGTCTCAGTGATCATCTGATGATACCCGCATCAACTCCCACCATCGTTTAGACATATCAGACCATCACCCGCGTGGTTCGGAAGTCACGTTAATCCGTTGGTCCTTGTATTTTCATTGGTCATTGGGCTATTAATTAATGACCCATTCTAAGGAAGAGTCGACCTTAGTTTTTAACAAGACTACACCTTATAACTCATTACTACCACTCATCACACTCATCCTTCACCACATATTTGCCTTTAAATACCCTCATGAGAGTGGTCGGCAACTCAAATAGTGATAGTGATATATCGTACCATAGCGGCAAAACAGTTCCTCGGATCTTCAATCTGATTAAAAACTGTTAGTAAGGAAGCAAATGTCCTACAAATTTTGTATTTAACACTTATTCCTACCTCTGACGGTTTCGTTGCTAAATCAGTTTGAAGTTAAATCGTGGGAAATTCAACGTTTCGCTGTGTTTGGGCTCAAAACTGGAAACTTCTTTTAGTTAGTGTATAAGACGACACTTTTTGTAACATTTGGGCTAAGATACTCTATTCCTTTTTAAATGTTAAATCATCTCTGTTGTTAATTTCTCTTTAAATTCTTATAGCAAACTATCTTTTTACAATTTATTTCTGATGTTAAGCAGTTAAAACACGTATTAACTGGCCTACAGAACCGAGATGCCTGATGAAGGTTTTGTGGGTATCCATTTATTTAGAGAATTACGAGACATTCAATCACGTCTATGAAACAACCACATTTATGTTTACATATTTTTTCTAGATTAAGTTGTGTTCAAGAGCAGATGTGTTTTGTTTTGAGGTCAGGGGAACAGATTGGGTTCTTTGTTAAGTGTAAATGGTCTGTTACGAAACAATGGACATTGTTGTTTGATGGACCTTGCTTTGGCATCGATTTGTGCTTTCGGCTAATGAAAACATTGTACGAGCAAACCTTTACTTAAAAATCATAGATTTTTGGCCCCAAGCGGTTTTACATTTTTAAATACATTGGATAGTGGGATCAGTTTCGTAAAGGAAATTAAATATAGACATTTTGTAATAAAGGTAAGTTAAGAATTAACTTAACTGAGACTGATTTGTTGAGATGGGTGGATTTGTTTGAGGATAGGCTGTAATCAGTTATGCTCTTTGTCTAATTTATTCTGGAACATGGCTGTGGAAACTGCAGGAGTGATGTGTGAAGAGGGAAGAGAGTGGCTTCACGAAATAAGGACGCGGTTGATTGAAAAGACAGGCGATGCAAAGGCAAGGAGTTATTTCCTTCAAAGAATTAGTATGGCAGTACAAAAAGAAAATGGCGCCTGCATCATTTTTTCCAGGCTCTCAAATAATGATATGAAATCGGGTTTTAGTAATTCTTTTCAGTTTTTGTCGATCTAGTGTCCTGCCAATCAGCTTTCAATATTTTTTTTATTTTAATTTATAGTTTTAAAACAAATTTTAATTATAACATTGGAGTAAGCGGTTTGTAGCCAACATTATACTTAATTTCAAGGTTTGTTGAGGCCAAATATAGAACAGCAGTTGTAAGTCCAAGATTATTCTCGTTCATTACGATAAATCTTGTTCTAACAATATTCGAGATCGATTCCCGGCCCGGCAATGCAGGTTCATTGATGTTGTTTAGTTATAAGTTAAGCCGGTAATATCGATTGATTTACGTTCAAAGATTTTAGCTGGAAAGAAGAAAAGAAAAGGTTTTGAAAGTGCATAGTAGTTGCTGTGACCTTGAATTTAGTCCCATAAGAGCAATGTAAAAAGATGCATTTTCTTGGAACACATCACACCTATAGTTTGCATTGGATTTTATTTAAAAAAACTTTGTTTTAAAGTTAATTTTATTTTTTAGTGACTCGCTGAGCCGACTTTCCATGTTTATAAGATCGTGACACAAATCCAAAAGAGAATATTTGCATTCAAACCTTTTGACTTTTGACCAGTAAAATGATAAGGTTTTCGAAAAATTGGTCAGCGGAGCCTACTGCAGTGACTCGTGTTATCTTTAAAATAATACATATTTCAAAAAGATCCGATGAAAATTGCAGACATCTCTTTTTATTGTTCTTATAAGCCGACAGGTGCTGTGCAAGAACTTAAGGTCATAAAGGCCATAAGAACTTATTTTAAGAAGTTTAAAAGCTGTTCCTCAGTTCCTTCCCGTTAAAATTTGAAAGTATACCAAATAAAATAAATTTTTCATTTACCACCTTTCTTGTGTATTGTTAAATGTTTATAATAATAATCATTTATTGTCAGACAAACAAATTAAATAGTTATTGTTTTGGAAACAATAGAATACAGAAGTACAAATCCTGAAACTAAGTATCAGCGTAGAGTGTGTAGCTAAGTAGGTTTTATGATCACAGACAACAGGCCCCAGTATTGATCTGAGAGATTCCAGCTCTCTCTGTTCCAAGCTCGCTTACAACAATGAAACTTCTGAGTACGAATAAATCAGTATTATGTACAGTCTTTGATAAGAAAATATTAATTGAGATTATATATTATGTTAAAACTAATTACCAACGTAACGTCTCCTCAATATTAATAAGAGTAAAGCAAATGAAGTTTTAACGTTGTTTAGGCAAATTGTTCTACATAAAACACATACTGGGTGTCCTAACTGTCTAACTCTTGAACATTTTAATTGGTGCAAGTTTTCAACGTGCTTTGGTATTGGATATCAACTGAAGTACTTTTTCCATACTTTGCGGGTTTGCCCTTACCGTAAAATAGTGTTAGTGAAGGGTGACCCTTTTAAATTCTTGATTTACCCCATCATGTGACCCCTGAGTTGAAAGGATTCGGGAACACAAATTAATTTTACCACTAAAAATTAATTTAAACAGTACTACTTCAAAATGGCTACTGTAGGTGTGATCCTAGACACAGTTTGAACTGTTTCTATATTACTTCAAGTGTATATTTATAATAGTTATGCTCTATTTATAGTACTTAATATAAGAAAACAAATAGCTTTAAAATAAAGTGCTGGTGTTGGTATACACTTAAAAATCAATCAGATATAGAAAATTTGGTTATAGATTCAGATTTAGATCAAGGAAGATTTTAATAAAATAACTAAGCTTTGAGCTTAAATTAAAAGATGGGAGGGTGGTGTCATTGCCTTTCTCCCAAAGAAAGACAGATAATTGCCTATTACAAAACAAAAGGGCTTCTTGTCTAATTTTTTACGGTTTGTTTGTTAATTTTTCTTATGCTTTTAATTTCAATGGAATCACTTGTATTTAATACAAACTTTCTAAAACAACTTCCATGTCAAATAGCAATAGCGTATATGTACACCTTTAAGTTTAAGGTTATAAAACATAATAAGTTGTATAACAAATATATAACCTCTCCTTGCTTGGTTCACAATTTCAATCTTTCTAGTTGTCTTTAATATGAATATATTCATAAATCATGATTACGATAAGAACTGAACAAACAAGAAACATTTGATTAATAATTTTTGAAAATTTTAATGTCGGTGCTATTAAATTAACTTTTACAATGTATGCAATTAAAATATATTTTTAATACCAATCAGATAGGCCAAAATGATGTAAGACATTAGTTCTTTTTTACCATCCTGTTCTGGCAGATCGTATGTTGTTGCTATTAAGTACAAAAGAAATCCGTTCATAAAACAGTTTGTACAGCAACCCCTTATTTCAAGGGGACACACCCCTGAAGGTTAAATAACCCCTCTTGATACAAAAATTCGCTTTGATTCATGGTAGCGTTAGTGGCTTGGCGTCAGTTATGTTTTAAATTCCTGTTATATTTTATTCAGTAAAAGAAAATCAAGTGTGATTTACTTAATCACAAAATTGTCTTCCTTCTGTAGTTCACAAAATCTTATCACTATGTACTATGGACTAGTATTCCCCCATTTTTCATATGGTATAACAATGTGGGGAAGATCACCATTAGTAAACATTCAGTTGTACTTTAGACGTCAGCTTTAAGAGCGATTTTTAGAAAACAGCAACGTTAATCCTGTGTTAGCTAATTTAAAAAAATATTCGTTTATTTAAATTTTTACCCTTTATACATAATTATACGAAGGTTTAATATTGATCATAGCAAATCAAAATAATATTTGGATCAAGATATATTAGAAAAACTAAAAACTTGTAATCAATTCAAAATTTTAAATAAATAATATCGACAACCTATTTATAATATGATTAAACTTTATAACAACCTACCAAATTAAAAAAAAATATAAAAATTAAAACGAAACTTAAATTAAATTACAAGCAAGTGTGTACTATAATTAAGAATGTTCTTTTAAAGACAAATTTAAGATAAGTAGTTAATACAAAACTCATGGTTTTATTTTATTATTTTTATTAGTCCAATATGTTGATGCTTGTCAATGCAAAATTCCTTTGTTCGTGGCAATAAAATTTTATTTATAAAAAAAGAACGTAAATATATAAATAAATAGTTTATTACGGAAACATATTAACAAGTTATGCAATCGTCTTCCCACTGAAAGATACGTAACCTTTAGCTAATGATGTTGCCGCCTGCTTTGCCACTTTTGCAGTAAATGCGAAGGCGTTGACAAGACGAAAGATGAGGATAAAGCTTCCACGTGGAGGTGTTCTTCCAAACTTGCTTTTCCTCAGAATTGTATATTTCCGTTCTTGCCTTTTACCTCTTCTACTATAAAGTAATTGCGTAAACTTGTATCTCTTGTTCGTCGGTTTCCAGTTGGTTATTTTAAAACCAGTAAATGTATAAATAATATTTTTGCCATTCTGCTCTGAAAACAGCTGCTTTAGACACATGGTTTGACAGTGCTAAAGTTTCACTTTTACACCCAGGTAAATAAAGTATTGTTTTGATTATGTTTTTCTCCCTAGGGATAAAAGATCATTTTAATTATCTTTTTGTGACATGGACATCAGCTGGTTCAACGAGTTTGTTTTGATGTTTTTGAAATTTAACACTGGATGACGTATAGTGAATTAGTGCAACAGCTGTTTCTTCGAAACATTATAATTCAAACTGTTGAGCTCAAAACAATGTTTACTTAATTAATTGTTTATAATATTAAAACATTTCTTGACATTTATTTCTCATTATTATTTGCATCATGACAAAAAATATCGTTCTCGGCTGCACTTCGGACGTTAACTTGACCTCGTGTCAAAGAGTTTCACTTTAGGACCTAGTGATGAAATATACTATTTTGACGATGTCTTCTCCCTAGGGAGAAAAAGATCATTTTATTTTCTTTTTGTGGCATGGACATCAGCTGGTTGAACGAGTTTGTTTTGAATTTTGACACTGACTGTTTTTCAAAACATTATAATTCAGACTACTGAGTTCAAAACAATGTTTTTTTAGTTGTTTCTTTATAATATTATAACAGTTATTGACATCTATATTTAATTATTATTTGCAACATGACAAAAGGTATCGTTCATCACTCGGCCCGAAAGTGTCATTTTGACCCTCGCACGTTAACTTGACCTCGAGTCAAAAAGTGTCACTTTAGAACCCAGTGATGAAATGTACTATTTTGTTGTTCAGCAAAGTATCATTTATATAGTCACCAAACAATGCTTTTTCTCATTAAACTAAGTTAATAACATCTATCTAAAACGGCGAAGCAAAATTTATATCATTTGAATTTTATTAAGTCCCTTGTCATCACAGTGGACGTTGTCGTATGACCGTTTTAAATAATTATCACCTGAAAAGAACCTAAATGAGAAAATACCAGAACATGAGCAATCCTCGTTTGGGATCCATAACTAAGCCGAAATATTACTTGATATTTTCGACTTACTTTTGCCTATAGAATCGATTCTGCATAGCGCATTAGACATTTTTGTGACACCCTGTATAAGGGTGAAGCCAATTTAAGTTAAATCTTAGAGCAAAAATGGAAGAGTAGAAAGTAGAACACGTCTTTGTCTCGAAGTTTTGTAAAAGAAAGATGTATAATTAACTGGTACGAAACAAAGGACCCTTTGTTCCAAAAGCTCGGTTTGTTAGCCTTTTTTTCAGTTTAATTTTGTACCCTGTCGTCTTTGATATAATGTGATGTAAAAAGTTCGTATAACTAAATTTATATTGTATTTTATAATATATGACACCCCTTTGAAAAAATATTTAAAATAAAAGACCAATAAAGAGTGATATTTTTAATCAACAAGCGCTTTCGACAGTAATCCTGTCAACATCAGGCAATAATATCCACTTCAAGAACGAATTACCCCTTTTAAACTCACTCAAATTGTTATTGGTGGATAATCAAAATATTAGCCAAGCAAAGAATATTCAATTCAATTCAATTTATTTATTGTTGAATCTTACATAGACTTGGCCCCACCAAGTCACGCAGGACTTGTCGGCGGGGTCCACCATGAAAAAGTTAAGAATAAATGTTATACAAAAAGAAAATAGTACACACAATAAATTTATAAATTACTCAAATCTATGTAATTATGTATACAACGGCGACCACATCACTGTCATCAACTTCAAGAACCTCCACGATTCCTAAGCCAAGTCCTCTAATTTTATCTGATTATCATAGACAAGAGAAACTTTATACAGACGTCGATTCCTTACTTTGATAAAAGAGTAGTTATTCAGAAAGCCATCACCACACTAAGGTCACCATGTCTGCACCTCACTCGTAGCCGCCCACACCACCACCACAAACCGATACGGCAACCTTGCTTGGTGATGGATGTTCCCTACCCCATTGAACATCTGCATCTTTCTGTTATCTGTGCTAACTACATTTCTTCTGTGTTTCAGCTATCCTGAACTCTCTCTGCAAGGAGTTCCTGAACGTGAACGTGTCGGCTATCCTCTACCTGATGAACTATGAGAAGTACGGACGAAGCACGGCGTCTGCGCAGTACTTCCTGCAACTGGCCGGATACCTGGGCATCCCCGTCATCGCCTGGAACGCTGACAACTCCGGCCTTGAGAGGGTGAGTGAGTTCTTTGCTTTTACGATGTAACTTTCAAGCTTTCGCGGCCGGTGTCATTATAATCTAGTTCTTCCGGTTCACACCGCGTCCAAACTTCATAATAGGTTGAGATATTTCGGCCTCACTGTGGAGTACCATCAACCACTGATTAGCAGAAACTCAAATCAACCAATCAGTAACTGATGAGGTACCTACTTCAAAGCGAGGACAAAATATCTCAACCTAATATTATGAAGTTTAGACGTGGTGTGAACCGGAAGAACTAGATTATATAGAACTTTCTTTGCTTACTACGGCCTCAGTTTAGGAACTTTTTTTTTGACAAACGGTCTTTGACCTCCATCTTGGGATTTTGTTTTCTACAACCCCACACGATGGTGGTTGGCCTGCGATTACCACACGACCTAGCTAACCAGCTAACAGAATAGTATCCCAAAGTAACCTTTTCGTTTTAAGTTCAAAAATACGGAAAACATATGCAAGTAAAATGTCAATTAAAAATTAATGTAGTTGAAAATGTTCTTCACGTTTGGACGTTGAGATTGTTTTTAAAAGATGGTACCATATTTTTCCAAAATAATGGTTATGAATGGATTTTAAATTGAAGGGTTAGTAGCAACAGGGAAATAAAACGTATTAAATTAACTAATAATAAAAACATGAAACAAAAGCACGTTTTGTTAAGCTTATTATAAACGAAACAATTTTCGTGGAATGAATCGGACTCTAAGAGTATAAACAAACTTATTCCAAAAGGTGTTTTGTTTCATATTTTCCCATTAGTGTATCAATTAAAATTGGAATTGATTATTTCATATTTACTTTTATCAAAACTGTTTTACAATAATTACGCATATTTTGTTATTTGAAGTTAGTTATAATGAGGTAGGAAACTTATTGGTTGGTTTACACCATTTGTTTGAACCGTTATAGATACTAGTTTTAATACCCAGAAAGCTTAATTGTTTTGCGTATTGCAGTCTGTTATCACTCTTAACCAAGACCTAAACACGTAAAATTAAATCAAAATATCGGCAAACTATATAACTAACCTGAAACGTCACGGTAATCTCAACCAGTTTATTAGATAAGGATTCGTCTAACCACATTACAGACGCGTTGGCACAAAATTAATTATCAGATATCGGTCGTAATTGGAGCGAGCAATCCCGCATACAAGCATTACTAGATTACCTCCGAGCTAGTATATTCCCTTGTTACTCTCCTCACGTCTGTTAGAATGAAATTACACACGGTTTCTGAAAATATACTTATATTACCTAGTTTAGTTCTCAAACTCTTATGATGTTCCTTTTGTTCGTTGGTTTGATTTGTGATTTAGACTTATGGAAAGGGATGTATTTAGTTGTATAGGGTGAGTTTTATATGCCCCTCACCTTAACTTTTGAAAGAGGACAAATTTTGAAAACCCCTTTAAGGAATGTGTTTATAGGGTCCTGAAGTTTCTTTTGACGTACTTTTTGTACCCACCCCAAAATATTTTAAATACCCCCTTGTGACCCTAATTTGAAGGGTTACAATCTCATAAAATTGACTCAATAATTAAATTATTTAAAATTTATTTTGAAAACTCAACAATAATTTGGTTAAAATGAAACACTTTGACATCTTTTAACTATTGAGCCACCTTAGTTAACAAAGAAACTACAAATACTGGGCGGTTTTGAGTCCTATTTCAGTCTTACTGAAGTGTAAACATACTGGTCGATATTGGTGTTATACGGGGGTTTACAACTTTATTGACACTTTCCATTAGCTAGTGGCGGCCATTGGCCAGTGCCATTAATTGAAGCGTGCCGCAATTAAAGACCTACTGTTTATGCCTAAACGACATTAGGTTTTAATCTTCTTTAGGGCGTTAAATTTATTTGTTAACACTACACTGTGGCCGCTAGACTGGCCGTAAACTGGACTACCAGAACTACTGGCCCTATGTACAACGACATTTATTGTAAAGAAATCCAGTATCGTGTTTTAATGTCTTTTAGTGGTGGCCATCTAAGATTTATATTTAAAATACAATTTAAAAGAACAATATTTCAAAGATAATTTAATTATTTTATTCCAGGGAATCTAAATAGCAATCCAATGATGCAAAATATGTTAATATCATATGAAGAAAACGCTTCATTTTTTCCATGTACAATGATGGGGCGTTTGGTCACCTGGCTACCTTTTTAAAACATATTTTGGAACTTTCACATATTTTTGACTTCATCAGACAGTAACAATAAAATAACCAAAACAAAGTTATCTTCTAATTAGTCAAAACTGAATTTTAAAGATTCTAAGTTACATGTTTAAACTTTAGACAAGTACTGTTTACATGTTGAAGTACCTGTTGGCTGGTATATGAAGCTATAAGAATGCAAGAAAGCGTCCACTTAAAATTCTCTGAACTCAGCGAGAAACGCTGCCCTGAATTCTAATCCTCACTTAACAAACACCTCGACCGTGAACGAGCTAATAAAACACTTGCCGCTCCTTGTTAAGTATACTAATGGATTCTACACAAAACTGACAGTTGAGTTCTTCAAAATACTTTATTTCTTTCCTCGTTTTTGAAAGGTAGGAAGTAATTTATTGATGTAGTATGAATTTTTATTCATTGTCTACTAGCTGTGTACGTATGCTTCACTAAAAACACTTTCGACCTAAACCAAGGGATTAGTGGTATAGTGCGTGTTTCGCACCAAATCAGCCCGGGTTCGATTCCCGGGCGCAGTGATAACTTTTCACGATGACCACTCCCCGTGGTTCAGAAGTCACTTTAAGCCGTTGGTCCATTCCAATGGTCGTTGTGCTATTAATTAATGACCCAATCTCGGGAACAGTCGGCCCTAATTTGTAACAAAACTACACCTCATCATCCATCAAAATCACTCAACACACTCACCTTTCATCCCATATTTACCTTAAAATACCCTCTTGAAGTGGTCGCTGTCTCAAATCAAAGTATCACAAAAGTAAAGTAAAGTACCATCCACCCAAAATCATAATTGACTAAAAATTTAAAAAATTCAAAGTAAATTTTGGTATTAGTTTTGAAACAAATGTTGATAACTTAATTTTAAAAAACAGACATTTTGGTTATATGCCCAAATTAAATGTCTTAACAATTCTTTTGGAAGAATATTTATGTTTACTTTAGCGGATGTAAGTGCAATTTTAAATTTACTAACTAATATCAACTTCCCTCAACTGGAATCCTTAAAGAATTTTACGGTTCAAGCTTGATTCATGAGAACTTCAAAATTTCAACCTAGAGCTGTTAGTTATAAATTCTTTTTTAAAATAAAACACTGAGAACTTTAATTCAACAGCTATAAGTGGTTGTTAAATTACTCTACACAATTTGACCCACTCATGTTACACCAAGCTATTAGTGCACTCAGCTTTGCATTTCCTTTCCAAATTTTAGTCCTTCTTAGTGGCAAACAAACTATAAAAATAATCATAAAGCATTTAAACCAAATTATGGCAAATTGTCTCCACCAGTTTGTTGTGTGCAGTTGTTTAAAAGAAACTGTTAGTCAAATGATAATCATGATCACATTACTTTTATGTGATAATAACAACATAGTCTAGATTCTAACTAGTAGACAAAAGTCAAACCGTACTTATACAGGGTGTCCAGTAATTAGGAGATCAAACTTCACCAGGTGACTTTTCAGGTCATAACAAACAAAATTTCCTGTAACACATAGTCCTATCTCACTTAGTTTTCCGTTTGTCTGTCTGTCTGTGTTTTTACTAAATAATTTTTATCTCCGAGGTCAATTAAGTTATAAACTGAAAACTTTGCACACTTGTTAGTATAATTAAAACCAATATTTAGCAAATAAATTTGGCTAGGTGCGCCCTACTATAGGACTGGCTATAAAACGTTACTAAGAAATTTTCAAAAAAGAATATTTGTAAATAACTTTATGATCATCGGACAAAATATGTAACCCACAGGGAGATCACACATATTCCTATAGTCATGTACAATTAATATACTGTTCAGAAAAAATACTCAAAACATATTATTGGGTAATGATCGGTAGTAGTTTTATCTTCCTAGGTCTGAGTCTTAATTTGCTAATGGCATTAATATTTTATTTTCAATATAAAATCGTCAAATTCCAACGTATTTACATGTATCAGTGTTAAAAACTGACTGTTTATATTAAACTATGTAATTAAAAGGTTAAACCTTTATTTTGTCTTAATTTTACATAAATTGCAGATTCAGATGATGTTCAACTTAACAATGGATTCTTAATGAAGCCCATCAAAAGCTTAACTTTCCTCTTATGATGTGTTCTGAACGTTTGGAAGGTAATTAGGGAACTCTCGCTTTAACTTGTCTTGTTTACGTGGAGATTTATTTACACTAATTCGGTCTTTTTATTCGATATACAGGGTGTCCAGTAATTGAAGATCAAACTTCACCAGGTGATTTGTCAGGTCATAATAAACAAATCATTTCTTATAACACATAGTCTTATCTCGCTTAGGTTTCCGCCTGTCTGTCTGTCCGTGTTTCTTATTAAATAATTTTTATCTCCGAGGTCAACTAAGTTATAAACTGAAAACTGTGCACACTTGTAAGTATAATTAAAACCAATATTTAAAAAATAAACTTGACCAATTTTCACTTCCGGTTCATGAATTGCGGTCATATTAAATTTTAAGCTTAGTAACTCAAAGCCCTTACACTTTATTGTAAATATACAAGAATAACAATAGCAAATGATTTTATGAACGTTTTAACACCAAGTTTGTTGTTCTGTGATTATTAATAACGGAGAAATTTCAGTTTTTCTGAGCGCTTTCCTGTATTAACATATGTTTCTTAAATATTAACAAAGGGGTGCGCCAAAGTTGTGATGCAACAAATAGTAACGGAGATAATAAAGTTTTCCTGATCACACCCCTTTTATAAAAACATTCGCCACGTATTGTTATTCTTGTGTATTTACAGTAAAATTTAAGGGTTTTAAGTTTATAAGCGTAGAACATTTAATATGGCCGCCATTTTTAAACTGGAAGTGGGAAAAAATTGTACTCTTGGTTTTCTTTTTATTTTGACCCATATAACCTTTTCTCAGAGTCTGGTTCTTTACTTATGGGACACCCTGTATGAGACACTTTAATAATCCTCTTTTACGTTCTCTCTAACTCAAATATACGTACCACAAACGACGTATCACTTTTTCATCTGAATCCAGTTATTTATGTAATAATCCAAACTGAGTCGAGTTGCCAACCCAAGAGTTGTCTGTCATAAACTCCATTAAGCTTTTCATTTTGGCACCCCATTAAGTATTAACACCTAAAAGCCATAAATAATTTTTTATCTTTCACTCAGCCATACCCTTATAACAGCCTTCCCTATACCACTACCCAAACATGTTCTATCAACGTTAGGGCATTTCTTTGTTTAACGTTTGTTGCTGATAATGGTAGAATTTCTGAATAAAGAATTATAATTCAGATCCCGTAACTTCGTATTCTTCTTACTCACTAAGAACTATGGAAAACGTCCGGAATTATATACCGATTTTTTTTTTAAGCAGATCCGTGGTTGTTAAAAAAAGTCATGACCCATCACTCCAGTGGCGCAAGTTTGATTACTGCAGTCACCACTAACAGTTTGTTAAGGGACTAAGGGATAACTTTAGGTAAGGGTCGAGAATAAATGGCAGAGAAGACTTCGTATTCCTAACTTGCGTCTAGTTAAACAGACAAGCTTCTGAGGTTCAAATAATATTGCAGAAGTGTTCAATTGTTTTTTGAGAACAAGAAAAACACGACGTTTCGCGATCTGGAATCCAATCCCGTCTTCATGTGAAAATTAACCTAAAAAATAACACAATTGAAATTGAAATGTGCTAGCCTAAAATTAATCACCATAAACAATCCAGAAGAGCTTTAAAAACTTTCTGTTTTTTTTTTTCAGCGAGCTTCTCAATCATCCCTGCAACTCCAGCTAGCACCCTCCCTGGAGCACCAGACGGCCGCCATGTTGAGTATCCTGGAGCGCTACAAGTGGCATCGCTTCTCCATCGTCACCAGTCAGATCGCAGGACACGACGACTTCATCCAAGCCATCCGGGAGCGAATATCCGACATGCAGGACAGATTCAAGTAAATCACTAAATCACTATTTGAGATGCCGACCACTCTCATGAGGTTATTTTGAGGCAAATATGATTGTGGTGAAGGATGAGTGTGATGAGTGGTATAGTAATGAGTTATGAGGTGTAGTCTAGTTACAAACTAAGGCCGACTCTTTCTTAGAATGGGTCATTAATTGATAGCCCAATGACCAATGGAAATACAAGGACCAACGGCTCAACGTGACTTCCGAACCACGCAGGTGATGGTCTGATATGTCTAAACGATGGTGGGAGTTGATGCGGGTATCATCAGATGATCACTGAGACTATCTGAGCCGCTTTAGACCTATATCATCCTCAAAACCTGACCTCCATGAAGCTGGATTACAGGACCACGCCACGAGTCCCAGTCAACGAACTTCCTCTACTTTAGGCATCTTTAAATGAACTAAATGTTAGATTGCTATTGTTGATAATGACTTGGCGGGTGAGAGGTTTTGTCTTTCAAGTTCTTACTTTCATTGAAATTCTCAATCCTGTGTATGACTGTAGTTGAATTAAAATTAGAAAATTATTGAATATGAGCGGATCCGTGGCGGGTTGGAATCGTGCGCGACTCCGGAGCTTACCCCTCCGCTGGCGCGGGTTCGATCCCCGCAGTCACCACTTACATTTGTAAAAGTGACTATACGGTAACGCTAGGTAAAGGTCGATGTTGAGTGGTAGAGAGGCCTTTGTAGTTTTAACTTCACCTCGTTAAAGGTATTATAAAAACTAATCAAAATCAAACATTTTTTGCGTCATTAAATTTGCGTTAAAAGTTTCCATTCTTTTGAATTGCCACGAGGAGGGGGGTTGTATTTGAAATATTTTGGGGTCCTCCCCCCAGATTTTGGGTGAGGGTGGGTGACGCAATGTACGTCAAAACTAACTTTCAAATTATTTCCTTTTAAAGGTGGGGGTAGGGGATATTTAAAACTCACCGTGTATAATCGAAACATATAGCAACCCTCAAGGCTAACCACCAAATTTTTACCGTTTGACGGAACTGTTTACCCAAATTTAAGAAAGATAGATGGATATATTTTAAGAAGAATTTAACAACATATTAAATAAGTCTGAGAAATTGAATAAATTTAAGAGAGCTATTTTCAATAGTTCATCGAGAGACTTTAAGAGACATCGTACGCTCCTTTCAAGCTTGTGTAATGTCTACTTGAGGAACACAGAGCATTTGAAAACGCTCTTCTGCGCTGTAAATGCTACGTAATTACCATTTCCATTACATTAGTGGAGCCGTTTGACCATTTACATCAACTGTATAAATTATCCATCAAACAAATCAACGTCAATGTACGAGATTAGAATTTAATAAATTCCAATAGCTGTTAGTGACCATTTTAAATTAACATTCAGCACTTTTGATATGGTTTCATTGTAAATTAAACTTTCTACATACGGTTTTTAGATAGGTTCATATCAGGCATATATTTGTTATAAAACAAACTGTTTCTATTGTTCGTGAAGAGCTAATAGATCAAAAACAGCAAATAGTGTAAGAAACCAAAACACGGTTTTAGTTCCGGTTGAATCCACCAGACAAGATAAGCTAACAGCTGCATCGATTAACAGAATAGATAAGGAATGATGTGGGCACAGTTAAGCTAGAGTGAACACATGGGAGTGTAATGGACAACGGAAACCCATTACCTAGCACAGCCCCCTTGGGGACAGCTAGACAAACAACGTTTATGTCTTTAGCCCATTTGTATGCTGGGCGGGGACAGTATGCTAGAGTGTTGCACATTTCCATGTATGCATCTGTATATCTAAATCTAACTGGAGAAAATATATTAGTCCATAATTTAATTGAGTAAAGATGCTTTAAAAACTCTCAAATTAAGTACGATAAAATAGAACCAGATGACCTGAAAGAAAGTTAAGCACTTCTTCGCCAACGTAAATCTTAAGAAGTAACCCGTGATATGACAGTTCTTACTGTTATGTTCCTGATAAGGGTTATAAACTTCCCTTATTCATAAAACTATATGAGGTTACACTCAACTCTAATTGGAAACTTTTATTGTCGAATTTCCTTTGGAAAAATAAGAAATTCATGCCGTCAGCATGGTAAGACTCAGACCCGGGACCAGGAAATGAGCATCAAACTAGACCCCTGGAACACTTTTTGGGAATTTTTTCAACACTTTATATACAAATGTGTTATATGTATGTGTGTACTCTCTAAAGGTCACATTGTTCGTCCAATTTTCATGAAATGTTCCTTTTGTAAATATCTCGGTCAAGTTCCTTAGCCAGCAAAATCAGGCTACTGGAAATACCCCTTTGGGTACTTGTATCAAGCCTTTATCAATATTTATCAAGCTTTGGTCTAGCGTGAGTCTGAGGCTTCCGCTCACAGCGGAGGCAAAGCTGAGGCCGAAGGCCGAAGCGAGGCTGTGAGCTAAGCGAAGCACTGTGATTCAATTTTGTTTCTCCAATGCGGTTTCTTCATGATACGTAATGAATGAATGAATGAAAGTCTTTATTTACGTGGCGAAGTTAGGACTTAATAGTACCAGAGTAAAGATGAATCAGGTTATCAGGGGTGAATCTGCAACGTTACATGATGTACATGAATAGCTCCGCATATCACAAGCTTAAGACATTTCTGGCACGCTAAGGTACTTGTTACCATTATCAATCACAGTGCTATGCAGCCTGCTTGGTCTTGTGAAAGCTTGCTGAGCTGGAGAGCTAGTTCAACGTTGTTTCGTCTCATCAGGTACAGACAGACAGCAGATTGCAGCTGTCACTGTACTACAGCGAACTGAGTTGACACAAGTGTTTAGTTCCGTTGAAACAGAGGGAGGAACAAACCTCACGTATTCTAAAGTAGTTTGAAGACAAAAATGTCTGGACCGAACCGGGACTTGAGCCCGGGTCTCCCGCTTGCCGGGCGGTTATGCTAAACCACTACACCATCCGGCCCAACTATTTCTGCCTTCAAATTTAGAGAAGTACTTGAATCTGAATGTGTATCCAAAACATGTGACTGTCAAATAGTGAATTTAAATCAACAAGCTAGAACTATTACAAACAGAATATAAATACTATGTCAAATGACTTATTATAGATCTTAATTTTGTACTTTTTAGCGTTTATACAGATTAAGATCAGTATTCTAAAGTAGTAGATTATTGGTTTAATACCGCTTGCTGTAGGTGTATGAAATGTTTGAAGTTGGTTAAGTTTAAGGTTTAAAGGGGGTTTTGGCTAGTTAAGTTGGTTAAGTTTTAGGAGTTATCGATAAGGGGTGATGCAGTTGACGAATCGCAAGTTAAACGAACCTTGTGCAATATTTTTGAGCTCACTAAATTATATCTAAAAGCTAGACAGTCAGTGCTGATAACTCAACATATGGTTTCAGATTCACCATCCTCAACACGGTGTTGGTGACAAGGCCGGCTGATCTGTTGGAACTGGTCAACTCCGAGTCCCGAGTCATGCTTCTTTATTCCACAAGAGAGGAAGCAACTCACATCCTCTCCGCTGCCAGAGACTACAAGATAACAGGGGAGAACTATGTCTGGGTGGTGACCCAGAGTGTCCTTGAGAACCTGCAGACTCCTTATCAGTTCCCTGTCGGCATGCTTGGTAAGTTATATGACTAGTGATAACCGTTACAATAGGCTCTATTTTGGAAAATTTTAGATTTGAACAATTGGTTTTTGAAACGGCATAACTTAAAAAAAACTAATTTTAAAATATCAAAACCAATGTTATAACTTTTTAAAGGCACAATGATAAAAATAAACAAAAAGTCAAAAGATTTCAATACAATTTGAAATACGTTTTCCCCTTTTACGTGTATAATAAAACTTGTAGTACAAGAACAAGTAATTCTTAAAAAAATAAATCTTGTATTGAATAAACAATACATTGTATCGCAATCAGTATTTTATGAAATTATCATAAATCATATTATCGCCATCGAACGTATCTTGCACTGTGGTGAGTCAACTATATGACCCTCAGAAATGGAAAAATCGGGTATTTTCTAAATACTGTTGGTAATGGAAACCATTTTCGTTGCGAAATTAAAACAAGAGGCTGGAATGCAGGCATCCGTATGAATAAGAGTGAACTATCAACAAGTATTAGGTATGTCTATTCCCTATAAGGCGAAAATAACATAAATACATGATATCCTCTATCAATTGTGTTTCGGCGTTATGGTGGACCTGCATCTTGTCAGTTGACCAGCTGTCAGGCAAAGTGAGCTATGAGCGTAGCGACAGCCTCGGCCAGAAGTAGTAATATAACGGACCGGTCTGAAGCCAAGCAGCTCTAATGAGCCGTAGGGAACGGCCAAAAGCGAGGCTATTAGAGTAATAAAATGAAGCGGCGACTTAGCACTTAGCTGTGTGTCGGCCTGGTTTTATTTGCATTATTTTGATTTTGTAAACTAAAAGAAAAACTGATTTTACCTATATAATGCTAACAAAAGCTTTAGAAACAAGCTACTTGGGTCTTGGCTTATTCCCCCAAGATCTCAACTGTTGAAAACAGTCTGTCATAAAAGCAAAACCTATTTCTCCTGGGGCCTAACTCGAGTACACTCTAAAAGAAGAAATAATCTTTAAGTGTTATTGGTCTAAAACAAAAGAAAACACATTTAGAGTAAAAGCATGATAAAACTGTTATTGATTATTGAAATTGTGGTTCGTATTGGCTAGTGCAAATTTGGATAAAGAATTCTAGTATCATTTAAATAACCCATTTATATTTATGTTATGGATTTCAAACCTAGTTAGCAAAGCATACATATACACACTTCATTAGTAATCTTTAATTAGCTTGTAAATTTTCGTTCTGAAAACAACTGTGTTTAACGTTTAACACTCCAATGCGCCAGAGTCGTAAAACTATCCGCAACATTTCTGTCGTTAGTTTCGGCACCGGAAAACATGTCACAGGCAGACAACTAAGTTCATGCATAACAGTTTGCCGCGCTTAAGCAGGTCTCACTTATACCGGATATAGAGTGCGCTTACCGGATACAGGGGTTCCAAAGTTTGCTGGACTTAAGCCAGACCTCAGGAGAGTACTTGCAGACGATAACCATCTATTGTGTTCGGTAATGGCTCTGTTGTTCTGCCTTAACTCAATTTATAGAAACGGGTCAAGTGGGGAAGCGAATTAAACTGTTGAATGGAGTAACTTAGAGTTTTGATTTTTAACTGGTAATTAGTTTTAAAATGTATATTAAAATCAGTAACGTGGGAATCAATTAAATATACAATTTACATAATTAGGCTGTAAATTCATTATCTTGATCCGTGGGAAATACCGTACTAGCTAAGCACTAGTCGACATTGCCCGCCGCTAGAGTCAAACATTGCCCGCCCTGATGATGGATTGTTGTATCATGTCCGAAACGGTGACCAATTTATTTAGAACTTCGACGTGATAGTGAAGTGTAAAGTAGTGACTTTAAAAGCTTATCTGTTTATGTAATTAAATTAACTTGAAAAATATACTTGTAGTGATCAATTAAATTTATTCATTTTTCAAATTTGCAATATTATTTGTTGTCTGACGCGCTGTTTGTAATTTGTATAGGTCAGGTACTTTGAGGGTAAGGTTAATTTAAGAGAATCATTGAAGTGCTGGTTTGTTGTTTTTTTAGTTTTCGGTGGCAATGAAATATAATAATTATTAAACTAAACAGATATTTAACATAACATATATTTCCTCGTATGTTTAAAACCATAACATCCCTTTCAATTTCAAATAATTTTTATTATATGAACAAGGAGAATACAGTTTTGGAATTTGGAATCGGTACCATCTTCTTGTAAAAGTTAAGGTAAAACACAACAAAACATTTGGAAATGAGCTAATTTAAAATGAACAAGCTGACTAGTCAATTATCACCCAAAAACTTGAGTTTTCTTTTGTTGATTTGTTCTGTTTGTTTTCTTAATCTGTTCAATTGTAAAACAACTAGCATAGAAAAGAAAAACAAAATTCCCGAAAACTTTGAACCACTTAAACCAATAAGAAAGACAAAGCTCGTCCACGGTCAGTGGGAGTTATACACCGACTGATTGGATAGCTGAACGACCAACCACATACGTGTATCAAACTGACCAATTGTAACAGAGAACACAAACATACTTAATACTACTCAGCCAACAAAGAAGGAAAAATTCTTTAAAGGTTTGATGATTGAGTGAGTTTTTTTCTAACAGAAAAGTCAACATGGCTCCAACAAAAATGACTAATAATAATAATTTTATAAAATTGCCCATACGGTGAATTATAGTAAGTTATTTAGGATCACGCAGAACGTTAACGTAAACTGAAAACACTAAACATGTTCAAAACACATGTAAAATGAAGTGCCATTTCATTATCATTAAAGATGCGCATGGAACAATTATTCACCCTATTGTGTTTTAATCATCGAAAATAACAGTGTGCAAGCCAAAAATTATATGATTAAAAATAAATTGGCACATATAATATATAGTTTTGATCTATCAATGGCGACAAGGATGGGATGTTACATCCGAGGGCCAAAGTGGAAGTTTGGTTCGGTCGTTAGTAGAGAAGGTTCATCGATATATATTGTGAAATTGGATAGTGGGGAGACCTGGCGAAGACATGTCAACCAGCTACTGAAGATACGATTTAAGAGGGAGGATTGATAGATATTGTTAATCAGCTGAACCTAAATTATTAGTGTTTTGTTATGTAAACAAGTTATAAAAGAATACAGTTCTATTGAAATAGTCGTATTTAGTTTCTATTTATTACGCTAAAATAGATCTATCAGTTAGTTACCTTCATTACCATGGTATTTTACGTTATACCTTATGTAAAATGCTTTATATTATACTGATGTATAAGCACGGTGTTTTCAGGAGTACACTTTGACACCAGCAGTGACCGGTTGGTGAACGAGATCACCACGGCTATCAAAGTGTACGCGTACGGCGTGGAGGACTACACGAACGATCCACGAAACGCAAACCACTCTTTGAACACTCAACTGAGCTGCGAGGGAGCTGGCGACGCACGCTGGAAAACCGGGGACAGATTTTACAGGTGCGTTCGAAACATATTCTTTGAGAATTTCATGTAAATATAGTTTTGTGCTCAGGAAAACTTTAATATCTCCGTTGTTACAAATTGCAGCACAACAAACTTGGGCTTAAAATATTTATAAAAGTATTTCCCTGTAATGTTTTCTTGTGTATTTATCGTAAAGTTTAAGGGGTTTGAGTTATTAAGCTTAGAAAATGGGGGCCATTTTTGAACCGGAATATAGTCAATGTTTTTAAATACTGGTTTTAGTTATATTTATAAGTGTGCAAAGGTTATTGTTTATAACCTAATTGTCCTCGGAGATAAAAATTATTTAGAGAAAAACACGTACAGACAGAGTGCATATGAAAACTAAGCTACATAGGCCTAAGTGTTATTGGAAATTCTTTGTTTATTATGACCTGACAAATCACTTGGTGAAGTTTGGTCCCGTAAAAACTGGACACCCTGTATAGTAGAATTTATTTTAAAGAAGTTGTCGTCAATTGTATAGCAAATAATAATAATATTATTTGTAATCATGGCCTAAGAAGCTAAAACATGTCACTCAAATCGTTTTAAAAGTTATTTTTGAAGGGTGTTTTCGTTAAATATCTATTTATTTTATACTATCAATACTTTTTTTGTAGTAATGAGCTCAATAAATGATAAATATAGAAGGTTTTGGCGCAATTCCCAAAACAGTTGACGTAACTCTGACTCTTGCAAGGTAGCCAAACATTGAAAACACCGATCTGATTTGTTTATAAGATTGGCATTTTTTGGTTTGCAACCAGATATTTAGTTGACATGTATCCTGCCAAAGTCTACATATTATAACAATTTATAAAAAGCCCCTATAAAGTATTTGTCAAACTATTAATTAAAATTTTAAAATTGGAACGGATAACACGATACTAAACTTTGAAACTGTATCTCATTCAATTCTAAATCGAATGTATAACGTCAACTCTAAACACTATTTCATTACACGTGCCTTGTTTGAAGGCCTTGTATTGCCTTCAACAAAGAATCCGAACATATTTTATCCAACTCAAATGTTACATATTGAAGGTTCCGTCACAGGCGTTTTATATCACTAAATCACTATTTGAGATGCCGACCACTCTCATGAGGGTATTTTAAGGCAAATATGTGGTGAAAGATGAGTGTGATGAGTGGTAGTAATTAGTTATGAGGTGTAGTCTTGTTACAGACTAAGGCCGACTCTTCCTTAGAATGGGTCATTAATTAATAGCCCAATGACCAATGGAAATACAAGGACCAACGGGTTAACGTGACTTCCGAACCACGCAGGTGATGGTCTGATATTTCTAAACGATGGTGGGGGTTTGATCATCAGATGATCACTGAGACTATCTGAGCCACTTTATATAGCCTGATAAAACACCAGTACTGTGTCGCTATACGGAATTGGCGTTTTAAATCTTTTAGTTTTAGTAACGTCCCCTAAATCATCGCAAAACTCACCATTTCGCATTAAATGTTTGCGAATTCTGGCTCCCCCGTTGGTCACGCTTTGAAAGCACCTCATAATCGTGACAACCCCTCATTTTGCATCATCCGGCTACTCTGCTGAGCACGATCAGTGTAAAAATAAACGTCGCTCTGCGGTCGATAGAGGATAAGGTTGCAGTGTCGTTTGCCGCTTGAATGTTCTCCTAACCATATTGCCGGCAATTTCATGGTCTCTAGGAGACAGTATGACTTCTTCAGATAGGTACTTTACAGACCACTATATGCTCTCGTGGTATAAACTGCAAGAACCTATATACCTGAATTTATTTCAGAGGCATATGTTCACGTTTTTAGTCAGTTTATAGTCTGCTAATAGTCTGTGCACTCGTAATAATAATAATATATTTTATTTTCAAAATAAACACAAGCTTGAATATGCTTGTACATAAAAAAATTACTTATAAACTTTTACAACAAAAGATTTTGAGATTTACAGTCCGATTTCGATGCTATATCTTCCTTAAACAAATCTTCAATAGAACCTAATTATTTTTTTAGTAGCTTATTTTTTAGAATTGTATTGAATTTGTTCATGTTTTTTTAATATTGCAGACATTTTCCATAATAATTAAGAACACAACGTTTTTTGGATCTTACATCCTAACGTCAAGAGAGATGATCACTACAGAAAAGTTTCTCAAACATGCTCTCGTAGTCCCCCGTTTAGGATGCGTTTTTTGGCGTTGAGATTAGAAAACTTGTTTCCCATATTCTCAAAGATTGTCTCTAGGTTCGTAATACCTGTTTTTCTTACTCTACACCAATATTAGCAAAACATGTCAAAGTTGGCCATAAATATGCTATTTTAAAAGTATATTTTATTTTGTTACAAGCAGTTTTTTTTTTTTTTGTGTAAGGAACATAGAACCACTCCTACCCTATTATATAAACCCAGCCCGCATTTGTACAAATCTGTTTATAAACGGCGTCGGAAACAGGGGACTACGAAACTTTGCCACTTTTTGAGTGAGCGGAGCAAAGTTAGAATACTACTACTACAATTTCTCTTGACTTGCAAGGTCAGCGGAACGCTCGACTCTTCAAAGAACTGAGCCAAACAAGACAACCCTACTAGAGCCGATGTTTTTGAAACATAGATAAACTTGGATTTCCACCTACCCCTCGTGCACCGGAGAGTAATAATCAATACTCCACTATTTCAGTACTAAACATGGGTTCTTGCTTCGTTGACTAATCCTCTCAAGAGAAAAGTAATCTAAACATGACAAAACGCTTGACCTAAATCACTAAATCACTATTTGAGATGCTGACTACTCTCATGAGGGTATTTTAAGGCAAATATGTGGTGAAGGATGAGTGTGATAAGTGGTAGTAATGAGTTATGAGGTGTATTCTTGTTACAAACTAAGGCCGACTCTTCCTTAGAATGGGTCATTGATTAATAGCCCAATGACCAATGGAAATACAAGGACCAACGGCTTAACGTGACTTCCGAACCACGCAGGTAATAGTCTGTTATGTCTAAACGATGGTGGGAGTTGACCTATCCTAACACAATCTACGTTAGCTGACCAGTCCACCTGAGGACCTCCTGAAGACAGAATATGATTGTAGATCCCGAAACGTCGTGTTCTTTAAGTTCGCCTGCAAATACAATTACTCATTGTGCTTTAATCTAGATCGTCTTCTAGATTAAACATTAAAAGTAAAGTACAAAAGCAGTTTGATTAGCCGAGTAATTGGAATTTCAACTTCATTGCCTTTGCATTACCAAGACACGGCGCTATCAAGCTAATCCTAAGATGTTTATGCACTGTTATTAGTTAACGGCAAATTGTTTACCTTCTTTAAGAACAGACAAGGCAATTAAAAACTAAAAAAATAACCCATTCATGCAGTGTTGTTAGTTGTATTATGGTTTTATAATTATTCGATCATTCTTTACGTTTTGCTATAAACAATGCTAGTACTTCATGGGTTGCTAGCTAAACTCCTATTTGGAATAATGCGATATTCATGCCCTCAGTTTGGTAAGACCCAGGAGTCAGTACCGTTTTGCGAATTTATTCATGGTTATATAAATATGTGGTTCTATACAAATTACGTACATATGACTAGAGTCCGTGCGTTTCTTCGTGGCGCTTGACCTTGACGACTAAAACCCGTTATAACTGGGTTTTCGAGGGTGGGGGTAACCAACTGTCCAGTCTTTCCATGGCACTCGTACTGTGAGGAAAGGCTATTACTGTACTTTTTGAAAACATCGATTTGTTCCCCCACTCTGTCCCCTTACTTCCCCTCACCGAGCGCCACGAAGAAACGCACAGACTCTAAATGAAATAAACTCGCCTGGATTTGCGGAACCACCTTTTGAGTAGCCCAGATTGGCATGTTTACTACCCCTGCGCCTGACACGATGCCGAAACGTCGAGAAAGAACGAGAGCGGGTCATTAAGCATCCATCGTATGAATTTTCCTAGCTTCCATTAGGCCATATATACACCTCAGGGAGTTCAGTTCAGTACAAGACTGTGTAAAAGGGCCCGCGCACCTTCGTGAAAGTGTGTGAACATACAGGGTCACATCCCTAGTGCGTGAACAGTATCAGTGCTCGCTGCAAACATCGGCGAGCCATCGTCAAGGGATCGTCACATAACGTTGCGACGTGGGATTTCCGACCGAAGAGTGCTACGAGGACATGTGAGCGAACGGAGTGTGAATACACTGTAAAGTGTAAATCGTGAAATAATTAACTGTACATCGTGTAATAAATTGTAGCCACTGAGCGAATAATAATTTGTGTTAAACGTTAGTACAGGGTGTTTTTTTAAACGCAACCCAACTTTCAAACTTTAGTAAGTCATTTTATACGAACGCTATAAGGTCGTAAATTGTACCATTGGTTTGTTCACTTCAATATCTACCAGATGGTACGTACTTTTGCAGTAATATAGTGGTTTTGATTTGCTAATTTGATGTTATTGTAAAATAAACGCAATCACGGTTTTAGCAAAGATCAAAGAGTGCTTATTGTCGAAGAACACTTAAGTGAAAGATAATATTTTTTGTCAAGATGCGTTTAAAATCAAGTATCCAGGTGTTAGTGGGCTGTCTGCTTTTGTTGTTTCACGAAATTTTGAAAGATTTTTAGGAGAATTTTCTAATTCAACCCTAACATTGTCCGTCATTTCTTTATTCAGTACAGTCCACCCTCTGTTATGTTTTCCGTTCCCTACATAACCTATTTTGTTAAACCTTTTTTTACAAATCTGTGAATTTTAGATTTGTTTGGAATATTTACACCTGTAAACTTGACCCCAAATTCCTCTTGACAAAAAGAAATTATCTTCTTCTTAAGAGTTCTTCAACAATAAGCAATGTTTGATCTTAGCTAAAAACCGTGATTGCGTTTATTTTACTATAGCATCAAATTAGCAAATCAAAACCACTATACTACTGCAAAAATACATACCATCTGATAAATATTGAAGTGAACAAACCAATGGTACAATTTACGACCTTATAGCGTTCGTATAAAATGACTTACTAAAGCTTGAAAGTTGGGTTGCGTTTAAAAAAAACACCCTGTATATGTAGTTCGTATCATTTGACTGTAAATAAATATCAAAATAACCAAAAACTGACGCCTTATTATTTGTAATCCGTAAAAACGCTACAAAACATTACATTCTACACAAACACAACACTAACCGACTGACACTAGTTGAAAGGTGTGTTTCTGCAGAGGGATCCATTAGCACAATGCAACATGTCAGCTCGTATTCAAATTATCAATTAACAAACACAATGCTGCTCGGAGCCTTGTATTGTAATGTACTGACATGGAAAGCCTGTTGCATTCTGATAAACCCTACAAGACCCGGTATATTCTGTGTTAATGTTCGTTGTTTTTAACGGTTGGAGAACAATTATAGTTGAAAGTTCTTGAACAATTGGAAGTTGGAATTGCTTTACCAAATTTAGCTCTAAATTAACTTTTTGATATTGTTGGTGGCTTCCTATTGACTTATCTTTTTTAGCTATTGCGTCGTAATTTAGGGAAGCTTTTCAAAAAGAGGTGCTCAAAAGTCGATTGGGACATAAACATTGGGACAATCTTCTAAAAACGGAAACAAAAGGTAACCTAGAAGTTCCTAATGCGTTTAGTCGTTGATTATTTTCTAAACCATACAGATAAAATACTACAACAGTTTGTGTTACATTTGAATGTGCCAAAGTAAGACATACGAGTGTACTTTAGTTTGGCACAAGTAGCGTTAAAAAGAAAAGAAAAGACGTTATAATTACTAACTATGCTATAATTGTATTGTGCCAAAGAAGCTTTTACAAAATTCGTATATTTGTATCACTATATCACTATTTGAGATGCCAACCACTCTCATGAGGGCATTTTAAGGCAAATATGTGGTGAAGGATGAGTGGTAGTAATGAGTTATGAGGTGTAGTCTTGTTACAAACTAAGGCCGACTCTTCCTTAGGATGGGTCATTAATTAATAGCCCAATGATCAGTGGAAATAAAAGAACCAACGGCTTAACGTGACTTCCGAGCCACGCAGGTGATGGTCTGATATGTCTAAACGATGGTGGGAGTTGATGCGGGTATCATCAGATGATCACTGAGACTATCTGAGCCGCTTTAGACCTATATCATCCACAAAACGTCTTATAAAAATTAATAAGGTACTTACCATTTCTTTGTTAAAAGTTTGTTGTTGACGACGGGATGATTTCAGTGTTTAAACTGTTATTGCAGACATTCACCATCGTTAGTGAGCAAGATGATCACCTTGCGATGTGTTCTGATGAATACAATTTTTGTACCAACGGTTTCAACACATATCATACTGTAGTATGTGTAATTTTCTATGTACGCTTGAAATAAAAAGAAATATATTATTGTAAAAGGAAAGGCCTAGTGAAAAGAATGCATCCCTATCAAATTCATACACATAACAAACCAAAAAGCACTCATTTTATTAAAAAACACATATTTAACAGAGTTTTGTAACGAAATAATTTACTGTTTAAGCGAAACAGAAACAGAGTGCGTTGTCGACTCTACGGCTAGAGCGTAGATGGACTCATTAGCGAAATAATTGCTTGAAAACACTGGAGAAATGTTTAAATGAGGTGCGAATAATTATCTCCTCTCTCGTGCTGTAACTTTGAACCCGTTGTTGTAGTTCTGCCAGCTGTTGAAAACGTTAATTAACAAAGCTAATTTACAATTGCACATCATTAAATTAGCCTAACATACAGTTTCACGTTTTTTGTAATATACTCTGAGAAAACCAACCTGGATTACTAGATTTGTATAGTTTGTAAGATGAATATCCCCAGGGTTTCTCTACAATACTATATTCTCACTGTAGCACAAATATTTTGAGAATGACTTTTTCTCAAATATATCCCCGTATGGTTGGGTTTTTGGGAAAATGTGGCAACACAACAGTTGTTAGATAATAATTGATTCTTAACAAATCAACGGTTTATGAATTAAACCTACAGTTACCTTGGTTGAGGGCCTGTAGATCCTACGGTGCAGGTTGTAGTCTATACGTGTTTCGCATTATCATCAATAGACTAAGTCTTATTTACACTGATTGAACACTACTAAGAAACTTAATTAGAATTATTTACATGGTCCACGGCACGTGTGCATGGGCGACGCGTCGCCTGCCGCGGAAGCGCATAAGCGAGAGGGTTAATGAACAGGGCGGGCGGTGTGGCTGAAGGGCTGGCGTTCGTTGTTCCCTGAAATCCCCAAGGACAGGTTGGTCGGTCTCCAACTGAGTTTGAATGGTTCTGGCAAATTTGAATAAAACTGAATGTTTAACGTCTTCTTTTGTTTAATAGAGAATCCCCACCATGAGTGTGATGTATTTAAATATTTCATAACTTTCATGTGCTAGGGCTAATTGCTGATTGATTTTAGTACTTGGAGAGATGCTGGAAATTCTATTTTATGGGTTGGTTATTTTTCATGCATGGCGACCATAAAAGTGAGAATCTAGAAATCTCTGTTAGTATATCCAATATATTGTTTGTTGCATTCTTTTGATTCGAGCATGTAATTTTGTAGACATGGTTTTAAAGTTACTTCGGTATGGTTTCTCTTTTAACTTTGTAAGCAGGGAATAGAATAGATACTTATTAAATATTACGCAATATTTCCAGCTTGTTGATTTGAAGTCACTATTTGACAGTCACATGTTTCGGATAAACATTCATTTAAGTACCCATAACCGCCCGGCAAGCGGGAGACCAGGTATCCAAATTTTTGTCTTCAAATTTATTTAGGTTTGAACAATTTGAACTAGTTGTGTCATGTTAGTAACAAATTTTTTCCTCAATTTCATACAGTAGACGGATTACGAACTGCTAATTAATGCTGGCAAATGGATGTTCATTTCTAGAAATAATAACGTAAATCAAATTTGAAACCTTTGTGTTTGTGCTAAAAAACCTTTTACTGTCAAACTCATTCAATAAAATGAGAGATGTGTTTCAATTTTACTTTATTATTTAACTATATTTACCACGGACAACAGGGTTAGTTTGAGACCAGTGCTAAATAGTTTTGAGTGTTTTGTAAGTTCTTTTAGCTAAAATAAATGCAATACAACTGACAAATAAACTAATTAACAGGGATAATAATAGCGATTAGAATAGTGAGTTACTAAAATGTTTGATAATTAATTCACTGTTTGAAATTTGCTGTTGACGTTGTTGAATTCTGAGGTTAACACATTATTATGTATTTTTTTATTCCTTTTTGAGTGAACAAAAGTATACGACTTTCGCGATATGGAACCTGACCTCGTCTTCAGGTGAAAGGTAACCTGAAACATAACACAACACATTAAAATATTAGCTACCTAAAAGTAATCAGCAAATCAGTCACCCACCACCAAATTCCTGGGAAACCATAGCTTAATTGTTTAGAGCGACTTGAAAACATTGTAACCTATTAAATACTACGTTTTTATCTGAACATAGGAATAATACCTTGGAATTACCGGAGAAATATTAAAATGAGAAGCGAGTAATTATACCAACTCTTTTAACGTAACGCTGCACTCATTGTTATTCTGTGAATTAAAACCTTAATTAACGACTGAGTTTATAGTTGGGAAAAATAAATGTTTAAAATTAATCGTGCTTCATTAGTATTTTGCGTGTTCTTATAGTTTTAGAACACTATGTTTTTGTAAACTATTTAAAGAACCTAAAATGATAATACGGCATTGAAGTATCAATGTTCAGCAGCAACATTACCATTATTAAAACTGCAAGGGTGTTACATTCAATACACCTGTTGATAATCACCTGATACGTGCATGGAATTCTACCCAGTGTAGGACATTGTTATGCAGGAACATTATTGAATGTTATTTTCGAATAGTCTCTATAATACCTCGGAGATTTAGTTTCAATTTGTTAAGTCCTTATTTTCATTTTGTATGTAAAGTATTGCTAATGAATTTGGAAACATTACATGTGATATATATATATATAAGGTGAGTTTTAGTTATAGGCCTACCCCCCTCACATTAAGTTTTGAAAATTTTAAAAAATATTCAGGTAATGTTTTAATAGAGTCCTGAAGTTTGTTTGACGTACTTTGCGTTAACCAGCCCGTGCCCAAGGGACGTCCTGATCTGAACCCCCCTCATTTAAATAGACGTGTCACATTGCACGTATAATTTATTTTGACTCACGTTTTCTTCGAAGTCCTCTAATGGTTTTTTTACAAAATTGTAAAATATCCCTCACAAGATTTTGCAGAAACGTTTGCCAGTCAAAATAAATTGTACCTGAAATTTGTGTTTTTGATGGGTATAGCCTAAAAGTGAGACATAAAACCTATCTTTGCGTCGTTGAATTTGTGTAAAATTACCTTTCCTTCAAAGTGCCACAAGAGAAGGGGAAGTTCTTTTGAAAAGAATTCGGGGGACCTTCCCGCTCACATTTTGGGTGGGTGACGCAACGTATATCGAACAAATTTTAGGTAACCAATAAAAACGTTCGCCAAAGGGGTATTAAATGTTTTCTGCCGTCAAAAGTTAAAGGTGGACATTAAAGCTCACTTTGCATATGTACTTTGCTTAATGACATTTTTTTTTAATGTACCACTTCAAACTTTCTGTTGCAGATACCTGAGGAACGTGACTGTGGAAGGGGATCAGGTGAAGGGGGAGCCGAAGGTGGAGTTCACTGCTGACGGAGTGCTGAAGTCTGCTGAACTCAAGATCATGAACTTGCGCCCTGGCGTCAGCAAACAGCTGGTCTGGGAGGAGGTAAACACAACCCTCTCTTGTCAACGTTGTAACCATAGAGTACATAGCTTACAGCTGTCTGGCTACACTGGCTTGACTAAATTATCACACAGCTGAGCTACGTGGAATAGTCATTAGTTATCTTAATACTTAGGCTTGAGCGGCCGTATTCATAACTATATTCTAGGCTTCGGTATCATACCGTGTCGTAAAACTAACACTTACGTTGTCAGACGTTTCGCCTATTCTGTCATGTGGCATCCTCAGTGACAGAGCTGAGACTCAGACGCGGTGTGATACCGGAAGCCTAGAATATAGTCATTAGTTATATCAAAGATTATGTTATGGTAAGTAGATTGCGCATGGATGCCGAATGGCTGAGACAGGAAAATCAACAAAGTTGCGGCAGCCCAAGCACAGATAGCGCTGCGAGGAATTCTTTTAAGAGTCTCAAGTAGAGATACTGACGCACGCGCAAGTGTTTTCGTTCTCTAAAATCGCACGAATTGGTCACATTTAATTCATCGACATCAGACGAACTTGAGCTGTGAAGCCGACGGGGTAGAAAGACGGCTTAGAGATGGCAGCGCTATTTGTGCATGGGCTGCCACAACTATGTGGATTTCCGCCTCAGCCATATTGTGGCATCTAAAGTAAAGCTCAATACCGTAACACCGATTCCAAAAGACCAAATGTTACGGAAATGACTTTGTTTCAAAGTAAGAAGGTATTAAACTTAAAACAACCACTAATTTGCGTACAGTAGACCTAAGACGATTGTACGTGCGACAGTGTTCTTCTTTAACGTACCTTTTTAGTAAAGACACTTTTTTTATCACGACAATCAAGATTAAGTTTTATTTTATACGCCATAACTAATCTCTTATTTAACATTTACTTCCACATTCTTCCGGCCGTTTTCATGAGAAACCCTCTGTCATTTAGCCAAACCAGAAAACACATTTAAGCTTTTCAACCTAATGAAGTAAGTTTAATTAATTCACCTTTAATCATTCCAAAAGGCTACCAAACCACCAGGGGGCATTTTCACACCGTGTACTTTAACGTAAAGAATTTCATAAATTATTCACAGAATAGTTGGAACTTTAGATGCAACACAAACTTTGTTTCAAATCACACTGTTTGTTAGAAGTAGAGTCGCTTTTCAATTCAAACGCGTGGAATTTGGAACAGTCTGGTCCTGACACATGACACTTGCATTCAGCTGTTTTAGTTAACTGAGCTTTATCTCTGTCACGTCCTCTAAATCACTTTTTTTTACAACTTTATACTGACAAAGAATATGCTCACATATCACGTCTATTATTTAATTTCCAGTAAAAGATGGCATCTCATTGGAAGTAAATACAAATTTAAAGGAGGCTGTCCCTTTGTACTGGGTTGAGATAGGAAGCTCAAGTTTTCACTGTTTTTCTTATTTAACTAAGAGTTAAAAAGTGTCACTTAATGGGTCTTACTTTTTAAAAGGTTTGAGCTGCCCTTAAAATTCCATTATGAGGAAATGGGCAAAGTTAAAATGGTTACTTAAAGGTTCACTTTTATTTCCCGTAAAGGTGTCCTGAATTTATTTTTCTATCAAATCCATTTAAAATAAATCCATACTTTTAATGCATAAAGTTTATTAAATTTTAGTTCATTTCAATGAGCTTCCCATTTTTACTAAATTGAGATATAAATCTCAAATGTGCATGTGTCTAATACCTTTAAAGCGAGGGGTCATTTAATGGGTCCTACAATTAAAAATTGTGTGACGCCCCCAAAAATCTCGTTTTGAGGAAATTAGTAAAGTTGTTATATTGAGTAAAAATTCAATTTTATTTTCGATAAATATTTTCTGAGTTTCATTTGTTTATCTTTATCCATTTAAAATCAATGTACTTTTAACTCACGTTATTCCCAACATATAACTGTTGTTTTATACATAACGCCGAATTTATTATATACAAGACATATCCGTACCAATAAAATATAACATTTTTATTTCAATTTAATATAGTGGTAATTTGTTTTATCATATTTTTATTCTTGGCACAACATATATGAAAACCCTTACAATCATCTTCGTCAAAACTCATTACCTTAATGATTGATGGACTCATGGCGTGGTCCTGTAAAGCTTCATGTAGACTGTTACAGGTTTTGAGGATGATATAGGTCTAAAGCGGCTCAGATAGTCTCAGTGATCATCTGATGATACCCGCATCAACTCCCACCATTTTAGACATATCAGACCATCACCTGCGTGGTTCGGAAGTCACAAAAGTTAAATGCGTTGGTCCTTGATTTATTAGGTCATTCTATTAATTATGGTGTAACCCATACTTTTAACTACATAGTGTTAAAAGAAGTAACATAGTAGCAACCATTAAATTATATCCGAAATTCCAACAACTAGGTATATTACCGGTCTTGTTAACTTATTATACAAAATTTACGATGATGACACTATTAGTTTTAATGACAAACAGGCCCAGTTGGACTACGAAAAGTACAGTTATGCCGTGTTGAAATTGTTGATTGTCTTTATGCCCAGAATAAGCTCATTTTCTCTCATAGGTCCTATCATTCCAAGACATTAAAAGCTTCAAACCCTAGTAAACAATGATACGGATACATAAACGTTGTTCATATCAAATTTTCGTGTAATAGCCAGAACAAATAGCTTCATTGATAAATTTGAAGTAAACCCTAATTTATTTTAAACTTGTCTTACTAATAGCTTTTAAGTTGAAACTTCAGTGCAAAGGATGAAACAAAAAGACGAAGCAACTACATTACAAACTTCTCGGTTTAAACTCAATTGAAACTCTTTACTAAGGTCCTTCAAACAGGGAGAAAACTATTCCAACATTATTTAATAAAGACTCTTTCAGCTTACACGAAAAGTAAACTTGCTTCCACTACAAATTCTTCATTTTCTTCTCAGTGTTAACAGTATAATCTTCTCGAATCTTTTTCAAATTTCGGTTGGTTTCTTGGGAAGATCGTCAAATTTGAAACTATTTTTCTAAATTATTTTAATACCATTTGTAATTAATCCGGAAATGTTACATTAAACACATTCACTATATCAATCAGATTCTCAATTGTATTGCTTATAAGAAGGTATACGATTACTAATTTATTTTTTTGGTTAACCATCGTGCAACTATTTTTAGTGACACGCTGTTGAGAATTTTCTATCAACTCAGATTAGTCATGGCATTGAGTCCTTTGTCCAATTTAATTGATTTATATGCAGACTATGTCATGAGAACGTACACTCAATGCGTTCAAGTAATTGTTATTCCTATATTTTAATTTTTAAACGATACGATATTAAAATCCGTGTTTTAAAATTGATATTTTAGTGTAAAACTGTTCTAAAGCATATCAAAGCTCAGAACAGTATTACACAACTATTTTAAAGATAACCAAAAGGCTAAAAGAATGTAAGATTCATTACAAAATTAAAGTAATAACAATTGTCAGAAATCGCTTTAACTTGTCAACGTTGTTTTTGTTTAACCTTACAAATTTAATATACAAAAATTCTTTAAAATTTACATTATTCAAAAATTAAATTTTAATTTAAGTGACGGGCTTTACAGACCACTATGCGCTATATGTAGTGTTTTTGGAAAGCGCCCAGTCGTGCCTTCTTTTCCAGTGGGCAAGAGACCCACCGTTCTCTACAGCGCGTCAGCTGTAGTCCGATCATTAGCTAGGCACCCGCTCCGACCATCACGTTTTGTTTACAAACCTAAAACATTTATTTATTTAAAATTTCAGATCGGAGTGTGGAAGTCTTGGGTTCCGGAGGGGTTGGACATCAAGGACATCGTCTGGCCCGGGAACTCCCACACACCTCCTCAGGGAGTCCCTGAGAAGTTCCACCTGAGGATCACCTTCCTTGAGGAGCCTCCTTATATCACCATGGCGCCCCCTGACCCCGTCACTGGCAAATGTAACATGAACCGAGGAGTTATCTGCCGTGTGGCGACATCGGAGTTGGATAACTCAGAGTAAGTTAGCTGAACAGTAATACAAATATAATACAGGGTGCCACGAAAATGTCTAGTGCGCTAGACACCGGATTCTACATACAAAAGTAAGTTGAAAATGTATTGTAACGTTTTTTTATTTTGACTCATTTTAGTCGTAAGTTGCCATTTTGTAAAGTTTGAAAATAAATAATAATTAAGAAACCTTTGAAAATTTTGTGGAACTTCGTATAAACCTTAATTGTTTTCCTAATAACATTTTCCAAAAATATCTTTTTTCTAAATATTAAAAACCGGGCATTTAAAAACTTCATAGTCAAATGGAATCAAATTGAAAGATTTTTGAAGTTATTAATTATTTTCAAAAATTAACAAAAGGTGGATTACGGCTAAACTAAGCCGAAATAAAAAAATGTGACTTGACATTTTCGACTTACTTTTGTAAGTATAATCCGGTTCCGCATAGCGTGCTACACATTTTTGTGACACCCGTAAATAAAATAACAGTAATAATAAAATATTTGTATACAAAATTATTACCTGAATATTTATTTCTTGAGGCATGTTTGTAACGATTCCATTAAAAATGTTTTAAAATAATTAGTTTCACACTAAAAAAATACTCGTTTGAAAAATTGGTTGTACTGGATTTAGCTTGTTTGTAATATTATCCGGAATATCAGGAGGCTTTGTTAGGTTAGTAAACAAAGGATCGCTATGTAATCAACTTACAGCTTTTTAAGTAGACTTGATTGGATTTCTTTGAAAGGAAAACATTTGCCTTTTTCCTGCTTTACAGTTTCACGGAAATATTTGGTTCCGTTATTAGACTTTTTCAATATCACACATACTTCAAAAATAATGATATGTGGAAAATGAAAATTCATAAAAGTAAAGTATTTGAATTACCTCCTATATGAATGATTTGAAGTTGAAGGGATGTTATACTTTTGAATAAAATGAATATCAAACAGAAAAAACACCCTTGGTAAAATATTTTGTAATTGGAAATTTAAGTTATATATTAAATCATGGCCTCAGAGCCGAAACATATTACTTAAATTTTCAAATACAAAATATTTTACCAAGGGTGTTTTTCTGTTTTATATTCATTTTTATTACCTCCTATATACTTATTTTTTAATTTAGTATGTTTACAAGACTAAAATTTATGTTGCTACAAGTTGGACCAAGGGAGGGTAAAAAATTATCCACTTACTATTTGTTGCCTATAATTATTTATTTACATAACTTGGAGGGTTAAGAGTTAGTAGAGCATAAAAACAATCAAATTATAAAAAAAAAAATATTTTTATAATTTTACGGAAAATAATAGTTGTTTGCGGAAAATTTAGAAAAGTGTGGACACAAAATGACCCCTCTTGGTCCATCTAGGGTTAAAATACGTACTCGTATTTTAATGGAGAAATTACTAAATCACTATTTGAGATGACGACCACTCTCATAAGGGTATTTTAAGGCAAATATGTGGTAAGGGATGAGTGCGATGAGTGGTTACTATGTGATATGAGTTATGAGGTGTAGTCTTGTTACAAACTAAGGCCGACTTTTCCTTAGAATGGGTCATTAATTAATAGCCCAATGACCAATGGAAATACAAGAACCAACGGCTTAACGTGACTTCCAAACCACGCAGGTGATGGTCTGATATGTCTAAACGATGGTGGGAGTTGATGCGGGTATCATCAGATGATCCTTGAGACTATCTGAGCCGCTTTATACCTATATCATCCTCAAAACCTGACCTCCATGAAGCTGGATTACAGGACCACGCCACGAGTCCCAGTCAAAAAAAAAAAACAAATTCTAAAGAAAAGAATATTTTGTATAATTTTACGGAAAATAATAGTCGGTTTCGGAAAATTTAGAAAAGTGTGGACACAAAATTACGTTCCCTTGGTCCATCTAGGGTTAAAATATTTACTCGTATATTTAATGGCGAAATTAAAACTCCTTTCACAAATTGTTGAATGTTTACAGGTCGGACCCTTCAATGGCGCACAGGAACGGCACATACTACCAGTGCTGTTCCGGGTTTTGTATAGATCTTCTAGAGAAGTTCGCAGAGGAGCTTGGCTTCACTTATGAACTGGTGCGCGTCGAGGATGGAAAATGGGGGACCCATGAGGTGAGTCACCTTCATAAAAGTGTGATGAAAAATAAATTTACGTAGGAAAATGCGTATGAGCGGACCCGAGGTGGGTTGGAATCGTGCGCGACGCCAGAGCTGACCAATCCGCTGGCACGGGTTCGATCCCCACAGTCACCACTTACATTTGTAATGTGACTATACGGTAACGCTAGGTAAAGGTTGAGGTTGGTGGTAGAGAGTCCATAACTTCGCCTCGTTAAACAAGACAAACTTTGTTACATATCAAGTTGCGTTTCATTCTAAAGAAAGTAAAAAAGCTCGTGTTGATTTACAATTAAACACTATTTAACTATAATCTAGTTTTTCTGGTTCACACCACGTCCAAACCTCATAACTAGGTTGAGATACTTCGGCCCCGCTGTGGAGTACCACCTTCAGTCACTGATTGGTTAAACTGAGCTGGCTGTCTGCTGTTCTATTGGTGGTAAGGGCTGCCAACCGACCGATGGAGCAGGGATGCCAACTGTAGATGTTCTCATTGACACTACCGTATCGAAAAGACTTCTTCAGGACTGGTTGCCAGCATCACATTATTACCCGAGAGTCAGCCGAGAAACCATTGAAATAATTGAAAATGATAATAATTTCAACAATGAAGGCAGCATTAAACTTTCAAGAACCTGGCAACCAGCCTTGAAGAGGTCTTTTCGATAGTATCACAGCCAATGAGAACATCGACAGTTGGCATCCCTGCTCCATTGGACAGTTGGCAACCCTACCACCAATAGGATTGCAGACAGCAAGTATCCCAGTTTCAGCCAATCAGTGATTGAAGATTGTACTCCACAGCGAGGCCGTAATATCTCAACCTAATTATGAGATTTGGACGCGGTGTGAACTGGAAGAACTACTGTAGATTATAGTTCTGACACCGACCGCTAAAGCCTAAGAGTGAACAAATTTTGTCATATACAGGGTCATCGAAAAAGAATGCCAGGATTTTATAAACACGTTGCTGGATGGAGGGCAAATAGCGGCCACGTGACCGTGACATGCGCAGAACTGATGCGCAGTGAAGCATCACAACAATGAGTCACCTACGCCTAGTCGGCCATTACGATGTTGACCGTGCAGCGAAAGCGCAGTGCGTTATTTGGTTTGCTGAGTTAAAATCAATCGTGAATGTTCAGCGTCGCTTTAGACAAACCTATGTAGGACAAATTGCCCCAGATGACAAAGCTATTTGTCGATGGAACCTAACCTAACCTAACCAGTTTCAAGAAAGAGGAAACGTTGAGAAAAAACACTCAACCGGCCGGGCGAGAACCACTGAGGAAAATGTCGAACGCATCCGCCAGTCCTGTGTTAGGAGTCCAAAAAAATCAATAGCTCGAAGAAGCGTTGAACTCCAATCGACTACAGACTTGATGTCTGCCGGGCAACAAATGGAGCCCACATTGAAACTTACTGAGGTACCAAGAAAAACTTCCTTTTCCCTGTACATTTTTATTATAAAATGAATAAAATATCTTTAATAGTTTTTTTATTTAATTGAAATCCCGGCATTCTTTTTCGATGACCCTGTAAATCTTTAAGCGTACAAATTACAACTAAAACTGTCTCACCAAAGAGAAATAACGCTTACCCTCTTCCAACCTACCACTGAATTCCGTCAGTTCAAAACACACACAACAGCTGTTACCAACTCAACGTGATAAGGCTGACTTGCATAAACTTAGCAAATGCTAATTCCACTCAGAGGTTTGCAGAGTTGACATTCAGTTCAGTTGAAATCTGAATAGCTCTCTGTATAAACGTCAATATAATCTGAACCTCGGGTTTCAACTTGAATGTTTCATGCAAACTTCCCTACTTGCTTCGTAACTTTAGTGATTGCTGGTGCGTATATGTTCGCGAATTGATGAATACCTTCGGTTCAGTTATTTCTTCGCTTTGTTGATCGACTGGGTAAAGTAATATTTCAGCTGAAGTCCTACCTGTTATTTTTTCATTTGTTTTAATCACTAAATCACTATTTGAGATGTCTCATGAGGGTATTTAAAGGCAAATATGTGGTGAAGGATGAGTGTGATGAGTGGTAGTAATGAGTTATGAGGTGCAGTCTTGTTAATATCTTCCTTACTGCCCAATGACCAATGCAAATTTAAACTTCCGAACCACGCAGGTGATGCGATATGTCTAAACGATGGTGGAGTTGATGCGGGTACCATCAGATGATCACTGAGACTATCTGAGCCGCTTTAGACCTATATCATCCTCAAAACCTGACCTCCATGAAGCTGGATTACAGGACCACGCCACGAGTCCTAGTCATATAGTACTGATGTTATCCGTCAATATACTGTACCTTTTAAAACTGTTGGCCAAAAACAATATTTTCCGCTATAGCAATTGATTGAGTAATGCGATAACAATGCAATTTAAAATTACTTTCGTGATACTTTTAAACTTGCTGTAGTAGAACATAAATTCTGAAACCAAAACTGAAATGAGGTTCTTCACAGCTTGGAAACGGCCGTGATCATACGGGAGGTTAAGATGAGTCTGATAGTGTAGTGGTTTGCAATTAATGAACGAGAGTCATATTTTGAATTCACTTCAATCACGCCAGTGGCACTGTGGGCTCTTGGCTGCGTTTTGGCCAGGCTCTTTAGCTAGTCGGCGTAGAATGACAGGTTTGATAAATTATATAAAAGATTAGTGTTTTGTTGGAATGTTTAATTTATTAAATTGAAACGATGCAGAGTTTTTGTGATGGAAACAGGATATTACAAATTACTAGTTGTAGATCAGACAAGATTTATGTAGTTACTTTTATGCAGCCCTTAGTGTCATTTGTTATATTATGCAATTATTTTCACAAAATCTGTCCGATTACATAGTTTGGATTCCTGAAATCAAATATCCGCAACTAAACCCGGAAAACCCTTTAAACTTCAACCAAGTTTATTTAACTCAACCAGAATATAACTCATTAAGCAAAAGAATATTTGCTTGCTGATCAAACACGTTTTCCGTCTGTTTATTATGACGTTTTAGGGTGTGAATCCTAATCCAGTATCCAGGTCAATAACCCTAAGCATAACAAAAAGCATTAGCACGTATAATAGTTATAACCTAATAATAATAAACTATATCTTAGTGATCCCTTGTAAAATCAAAGAAATTAGATTGGAGAGCAATACACTCCAATAATTTTAATTTATTTCCAATAATCCTAACCTTAACATGAAGTTTTCAACTGTAGTCAATATTGTTTATCGAAAAGAAGGCGCGTGGTAAAGTTTTAAGTTGGATGACTCTGTAGTCCGTAGCCCTTACTTTGCCTCGTTAAAAATAAACTTTGCGTAACCAAATTCGGATAATTCCTCATATTTGAGATTATGAGCTACCACTTGGATGATTAATAACAAGCAGAATTGATTTAGATTAGATCTTGCCCGACCCAATTTAATCTACTGGAGTGGTTTAAACCCGTATATTTATTTTGGAGCTCGTAGTTTAAAATTGGAGATTCAATGGATTAGTAGGTTCTCTGATGTTGCTTGTGATTAAGAAGCATATCTTAGAAAATATTTGATATAAAAGCCGTTTTTAAATTCTGATAGTAGTATTTCTCTAAATTTGAAGGCATACATAGTTGGGCCAGCCGGTTTAGTGGTCAGCATAATCGCCCGGCAAGCGAACGACCCGGTTCAGGTCCCTGTTCGGTCCAAAGATTTTCTCTTCTAATTTCTTTAGTATTAAATTAGCTATTTAGCGTTCATACAAATTAAGATATTTTAAAACATTTAATTTGTATAAACAAATGTATAAAAAAATCTTTAAAATTGTTTTGCAGTATTTTGATTGGTTAATATAGTTCTTCCTTGTTTCCAGAACGGGAAGTGGAACGGCCTGATCGCCGAGCTGGTGAACCGGAAGACTGACATGGTGATGACGTCACTGATGATCAACTCTGAGAGGGAAGCTGTGGTCGACTTCACAGTGCCGTTCATGGAGACAGGCATCGCCATCGTGGTCGCCAAGCGGATCGGCATCATCTCCCCTACTGCGTTTCTAGGTCAGTGTTCACTGATTGGTATTTCAATGTTAAAAATAAGGTTCTTGAAACCAGAATCAATCTTTTAGAGTGCTATTATTATTTAAGATTGTGGGTATCGAACACACTATGCTAACTACGTGGATTTCTCGTAATCTGTTTGTAGCTTTTTTAAATAATTTTTTGTAGCTTTACCTAACGTAAACTTAAACGGGTTAATTTAACTAAACCCTACACCAAAGTGGACTAAGCAACTAAAATATTGTGTTACACTTTAAAGTAACGATCGTTTTAACTCTCTAAGTGCAAAGAACTTCAAATATGTCACATTGGCCCCGAAGAAGTGTTCAGTTCAGCATTGTATCTGTGGCACCATCACACTCATGTTGTGTTATTTCCAACCAATGTTGAAATTTTAAGTTTCCAAGCTGATTGCTTAAAACGAGCAATTTCTAAAGTTTGACCTAGTTTTAAATCTAAAATCTATTGAGTTCCCTTTGTGTGTCTAAAGGGTAAGTGCGTCTATGTTAGTTTAAGGGGACATTAAATGTCGTTGTCAAAGCCTAGAACAAAACGTTTTGTCACGCCTTCTGTACCACAATAAATATCTACGGACAAGTTTAAAGAACGTTGCAGGTCCAAGTATAAGTCCAAAGTAAAGTACGTCACAACCTATGCTTGTTTAAACTTTAAAAAAACTGTCATCGATCCTTAGATGACCTAGGAGGTTGAAAATATCCTTACTGGGACCTTTGGAATCGAAAATGAAAAACTGCAGATAAAACACATAAAACTCAGATTGATATATTTTACAAATGGCAAGTTTTTTTAGCCAACTAGAAGTTTATTGATTTTATAATTCGTAAATTGTACCGAAATGGCGCTTTTCCGTTGGAAGACAAAATCTCACGTGCGGTGGAGAAGTACGGGAACAGAGACTTTAGTGAGAATATTACTTTTAAACAATTCAATTTTGCTCTTGAAAATATACTTTTAGGGCGAGTTATGAATGATACTTTCCATAATTCTGCAAAACTACAAAATGAAGCAAAGCATACGTTTTGTATTGTGCTATAATAATTATTTTAAATGGGACTTGGCGTGGTCCTGTATACTTCATGGAGGTTTTTGATTATAGGTCTAACAGACGTAGCCTAAATCAATGTCAACAACTCGTTTATAATAGTTATAGTGTTGGTTCTTGTATATTCGTCATTGGGCTATTAATGTTAATAGACACTATGTTTAAAAAAAAAAATATTGTTAAAGAGTTAAGTAAACCTAAACAAAATGTTAATTCTGTTTATTATTAGTGATTTTATTAAGAGCATCACCGGATATTTTGTAGATATGAGTTTCAAGTAAAACCGTAATACACATCCGAACAGTGAGTCACAGAACGGTAGCTCACGAAAGTTTGCCTTCTCAAGCATGAGTTCAACCAAAGACAATATGTATTGTCTTTGGTTCAACTCGTCAACCGGTTTCCAAATTCGTTCACAAGTGCTCCAACGCCCAAGGCGGTTCAAGTCTCGTCTCAAAAGGGTTTTGATCGCAGAAACCTTTTACAGTACTGACGAGTTCTTAGCACGTGCCTGGGAGAACGTGGAACGAACAGACTGACCAACAGGCTAGAGAGGAAACAATAATAATGAATGGGAGAGAGCGAATGAACACAATGTACGATTGAATGCGACTTCGATGTCAGAATGCTTGCCAAAATTCAAATTTCTTTAACTTTTACTGACGATTGTATATCATGTGATATGTTTTTTACAATAAATTATATATTTATTTATTTATTTACATGGTTGCATGTACATAAGCTTATGAGAAAATGTGGCAAAACAGCGCTGCCAGTGGCGGCAAAACAGAATATGAGAAAGTTTTATTTCCTACTTGTGAAGCACACTCTTTTTGCATGTTTCCGACTAAGTTCTCACTGTCCAACCTCTTGAAGATCCTACTAACAATCAGCTGTTTTAAAACAAAATACATTATTTTGTAAAGTTAAAGTTTTAAGTGTATTTACTTCAAACACCTAAAACCCATCAATAATAACAGTATAAATTTACGGTATGTTTCACTAAAACACTTTTCCAACAGATTCGTTCAATTAATCACTATAATGAATGCCGGCCCAGGTGTGATGGAGGGGTAGGTAGTAGGTAGGGGGAAGGGGGGTGCTTATTAATCAAAGCTTCTAAGACTGATAGAGTTGAACCAGGTATACAACCTGGAGCCTGGTTCTAAACTAACTTGGAGTTAGATACAGTTGCAGTTCCACTGTTCACTGTAACTCAATTAGTTTGTATTTGCATTCATCAGAAAGGTTGTCATATTTTGAAGATTGGAGTATATTTTTCGTTTAATATTTAAGAGTGTTTAAATTATCTCGGCTCTTAACTGTATCCCCTAATACTCGCCTGAATAATGTAGGTTCAGAAATTTAAAAATGTAACAATTCAAAAACTAGTAATATACGTTCCAAAATGGATATTGAGTATTATTAGTATAGAGAGTAATATTAACCAAATTAATATTAGTCTACACATTGTGTTTTCAAAATTCTGAAATAATAAATTAGCTACATCAAGGAGAGCTCCTTATTGGATTTATAATTTTGAAGTTGATGAAGACACAAATTATCCAATAAAAACTTTTAATAGTTGGTTAGGCCTTTCAGGAGCAATGTTCCCATCTAGTTTAAATAACCAACGATGAAAAGTTCGTATTGGATAATTTGTGTCTTCATAATCTTCAAAATAAATTAGCTATTTAGCGTTTTTCATAATTGGTTTGTAACGTGCCTTTGGCCTCAGCTTGGCCTCCTGTATGATGACGGGCGATACGAGGCTGTCCGATGCGCTAACTTTTTTTGGGAAACGTCCCTCCCCCAAGAAGGGGGTTCCGGTGGTCTGATTTGGCTGGTTAACGAACTCGACCGAGATATTTACAAAAGGAACAATTTTACCAATTTGGTGAAAATTAAACTAAAAGTGCAACCTGTAGAGGTGTAATGGTAAAACATACTCAAAACGTGTACTTAAAGTCAGGATCGGTGCTCATTTCATGGTCTCAGGCCTGGATCTTACCATGCTGACGACATGAATATCTCATTTGTCCAAAGAAAATCTGGAAATTAATTGCATAAACATAGATAAACACGTAATTAATAAGAATTTCAATGAATATCATAGGGTCGTTTTCATTTGCCTACAGCTGGTTAACTAACCGGTAAGTTGTTACAATGTTTACGTTCAAAGTATTTAACATGCAATAAAAGTTTTACCAATAACATGTACACACTAAATATAGCTAAATAAAACTAACACCAAAATGCAAAATAAAACAGACAAAGTAAACTTATATATAGCTTTTCTATTGGTTGGCTCCTGTCCTAATAATTAAGGCTGAATAAGGCCCTTTTAAATTAATATATTTTAATAATCTCTATGTAGTCTACATTGGGTATTTTGTTTAATGGTCAAGTTTGTGATTTTCAAAATATTTTTATTTTATAGCTAAGAATTTCAGCCCAGACGTAGTTAATTTGTTCATATACTACATTTTTACAACATATTAAATTTTTTCACAGAGCCTTTCGACACAGCATCGTGGATGTTGGTGGGCCTTGTCGCTATACAGGCGGCTGCCTACACTATCTTCCTGTTCGAGTGGCTGAGCCCCTCTGGGTTCGACATGAAAGTTACTGTGAGTAATCATATGCTGTGTAATTATTATGAGAACACTCAATAAGGTAATTGCAATGGTATATTCCATCACTAGGTCCTAAAGTGACACTTTTTGACACGAGGATAAGTTAACGTCCGAGGCGCAGCCGAGGACTTTAAATCACCAAAGGTCAAAGAGACACTTTCGGGCCGAGTGATGAACGCTACATGTTGTCGTGATGCAAATAATAGAGAGAAATAAATTACCATAAATATTTTAATATTATAAATAATTAATAAAGTAACATTGTTTTGAACTCAGCAGTCTATTATGATGTTTTGACGAAATAGGTTTACGCTGATTTACTTTAAGTCAGTGTTAAAATTCAAAACCAAACTCGTTGAACCAGCCACAGAAAGGATCCATGACTTAAAAAGATGCCATCACAGGTAAATAAAGTATCGTTTTAATGATGTTTTCTCCCTAGTAAGCAGATAATTTTAATGATCTTTTTGTGGTATAGACATCAGATGGTTCAATAAGTTTGTTTTGATTGTTTTGAATTTTAACACTGACTTATGGTAAATAAGTATAACAGCTCCATAAAAACATTATAATTCAGACTGCCGAGTTCAAAACAGTGTTTACTTAATTGTTCTGTATAGTATTAAAAAATATATTGGCATTTATTTCTTATCATTATTTGCATAATTACAAAAGGTATCGTTCATCACTCGGCCTGAAAGTGTCTTTTTGACCCTTGGTCATTTACCGTCCTCGCTTATTAATGAGACCTCGTGTCAAAAAGTGTCACTTTAGGACCAAGTGATGAAATATACTTGTACAAACTTGCTTTAATTATAAAACACATTTTAGTTTTAAACGTGCAGTTTGTCTTAGTTACACCATTACATAAGAAATTTCAATCCAACCTCTCTGATTTGTGTTAGTATATTACGAAAAAGGGGAAATAATCTTTGTTTTCTTTAAATATTAATGCGTTGGTCTACGATTAAATAATTTAACACTTAGTCTAAAGCACTTAGTGTAACAGATTTGTTATGTTTCTAGTAGGTCTACAGTATAAACAACTCACATCGGACATCTAAAACCATTAGATTTTTTGTTACTTAAACGAGAAAGAAAATATTCGTGTTGTATTATGTAGGTGTGATCTATTTAAGTTGATTAATATAACATGTATGAAAACGCCTTAAGTATATTACATTCCTGCATTATTATTTTATAGTTTTATGTAACTAATATTTTGGTATATTTAGGAATGGAGACGGACTTCTTATTTACTTGCTCTTCATGCACAATATAATTATAAGTCTTGTGTTTTCATATACAAAATGTAAAAGATCATAAATCAATACGTTTAAAAACAGTAGTAGTACACTTTACATCCCATAGCACTACAAGTTAACACAAACATTACAGTAAATTAATAAAGCTAATATAACATTTACGTGATCAATAACTTATACTACGCAGCCATGCAGATCTCAAATTATTTTACATCCTATTAGAATCAAGTTTACAACAGTTTATAAAACAACTAATTGGAAAAAGGTTTTGATTAACATTTTCTCCTGAACTTTGCGAGACAAGCCGTTATTAGACTTAAAATGTCAGGTGCAAGTAGTTAAAATTGGATTAAACTTTTAACTCGTTTTGAAGTTTCAAAGATAAGTTTGCAAAAGATAACGATTCGTTGAAGGGAATTCTCCAGAGAGATCAAGATATATATCCGTCGACAAACAAAATTAAACTTTGATTGCTTTGGATCTCTGTAAGACGTCAATGTCGAAATCACTTTGTCAAAAATCAATATTTACACAAAGTACGAACAAGTGTGAATCAACTTGTGTTGTTGATTTTATTACGACAAGAGTAAAGATTTTTCAATACCGTTGAAGTCTTTTATTTTATTATTTTAATCGTATTGTATATAAAGCTAAATTAACCTTTCCTAGTGTAAAATTAAATTTCACTGTGATTTTGAATAAATATGTTTAATTTATTTGCTCTTTTAAATCATTATAATTCTGTAATGGTTTATTTAGTAAAAGAAAATCCTTGATATTTATTTGCCACCCATTTTTCTATCGTAGCTTTTGGAAAACTAAAGTAGTTCTTTTGGAAAGAAAGTATGCAACCTCCGTTAATTTTGTATACATATAATCGAAGTATGACGAAAATAATGTTGTCTGGTAGTTTTATTTCCCACCCTGTCGTTCGGTTAATGGAAGAGAAAAATGTGTATTTTACGAAAATCAACAAGAAAGCAGGAAATAGCTCCCCGGTTTACTCGGGCTGTTGCCAAAATAAATATTGTCACCATCTTTGCGATTCTCATGAGAACGAAGACATTTTGTGGTTGAATAAATAGATTTTACAATGTAGGGTAATTTGTATACCAGTTTGTTTGACCACCTGTAACTAGTCATAGCAAATAAAAATATTAATTTTCGAAACAATTGTTTGTATAACATAAATTTTGTCACAGAAACCTGGAAGAAAATGCCAAAAGATATTTTAAATTGTATTAAAACATACTGTAGTCGATTTCAGACGTTTTGGAAACTACAGAAGTTATCTATGTTTTATAAGATATTTTTAGCAAAGTTCTTTCTCGTTAGCCAAGTTGTAGAGTTCTTTAGCCCTTGTTAGGCTAATAAAGGAGTGATTTCTACTATAATCTTTTAAGAGGATTGATCACTTCACAAACAGTTGCTGAAAACATGTTCTCGTAGTACCCCGTCTATGACGCTATTGTTTGTGTAGAGACTGTCTAAGAGTTGGCTCTAGGTGTTCAACCAAATTGTCTCGTTGAGTACAACCTTGTATTCAAAGGTTGTATCTAGGTGTGTATAACCTGGTTTGTAAAAAATCTTACGAGGAAGTGAGCAAAAAGAGTTGTGCTACCGGGCACAATGAGAAAGAAATAATCAATACTCGACTACTTCAGTGGCAAACATGAATTCTTGTTTGGTTTTATAATCCTCTTAACGCCTAGAAAGGTATTGCTTCGTATACAGTTTTCGTGTTGTTGTCACAATCATGACTACGCATAATTTAAACTGAAACTGAGGTACACAGTCAATTTTTCACCTACAAAACTTGTCGAACCGGAACGGTTTTCTTTCAATGTGAAAAGTATCGATGACAACATATTGGAAGGTTGTGTCCGTATGCTGGTAATGTTATAGTGGGGGGGGGGAATCAACGATAGGGATGAGTCTTGGGGTGAAGGGGGGGAGTAACGTGCAAGACTGCACCTGACCCATTTTCCTACCGACATCACATGTAAGCCATTTAACGAGATTTTATCCAGGTAAAATGCTTAACAAGATTCTAACAGAGAAATTTATTTACTTGTGTAATCCTTAAAGTCTTGAAGTATAGTTTTAATATTGAAACGTCGTTGACGCGTAAGAAAATTCATAAACATCTTCCTGTGAGTGAAGGCATAATTTAAAATGTGGCTGCCCTTTTCTAGGGGGAGGGCGTTTTATGGCATAACATTATTGTTAGATTTTGACGAAACATTTATGTCACTGTGCCTATCATGTCTGCATAAAATCTACGAAATCGAATCAGCCAGACCAAAAAGAAGCCGTAAATCAAATTCCTTTATCTATTTGGCTTGGCTGACCAATTTTCTCAGATTTCCTATACACTTGTAGTGTTCTGTACAATCAATGATCAAGCCTGATTTCACCAATTCAGATGATACATACCCATTTAGGAGGAAACGCCTCCCCCTCTTCTTAACTAAGAAGACCCCCTCTGTTTTGCCGATTTTATTTGTTTATTATTTATTTCAACGGCAAACACCAATTTTACAAATTGAACACAAGTTGGGTTTTGCTGAATGAATAAATACAATGTCCTTTGATTGAGCGTTTCTCAGTATAGTGAGGATATTACATATTCTCAAACAAAACTGTACATTCTTAACATAAAAAATTGAAAACTACTCCCAAAAGAGTGAAATCGAGTGACGCTTTCATGAGAGTGGCTGGGATTCAACATGGCAAAATTCCACTCTTTCCGAGTGGCCTTCATTCCTCCATTTTTAGAGCGTAGAGGTTTCATTACAGTCTGACAAAAACGCGACCTGTTGAGTGGTCACACATAATATTTACAAACAAACATAATTATACATATAAATTTACAATTTTACCACTTTGTGCCTCAATATAATATGTAGGAAGCTTGGAACCGCTCTCCATTTTGGTCTACGACGTCACCATTATACATAGAGATAAATAGGCTATGTATGATTCTATCCTTTATGTAAATGCAATAAAAGAGTCAAATTTATTCAACAGTTATACATAAAATGAAGTGTTTTTGATGGCTTTTGAATAATGGATAATAATAAACTGAAGACAAATAAACCAAACAGCTCGTAAATTTTGTCGATACACTCCGCGTTTCTTTAAAGAACCTGGTGAGTCACAATTTATAGCGAAAACTTTAATAAAAACTTCTTTCAAACGTAGATACTTTTTATGACGAAGCACCTTTTCAATCGTTTGGAAGTCGTCCAAACGACTTGGCTTATAGACTGCCATTAGCTTAGCCGAAATCTTCTTTTGTAGATTTTTTGTGAGAAGGTTCTTTAGAATGTATAAAACTCAAAACTACTTTGAATCATTGTAGCATGTCTGTAAAAAGTAGATCGAATGTTTCTTAAAATACGTGGAGACTTAAGTGATTCAGATTATCCTAGATCGATAACTAGTAACTAATTTGATTCAGTAGATTTCTGTAAAGGGTTTAAACATTGTACCTGGGCACTCACGCACTTTAACAGCTGTAACTTTATTGATTTAATCATTTTTGCTTTAAACATGTGGTCAAATATCTGCGAAGCCTCCTTTTTAAATAACTGTATTTCATAAAGTTTGACAGCGTAGGGTTTAACCATTTTACAGTATCCATCTCTATTAACAGTAACGGTTAACCTATTTTTGAAAAGACACTACTCACAGGTTTTGAGGATGATGAGATAGTCTCAGTGATCATCTGATGATACCCGCATCATTTCCACTATCGTTTAGACATATCAGACCATCTCCTGCGTGGTTCTGAAGTCACGTTAATCCGTCGGTCCTTGTATTTCCATTGGTCATTGGGCTATTAATTAATGACTCATTCTAAGGAAGAGTCGGTCTTAGTTTGTAACAAGACTACACCTCATAACTCATTACTACCAATCACACTCATCCTTCACCACATATTTGCCTTAAAATACCCTCATGAGAGTGGTCGGCATCTCAAATAGTGATTTAGTGATTCAGCCCGGAAAGCACATCGAACACAAACATTCTTGCTATAATGTACAATTTAATTTAGAAGTAATTTGGTTTGTAAAAGCTTGCTGGTAATAGTTACAAATTTACATAAAATATCACATATATTTAAAAATAAATTTATAATAAGATTATTGTGCAACTTGATAACAGTCCATGTAACATTATATACATTTTTATTCAATAGTATGATTTCTTATTTACGAAAATAGCCAAACCAGTGAAAACTCTAATAAAAGCTAAAAACTATAGCTCCTAAAAACTTATTATATAAAAACATAACATTATTTTTTGATAATAACTTAAGATGTTTAAAGAAAGCAATAAAAACTAAATGGTAAGAGAGCGTAAAAGAGACACTCAGGGGTGGGAAAAGGGGTGGAAACGCAAGTTTAGCCTTCTGACCTACTTTGAGTGGGCCCAACATTAAAATGCTCATCCTCCCAAAGCCGAAACATATGTTATCTTTCTTTGAGTATCAAGTAATGCGAACCAATATGTAAATAACCGTTTTTTACTACATTCTATTAATTTGTAACATATTTTACGTTTATTGTTTCCAATACGTTTATACAATGAAAAGTTATAACGCTTTACTTCAAAATGTGCAAATATCAATTTAATTTTAGTCAAAATTGGTCAACTGCGAGTGCACATTAGGGGCAGAGTAGTTTCTCCGATTCAAGGGATTTATGGTTTTTTTAACTTTATGATCTTGACGGAAAAGTATAAACAATTATGTATTTTAACATTATTATAACCTCCTTTAAACAATAACCCAAAAGTGCTATGAAAACTTCATTTCTAAACCGATTGTGATGAACATTCTTATAAAGTGTATGACCTTGCCTTACAGGTGTATTAAAATCAACAAAATCTAATCAACCAGACTAATTCTTTGTCTGGATGAATGGATTTTATTTAATTTTTATTACACCAGTTTTAGGTCGGTGTTATAACTGTACATACTAAGTTCAATTGTAATCGAATCGTTAATACATATTTTATACATGAACCCCATTTCCGGAAGTAAACGACCTTCCCCTCCTCCCTCCACGACAAGTCATTTACTGTGTCATCGACTAATTTAGGTGGTTATCGAACTTACAATAGAGACTAAGAAAACTAACAAACATGTGTACCACTTTTTGTGAAACCCGTTACGAAGTTTTGTTCTATATGTGGATATAAATTCATAACCCTAGCTTATTTCTCCTAATTCATCGCTGATAAAACAAAATGGCTGCTGAACAATTAATTCTGTGGTTTTGGACCAATCGTTGGGAGTTTTGAAACACCCTGTATAATCTATGCTAATATTATGTTGCAGAATGTGAACGCTGGCAAGAATCATCGCTTCTCTCTTCCGCACATACTGGCTGGTGTGCGCACTCCTCTTTCAGGCTGCAGTCCGCATAGACAGTCCCAAGGGCATCACTTCCAAGTACGTACTCACTAAGAAAACACGTTAAAACAACAAATATCAGGTGTGATTGAAATGTATTGAGAATTACTTTACTTTCAAGTCCTGTACCTACAACAGATACACATCTTTGAACTTTTCCTCTCTAAACTTGCTTCCAAACGTTTCCTTTAAAGCTTGTCCTGTCTGCGGCAGAACGCTTTTAACAGCGATCCAGCACTATTGTAAGCCAAGATGAGAGCCACTTTCTGTCACAAACTTTCGTAGTTTTGTTGCAGTTTCTTATGTTTCTGCAGAGTTTTAAAATAACTTTCTTTAAAGGCGTGTTTGAAATTTGGGCAACATAAAACTTCTGCTGTGTTGAGTCTGAGTAGTATAAGAAAGGTGATGTACATGGGTCACATTGTTACTGGCTAAAAATAGTTTGCTGAAACATTCCAAAACTTGCAGTAAAACCCAAACACTTAATAAACTAAACAAAAATTATATTTTAAATGCTCAAAATGTATATTTTGTAATTTTTTTCAACCACTAGTGACAAAAGTTCAATTGTTTGACAGTTTAAATAGCCAAATATCAACACTGGTCCGTCAAAGCTTTTCAAGCTATCACGTTTTTTATGTTTAAATTACCTATAAACCTGTAAACTGCCTATTATTATTTTATTCCTCCATGAACGATCTACAATTATGTAAAAGAAAATGCAATATGAACTATTTGTCCAAAAAGCTTAAATTATCTAGATATGACATCTGTTACAAAAATGGCAATAGTGACCATACCAGGCAAGCTAGTAACTTCCCATACTTAACTGAGTCAAGTAAACAATTGTATAGCTTTTGTTTCTATCAAAGTAGCCGGTCAAATTGTGTAACACTGATTACCTTTTGATCATACCTCGTACAAAGTGAATGGACTATTCAACACAAAAGCACGTTTCGGCAGCTAGTTTTGACGTCATGGCTCCAGTGACGTCACTAATGGCATAGGTCACGTGATTGATGAGTTTAGGTTAATCTCTCACTGCTGCCATCTATCGTGCTCTATGCCAACTAACTGGTTTGTTCACCTGTAAACTGTATGATTGGTTTGTGAAGAGTGTTAAGCAAAGTGGTAGTTTAAGTAATTTTTAGGTCGTGAGTATAGAAAAGTAGGAATTTCATGAGGAATATGACGACTAAGCTAAACCGACACACTGCCTGTCTGAAATTATTATTATATACGTAATTTTTGGACATAAAATCAATATTTTCCCGTTGACCCCAAATTTAATGATTGTAAAAGACCTTAAAAATTAAAATTAATTAACATTTCAGTATACTGTACGTAAATATCAGACAATGCGGCATAACTTTTTTAACTAACTTACACACTTTTATTTTTTATTTATTTTATTTTTACTAACTCGTTTTTTTTCAAGATTTCTGGATTTAAGCTCTGAGTCAGGTTCGGATGCCGATTTAAACTCACTTTTACCGTTACGGTATCGGAAAACAAAGAGAGCAACAAGATTTACTTAAGAAAAGGCCCACTCACAAAACACTTGCTGTCAGATTAAAATGTTACAAATAATTCCTTCCTAATTAGATACAAGCTTTAAGATACAGCTATTAGATCTTTTCCATATTGTATGAAATAATTAGTTCAACTATTTATTTCTTCAGAAGGATGGATGTTATGTCCAAAACCCCATTATTTGTCCATTCGGGTGACAGACACAAGTGCGAGGTAGTCCGAGTGCGGCACGTATATAACTTACACAAACCAAAGTGTCTTTACGCAGCAGAAACGATCAAATCCAAAAAAGAGAAAAATCCAAAAAGAAAAAAAATGGGCAAGAAAATATTTGACCTCATCAACACTGAACCACAAGCACAGATTTTTTACAAGTATGCTTTTATTTCGACTTTTCAAAAATATACGTAAGGAAAGTTCTTACTCCCTACTGGCTACGAAATGTACCCTTATTACCGTTTCGAAAGTGAGATAATATTAAGATCTTGAACACGAATAAGGATTGCACAGGAATAGTTTTAAGCTCTAGAAATACAGAAAGTGATGACTTGAGAGTTCGTATCTTCAAAGTTATTCGCAAACACGTAAATACATGTCCTTTCATGTTACAATAATTAATGTTTGGTCAGTCCTTATCACCTTCTATTGTATAACTTTAAATATTTATCCACAAAAACTAGAGTCGTAAAAGAACAATAAGACTAAGTGAAATGTCAGTTCTCGCTGTTAGACTCTTCGCTAATGCTCTTCATTTTTCTTTACAAACACTAATATTCTTTAGTTTAAATTGTGATAACTCAATTATTGAACTGAACAGATACATTTGAACATGCTAGTAGGTTGAGAATGTTGCTTTATTTTTGTCTTTTTTTAACCTACACTGGACACAGAAAATCCTTAAATGTTTAGTTTTAACGTTCTTACCTCCTACAGGTTTTACTTGTTTAGAAAATCCCAGAGATGCGACACAAACACGTTCAACACTTAATAGAAGGAAAACATGCAACATAGTTGTATTCCTACCTCAATAAAATTTAGTAATGCTAAAGAAAACGCTGAAGGAGTTTGATGAATTAATCAGGGTTTCTTACCAAAGGAGTTAAAATGACTTACAAGACTTTATTATCAAAATATTATTATTAGGAAAATTATTTAGGCTTTATTATTTATAAAATTCCCACACAGTGAATCATGATAACTGATTTAAAACCAAAGCTCAACGTTAGGTTTACCACTTTCATACATTCATACATGTGATGGATTTTAGAATAGGGCGTCTTCACAACTTAAGTTTTGTTGTAGCCTGTTTTGAGTCTTAAATACCATGCTTTGAGTTTTTTGTTGAGTTATTCCGTGCTGAAAGTTAGGACGAAAATAATGCTTATGCTTAAGCTTCACTACATTATTCATAAGAGACCAAAAGCTATTTTATTTCAACCAAAGCTTTACTGATTGGACGGTCTGCTAGTTTTATGTGCGATGCCTCAATTACTTTTCTTTTCAGTGCGATTCCCGATGTATCTACAAGAAATTAGAACGTTCCCTACACTATGAATCGCCGACCGATAACCGATTGTCAATCCTATGATAGGAACAACCTTCTTTGACACATTTATGGATTTTAGCAATATAACACAGTTATTTTAGACATGAATATTTATTTTAAATAACCCGGTTTTTTGTGGTTTGCAGGTTTATGACTAACGTGTGGGCAATGTTCGCCGTGGTGTTCCTCGCCATCTACACTGCCAACCTGGCCGCTGTGATGATCACCAGGGAGGAGTTCCATGAATTCAGCGGTCTGGATGACACCAGGGTAACCTATTTATTGTTACAACTAGTTTTGGTCGACTGAGCGAAGTGAAGGTCTCTGATTCAACTTGACCTTTTACCTTGATTTCCGTGGCGGTTTGGAATCGTGCGTGACTCCGGAGCTCATCACTCCGCTGGCGCGGGTTCGATCCCCGCAGTCACCACTTACATTTGTAATGTGACTATACAATAACGCTAGGTAATGGTCAAGGTTGAATGGCAGAGAGGACTTTGTAGTTCTTACTTTATCCTGGTTAAACAAGACAAACATTACCTTTTACCTTTTCGTTCGTTTGGTATTAGAAACTAGAACAGCTGTGTGTTTGTTAGTGACTTGACGTGAGACACCGATTACTCTTATAGTGTATTTTAGGTGAATATAGAATAATGGTGTGGGTGATGAGGGATTTGATGGATGGTGAAGGGTAGTCTTGTTATGAACTAAGACCGACTGTTCCTTAGATGACCTGAATAGTCGACAACGGACAGGACCATCAGCTTTAAGTGACTTTCGAACCACGGGTTTCAGCCATATCAATTTAACCAATAACCTTTACATTCAGCATGAAGGTACAGTAACTCATACCAAGTCAGAACGAAGTAAGTGTTAAATGTTTTGAGTTTAGCTCCCAACTTTAAATGGTGGCTGTTGACGACCAAATGTTGAATGTGGTCGTTGACTAATTATTAATGTTTTTTCTTCGTTAAATGCTTTGATAAAACTTAAACATATTTAAATAATTACTAATTTCTAAAAAGTTTTATTTAATTGAAAAAGCAAGAGCGCTTTCACCGGTAAAGGCATCATCAGTTGTAAACACAAGAAATCTGTAGGATAGATGTTTTGTTTTTAAATTATTACATATCGAGCAACCACCTCTTGTACTGGAGTGTTGTCCACTAATTTGCAACAAAACTGAAAACCATAAGTGTTTGAAATTGTTTCTCAAACCTACGATTAACAAGATAACCGTCGTTAAATCTATCTGCAAGGGTAGTAGGTGTGTGGAGTGCAGAGTGACTGGGACTCGTGGCGTGGTCCTGTAATCCAGCTTCATGGAGGTCAGGTTTTGAGGATGATATAGGTTTAAAGCGGCTCAGATAGTCTCAGTGATCATCTTATGATACCCGCATCAACTCCCACAATCGTTTAGACATATAAGACCATCACCTGCGTAGTTCGGAAGTCACGTTAAGCCGTTGGTCCTTGTATTTCCATTGGTAATTGAGCTATAAATTAATGACCCATTCTAAGGAAGAGTCGGCATTAGTTTGTAACAAGACTACACCTACACCTCATAACTCATTACTACCACTCATCACACTCATCCTTCATCACATATTTGCCTTAAAATACCCTCATGAGAGTGGTCGGCATCTCAAATAGTAATTAGTGATTTAGTGACCCACGCAAGTGGAGTGGATGACAGTGGGCACCCCGAACTAAGACACATGATATGGCAGCCATGCTCGGGGATGGATTTGGTGATTGAACTACTATTTTGTACATAGACGACTGTTGAAGGTTTCATTGTTTGTTATGTAGCTCATATTGTTAGGTACATTGACAAATAGAGGCTACAGTACATTCAAAAAGATCCTTTACCTTATCCTAACATTTAAACGGCTATGTATGTGCATTTTCTGTTAGTACTGTCAAATTTTATTATGGCTGAGAAAATAAAGTTTTGCCACTTAATTTCACATTATGGTTTTAAGGATTAACTCCAAAAACGAGAACCCTAATTGTGTGACCCCTGGTTTTAAAGGTAGTAATAATAAAAATAGACAATATCTTGAAATTGTCTTGAAATATTGACTGTCAGTTTTCAATTTTCAACTATAAACAAGTTAAAATCGAAATGCAGTGCACATGATGTTACCTTTTAACGTCTTAGTTAGCAAGACAAGTTAGGAAGTTGCATCAGAGGATCACACATTAAGAGTTACCTGAAGAAACTTCTCACTTCCCTCGAGAATCTTAGTTTGAGAGTTTGATGATATTTGATGATTTAGACAATATTCGTGAGTAATTCCTCATAATATGCGACTAATTATAATTTAAAATATTTAATTTTCCCAGTTGTAGGACCTTATTTTTAGAGGTAACTTGTAATTTTAAAAGGTAACTTGTAATTATGTCACTATTTGAGATGCAGACCACTCTCATGAGGGTATTTTAAGGCAAATATGTGGTGAAGGATGAGTGTGATGAGTGGAAGTAATGAGTTATGAGGTGTAGTCTTGTTACAAACTAAGGCCGACTCTTTCTTACAATGGGTCATTAAATAATAGCCCAGTGACCAATGGAAATACCAACGGCTTAACGTGACTTCCGAACCCCGCAGGTGATGGTCTGATAATTATGTCTAAACGATTGTGGGAGTTGATGCGGGTATCATCTGATGATCACTGAGACTATCTGAGCCGCTTTAGACCTATATCAACCTCAAAACCTGACCTCCATGAAGCTGGATTACAGGACCACGCCACGAGTCCCAGTTGTGGCCGCTCAAACATTTGGACAGAGTTCTTTTGAATGCTCTGTTCATTGATGTTCAGTATTTATAACTCAAAGTAAACTTTAATTTTCCAATAGAAATATACTTAACAATCGTCATAATAAACGTCAAATGTACACAAACATTGCCAGCTCGGTCTGTTTGCATCATGATTTCGATTACTTTAAAGCACACATTATTGTTGTACACCTGTTTTTGACTGAAACGAGGACTTAATAAATGTGCTGTTTAAGTTAAAAAAGGTAAAGTTTGTCTTGTTTAACGAGGCGAAGTTAGGACTACAAAGTCCTTCGCTACCATTTGACCTCGACCTAGTGTCACCATATTAGTCACATTACAAATGTAATTGGTGACTGCGGGGATCGAACCCGCGCCACCGGAGTGATTAGCTCCGGAGTCACGCGCGATACCAATCCGCTAAGTTAGTTGGAAAAAATCAAAATTTGGTTGTTTCGATTGGCATGAAACTACTGACAAGTTCAAATAATTATATAGTTGGTTTACCTTTGGTGCATAAAAGTTGTCGTATATGTCTTAAAAATTGGCAAGGTTCTATCACACAACTTATACTGGAAGTTGCTTGAATTTAGTAATTACATTAACTTCTTAAAGGCGGATCCGTGGAGGATTGGAATCGCACGCGACTCCGGAGCTCATCACTCCGGTGGCGCGGGTTCGATCCCCGCACTCACCACTTACAATGTGTAATGTAATTATACGTTGACGCTAGGTAAAGGTCGAGGTTGAGTGGTAGAGAGGACTTTTTAGTCCTTACTTTACCATTTTTAAATAAGAAAAACTTTACCTACAACTAATTCCCGTCAGCAGTTGAGAATGAGAATGAGTTAATAAAACAACACCTAAAAATAAACCACCCAAAGTGTTTCAATTAACTACAACGAGCAGAACCACTTTGAAAAATGATGCGCACAGGTCAGCTGTTTCATATCCGGCATCATTAACAACCATTTTTCATCCCTTAACTGCTCATTCAGACGAGGCGTGACGAGCCATTACCAACACACCTAGTGTGAACAGGCCTTGCTCGCCGGAACTATGACGGATCAGTACACGCTCCGTGTAAATGGGTCTACAAGATTGATGAGTGTGAATGGTTCAGTAAAACCTGCACTTTGGAATCAAAGAGAGCTTTTAGCGACGGGATGGGATTAATAAATAAAAGTGTTTGAATAACGAATGTCGCGCTTGTTTGATGTGTACACAGTTTGGTTGTTGACGTTGTTTGTACTGATTTTTATTTAGAATCCTGTTTTGTTGTTAAATATAATTTGAAATCATGTTTTAAGGTTATTAAAACATGTGTTTTTAGCTTATTTGGATGTGCTTGAGATGTCAAATAATTTTTCTTTAAGCTATGGTTTCTAGAAAGCGGTGACCGCTACATTACGGCCGTAATATGACGGTGAGTTCTGTTTTCAATACAATCAGATGAGAGTGATTTCCTAGACAACGGTGGACGTAAAGTTAGCGGTGACACATTTTGCTTTGTAAACAAACGTCTAGCTTGTCCATTACTACATACGTAAATAAACTTTGACAACTATAGAAAACAACATGTCAAATGTTGTTTTTGTCTACATCTGTTTAAATATTATGTTACGTCCACCGTCACCGTTACGTTCACCGCTACAATAACGGCCGTAATTTAGCGGTAAACTTTTTTCTAGGAAACCATAGCTTAATATTAATTGTTGTTGTAAACAAAAACAACTAACCACGTGTTTTCTCGTGCTCTACTTTAATATTTTATGTTGGTGGTTAAATAAGATTAATGCTGAGCAAATGTATTTCTGTTATTTCTGTATCAAAGACACCAAACTGTTTTATGAGTTTGAAATATTATTGTCGACGTTTTCCATCGATAGTGAACAAAATGAACACGACGTTTCGGGACTTGCAATATGATTCCTTCTTCAGGTGGAAAGTACATAAATCAAAACACAAACCATTAAAAAATACGCCCATAGAAATCTTAACACATGTGTGATTAGCTTTTTAGTTTCATTACGTTTTATAAAAACAAAAAGGGTTTAAAATAACTTAGAAGATATTGTACAATGCACAAACAAGACGTAAAACACTAAACACGCCCACGACCGGTGTAAGCTGCCAACAGACTGGTTAGGCGCATCCGACGACCAATCACAGACGTGTATCAGACTGACCAACTGTAACAGAGAAACACGGGAGTTCCATTTTATGTACAGACAATGGAGAGTTTTAAGAATGCAAAAGAAAATTTCACGGGCAGAATAAATGTTTGGTGTGAAGATAAATGTGTGTTTGATATGTAAACCCACAAGTAGTTAATATGATTATATCATTGTAAAAATTACAGTTCTTACAACTACCCCGCAAATAATTCTACTATTGTACAGTTTTCCTTCATCGTACACTGAATTAAAATTCAAGAAACAATTATTTATTTTTCAATAATTTGAACACAAGTGAACCTGTATATTTTACTTTTACAGTTATCGAAACCGTTCAGCCACAAGCCCATGATCAAGTTCGGCACCACCCCCTTCACCCACACGGACCGTACCATAGAGAAGTACTTTCCCGGCATGCACTACTACATGAGACAGTTCAACAAGACCACTGTAGACGAGGGAGTAGCGGCTGTCGAGAGCGGGTAAGCTATATTTACACAGGGTGTTCTGTAAGCTCATGATCAAGTTCGGCACCACCCCCTTCACCCACACGGACCGTACCATAGAGAAGTACTTTCCCGGCATGCACTACTACATGAGACAGTTCAACAAGACCACTGTAGACGAGGGAGTAGCGGCTGTCGAGAGCGGGTAAGCTATATTTACACAGGGTGTTCTGTAAGCTCATGATCAAGTTCGGCACCACCCCTTCACCCACACGGACCGTACCATAGAGAAGTACTTTCCCGGCATGCACTACTACATGAGACAGTTCAACAAGACCACTGTAGACGAGGGAGTAGCGGCTGTCGAGAGCGGGTAAGCTATATTTACACAGGGTGTTCTGTAAGCTCATGATCAAGTTCGGCACCACCCCTTCACCCACACGGACCGTACCATAGAGAAGTACTTTCCCGGCATGCACTACTACATGAGACAGTTCAACAAGACCACTGTAGACGAGGGAGTAGCGGCTGTCGAGAGCGGGTAAGCTATATTTACACAGGGTGTTCTGTAAGCTCATGATCAAGTTCGGCACCACCCCTTCACCCACACGGACCGTACCATAGAAAGTACTTTCCCGGCATGCACTACTACATGAGACAGTTCAACAAGACCACTGTAGACGAGGGAGTAGCGGCTGTCGAGAGCGGGTAAGCTATATTTACACAGGGTGTTCTGTAAGCTCATGATCAAGTTCGGCACCACCCCTTCACCCACACGGACCGTACCATAGAGAAGTACTTTCCCGGCATGCACTACTACATGAGACAGTTCAACAAGACCACTGTAGACGAGGGAGTAGCGGCTGTCGAGAGCGGGTAAGCTATATTTACACAGGGTGTTCTGTAAGCTCATGATCAAGTTCGGCACCACTCCCTTCACCCACACGGACCGTACCATAGAGAAGTACTTTCCCGGCATGCACTACTACATGAGACAGTTCAACAAGACCACTGTAGACGAGGGAGTAGCGGCTGTCGAGAGCGGGTAAGCTATATTTACACAGGGTGTTCTGTAAGCTCATGATCAAGTTCGGCACCACTCCCTTCACCCACACGGACCGTACCATAGAGAAGTACTTTCCCGGCATGCACTACTACATGAGACAGTTCAACAAGACCACTGTAGACGAGGGAGTAGCGGCTGTCGAGAGCGGGTAAGCTATATTTACACAGGGTGTTCTGTAAGCTCATGATCAAGTTCGGCACCACTCCCTTCACCCACACGGACCGTACCACTTTCCCGGCATGCACTACTACATGAGACAGTTCAACAAGACCACTGTAGACGAGGGAGTAGCGGCTGTCGAGAGCGGGTAAGCTACAGTTATACAGGATGTCCTATTAATGAAGGGAAGTTTCCTCGGAAAGCATCTTTGCACTATTTGTCACCCTTAAGGCAATTTAATGATTTGATGGAAACAATAAATAGAATGGGCATAACTCCCCTATAATATTTTTATTGGTTTTAATCAGCTGGTTTAAATAAAAAACAATGTTAACACGCTGTTAACTTCACACAAGTAGTAGTAGCAGCTACTAAGTTATCTAATTTGTATGACTGCCCTGCTCTATTAACGTAGTAAATCAATGCAAATTCATCTTTTTTCTGCCATTTTAACATCTGTTAAGTTGTTTTTATGTTATGTAATATAGCCTAACTACTGTGAATAGTTTTTTTCCTGTGACGTATTTAAAGAGCTTGAAGTTGTTTTTCTATGCATTACAACGTTTTCACAGACACCCGAAGCAACATATATTTTTAGAGCTCCATTACACACCAAGATAGTGGTTAGGTTTACAGCAAACTGAAGGAGATAATGTGTTTAAAAATCTACCTACCAATCTATCAACGTCAAGACTATTTCAATCAGTTGACAAACAACTTAGTTACATCGGAAAACGCGATGCTAAATAGCAAGTTACTTGTTTCCGTCGAGATTTTCCTTATTCCAAATTGGTTTCTCATTATAGTATCGAAAATTTCGTACACGCTGGCGCAGACCTTGTTAGTATGGTTTTTATAAACAGTTACGTTTTGCTACTATTTAAATTTGTATAAACCTAAAAACTACAGTGTTTAAAAAATGTATACACACTTTAGTTGAATGTGGCTAACTGCATATCCTTGTAAGGTTTGCCTCAGCTGATAATTAACACATTAGTTTTTAACAATATAACAGATTGTAACTATGGGCCTTTTTTCAATTCAGTCTCAACTGGCGGTTAAAACTTAACTGGCAGCCCAGCCAGTTGGAAAGCTGGATTTTTTGTAGGTGTCCGTTTTGATTTTGCATTTTAGTGTTACAGTTTTGTATTCATATATTTTAGCATAGTTTATACATTTTAATTTAAGTAGAGAATGGAAAAATAATACCTGTATTGCATGAATAATCTTCAATGATTCAGTGTTTTGAACTTTGTGTGAAAATTTAAACATTGCAGACTGTAAACAACTTAACCAGCTGGTTAGCAAGTTTGAAGACGTATTTAAAAAAGTTGGAAAAACTATGCTGGAAGCTCTTTAGCCTTTTGATTACCAGTTCATTCAATGACATCACTTTGGGAACTGTTCAATCTGTTTGCCAATCTGTACCAGATCGATATGTACATGAGTATAAATGTTAACCCTATATCTGGCGGTCAGAAATTTCTATACTGGCAGGCCATTTTTAGACCTTTGCGCATAGTCTCATTAAAACCCCTATATATATTTTATATGTCAAGATAACCATATAGTGTTGTATATTTTCTTTTTCAGCACATTACAGGGAACACTTATATGCCACTTTTAGTCAACAACAAAATATTGATTTACTCCAGAATATTTTAAAAGGTGAAATTTAGTAAGAGCGAACCAAAAGTTTTTAAAGTAGAGCTCTTGAAAAATAATAGGAATTTTTTATCAAAATTCCAAGATAGCTAAAGTTTGGCTAATTTGTTTCTTTACATGGAACTGTAATCAAAATCTTTGTAGATTTTTTTGTTTTTATTGTGAATTTTTTTTATAGTTAAGTCACTCTGTATATAACCTGGGAAATTATTGATGTTTTGATGGGTCAGTATTAATCAGTTTAACCACACCAGGGTGATTATACGAGGGTGTAATAACTAAACTAACGTTATATTGAACAAACTACAATAAACCAATCTTTGAAAAGCTGAAACTAAGTGTTTATAAAGCACGTGTCAAAGATGATTAAAGCTGAAGTTTATGAGGAAAGTTTTCCCTGTTATGAGGATGTAGCACTTAATACCTTAAAAGACCTTTTAGCATTAAAACCACTTCTACCACTCCATTGAAGGTATTAAAAAACTGTATTTAATGAATTGAAATTGATGAGAAACTGCCTTTCGCTAAGATGAGAATTTCACTATTAAACACGTTAACAGCTGTTTAACAGTATTGCGCTGCTAGAGCAGTTAATAGGCACTTGAATACTTTATGAAACTGTTGTAAGCGGCTTTTGATGCTGTGCGTGGGAAAGCTTTATTGTGTCTTTAACGTTGAATTTATTTGAGGAACGATTATGTTTATGTACAATGGGGTGCTTTGGAATAATTACGATTTACCAGCTAACTTAGAATTACTATGCTTTAAAATGAAAACGTTTCTATTTTGTTAGTTTCGGCTCTTTAGCATTACCTATTGTCTTTAAAGTCAACTTATAATCAGAAAACTGTACCAAAGAACTTAAGATCGTCAATAAAAATCTCTAACAGTACCACTAAATTGAAGAATGTATTTAAATCACAACCTTTAATATCGAAGGCTCTTTAGACTATCATATTTCGTTAGCAATTCCTCAGTATTACCATAACAAAACAACTGCGATATTATAGTTTGTTTCCATTTTTATATTGAGGCATAAGAACAAGTAAGTAAGGTAGTAGTGGTCTTGTACAGGTACCGACTTTAATACAGAGTATTTATAGAACTAAACATCTGAAAGCAAAAACTAAAATCTGACAATCTAATCGTCTATTTTTGCAATATGGATTAAAAAGAAACGTCAGCTACGTCGCGTCAAAGGTTGGCCTGCAAAGTCTATTGGTCTTAGTGTCTCAAGTATTACAACTAAGATAGTGTCTCAAGTATTACAACTAAGAAGGAACAGCTAAATAATTCCACGAGGCATTTCTCAAGAATATCTTCTGAGAAGTTGCAACACTGAGCTAAGTGGTTGTTATCTCTAAGGTAACAAACCTTGAGCAGGGGGTTCAAGTCTTGGGCCAATCTCCAAATCCACTTGGCGGACTTACAAAATTGACACTTCAATATTATACTGAAGAAGCTTTGAGCTAGTTCTTCTTCTTCAAGTAGCTGTTTCGTGGTGGGTTCGTATCGCACGCAACTCAGTAGCTGATCCTTCCAGTGGTGCGGGTTCGACCCCCGCAGTCACCACTGATAATCACTCATAAGATTTGCGCTAACGCTAGATTAAACTTGAGGTGGGCTTTGTGAGGGTCTTCGTAGTCCTTACTTAGCTAGTTCAACAGGACAAACCATTTTTTGCACATTTTAAAGAACCTTTTGATTTTCAGTGAGCTGGACGCGTTCGTCTACGACGGCACGGTGTTGGAGTACCTCGTCTCTCAGGACGAAGACTGTCGTCTGCTCACGGTTGGGTCTTGGTACGCCAAGACTGGCTACGGTCTCGCCTTCCCCAGAAACTCAAAGTATGTGCAGATGTTCAACAAACGGCTGCTCGACTTCAGAGAAAACGGTTTGTGAAAAAAATCAAACAAGTTAACAAATCATTAGTAGTTGTAATTAAGATGTGGCCTAAGATCGTGTTCTAAGATGTGATACTTAAAGACGGAATCAGATTGCAGATCCCGAAACTTCGTGGTCTGTTTTTGCTCACTAACGATAAAAATGTCCATCCAATAGTTCATCTTCTGAAGTCCTCCCATCGTCAACAACAAACTTCAAACTAAGAATAGGACTAGGGTTAAATTATTCAAATGAATGAGTTCGAGAGGATTAACAAAGAGGATCGTATGTGTATAAAAGGAATATCGATGTTGAGTACATGGCAATTGCATGACATATTCGACGTTCCCGCAATAAATAATTATTTACTTACTTAAATAAATATTATATGTTTATAATAAAAGTGCTTCTGGAATACTAATGGTAGAATTGAATCGAGTGCCACCACTCAGGAAGTAGTTACCCTGAGTCCACAGGTTTGGAAGCTTTTGGATGAGATCTTACGAGTTTATCTTGGTTGATGAGGAAAAAAGGCGCTCATACGTCCTAAATTAATTTCGACTCGCCAACCAATATGACAATAAGAACCTCCAATTTACCTTTTAACCTTCCAGGGGTGTCTTTTATTTCAAAATGTGAAAGGTGACACACGGAATTTTCCTCCAGGCTTATGAAATAAGAGACTTACGGTGTGTATATTTTATTTACAACTAAAATTTTAAAATAATAGGCTAATCATTGAAAATAAAATAATAGTTCAAATAAAATAGTACCAAGTAGAATAAAATAAAACCTTACTAACATTATTACTAAACATACTAAAAATGTACTAGTTTTAACAGCGTTGCTGTCACTACCGTTCACTTTTATAAAAACAACCAATATAATAACGTAAAACAACTACCAAATAATAAACTTAATTTCTGTCAAAGTAACAAAACATAAATTACTAGAGGTAATAGGGGAACTCTGGGACAACTGTTGCACGAGCGGTGAGACACGGTGGCAACCTCCGTGCTGTGCCAGTTTAAGGCTCTGGTTGAGGGATGAAGGTGAAAATAAATTCCTAGAAAGAGGTGTGTGAAATACTCCGGCCCTCGGTACTGTCGGCACACATGACCATGTATTCTTAAGCAAAAGAATATACACCTGGGTGAACGCAACTCCAAGCAATACATTCCAACCATCTTGATGATACTTTTGAAAGGTTAACCACTTCGCTATCTTGTTCAGGTGATCTAGAAAGACTCCGCAGGTATTGGATGACTGGGAGCTGCAAGCCAGGCAAAGAGCAGCACAAGTCTAGCGACCCTCTCGCCCTGGAGCAGTTCTTGTCAGCTTTCCTGCTGCTGATGCTGGGGGTTCTACTAGCAGCCGCTCTGCTGCTGGGGGAACACCTGTACTTCAAGTGCGTCAGGAAACACCTCATCAAAACCGACCGAGGAGGATGCTGCGCACTTGTCAGTTTGGTGAGTTAGTTGACTTAAGCTTATAGACGGGGAAAGTAGAGACGGCAATTTACTGGCCGCCAGTACTTGCCCCTCCCACTTACCGCTTACCTTCCTTGTCTATAGGGGTAGTTTGCGCTCCAGCGGCAAGTAGCTACTTGCGGCCAGTAATATCAAACGTGTTTAACTGTACTTGCCTCTCCGCGGTAAGTATAGCGGGTCTCGTGGGTGGTCACTTGATCACTGGCGGCCACTACTTTCCTGGAACAAACAGCACTTGAGTCTAATGAACTTACTTTCTTAACCTACTACTTGACTCTACTAACTACTTGTTTAGAGGGATGGATTTGTGAAGAGTTCAGCTCAGATTCAGTAAGCTGGTTATTTGAAGACCAGTATCTTATAAAATTAGATGAGAGACGTTTTTTGTAGTGGAGATGTTCTTGGAGTATGTTTGGCTATTTTAACGTCACAAACAATTTAGTCAAAGATAAAAATAAGTAGCGAAATGAGGTAAACAATATAGTAGGCGGAAACGAGCAATCTAATTGTCCACGGCCATCGAAGTTTCAAACATACATTTTGAATTAGATTGTAGTCGGTGAAGTTATGTGCCGTGAACTCGTCTATACTGAAAACGCACCAAGATTTGTTTTAGACGAGCTTTGAAAGCCTTCGGCATTTTTTTGATCGAACTTGGCAACGAGTTGACCAATTGAACTCCTGCCTGAGAAGGCAATTCATGAACTATCGTTCTGTGTCTCCCAGTTCGGTAAAGAGTGAATGTCACTTCCTCTTACGCAGATTTGAAAGAAAACAAGTTTGGAGAATGTAGAGGCAAGGTAAAGTCAACTATTTCAAATTTTGAAAAGCTGGCCTGCTCTCTTTGAAGTTTTGCGATTGTCCTAACGGTTTTTTTTAAGAATGAAAGCTCTTGAAATTTGCGTTTAAAAGAGTCAATGAAAGACACACGCTCATTATAATCTGATTGTTCTGCAGAGTATGGGCAAGTCACTGACATTTCGCGGAGCAGTGTTCGAGGCGCAAGACATCATCAGGAACCACCGCTGCCACGACCCCATCTGCGACACACACCTGTGGAAGGTGAGGCACGAGCTGGACATGGCGCGGATACGCATCCGTCAGCTGGAGAAGGAGTTGGAGAGTCATGGGATCAAACCTAGCCGCAGGTAAAACAATTAAAATATTTCTTTACCATAACTCAAACATTTTGTGTAACTTAAATTTAAATAATCACATTCTTGGTCTTCGGAAAAGGGTTGCGTCACTCTTTGCCGACGTTTCAGAGAAGTAGCAACACTCCATTTTCAGGGCGCACATCGCCCTTCGAAGGCTATGACCAGCTACTTGTGAGTTCTATTCCTGGTGAAAAGTGAGGTGGAGGAGATGGTCTAATGGTGTGTCTTTTGTCATATTTCGAGCATATTTTGGTTTCAGCCGGTTTGATCTAACAAATGTTTTTTCTCGAAGATTTTAAAGGCTGAAACTGCTCAATACGCTTTGGAAAATTTAGATGGTCCAGGAAGGTAATCTAAATAGGGCGTAGTTTTGAGGGGTTTAGAGGCTCACTTAGAGGCTGACTTTGACGGTTTTCACCCAATCATTCGAGTTTTTTATGCAAGTACTATTTCAATAATATACATAATTTAAAGAGGATTAAATGCGGCAGTTTATCATGTAAATTGACACTAAATAACATCAGTGTTAGTATTTGAAACACCACTTTGAAGTTTCAAAGAAATGATTTACAAACTACTTTTTTATGTTATGCCAGTTTTAAAACGGTAAACGTAGGATTTTATGTTAAAGATGTTGCAATAATTTTGTAGGAAATTTAACGTACTTTTTATTGGTGCAAATTAAAATGCTGTACAGTGATTGATTTGCTCGCTATGCTTGGTTTAGTGGAAGCTATTACAGGCAATTTAAAAATACATAAAATCGGCTACTACAGCTTAACGAGTGGGGTTAGAAAAATTTTCTATTTGGCATTTTTGTTCTTTTTAGTGAGTAAAAAATCGATAATAATTACCGCACTTAGGAAAACTCACCCTGTATATTCATTGTATCGTGTAAACAACTAGCAAACAAATGACACACTTCGGGTTGAAGTTCCAAAACCTTTTACTTTTTACCAGGAGAGAATGTTATAGTAGTTAGCCGTCAAAATTCTTCTTTTTAGTTGAACAAGTCGCATTCCCATGAGCTTTATTATCTTCAAACGTTCAGCATAGAAGAATTCACGACCAGCATTGTCAACGCACGAAGACCAAGAATTATTGTAAAATCCAAAGTAAACTCGTACCTTAAACGGATCAAACCACTTATGATGAACAGCAACATTATGTATATCATTGATGTTGTAAACAACCTCTAAATAACTCAAAAGCCTTTCGATTTCTAAAAAATTCTTCCTATTTTATCTCACTAAAGGTGAGCTTTTTCTGAGATATTTTCATAAATTCATGTTTTCAAAGTCAGGATTAAAACAGGACAAACTTGAGACATCATCTAGAAAGAAAGAAAAGAACATTCAAGACATCGGATGCCAAGACTCTGATTCGCTTTTTCACTGTTATCATTAAGGTCAACCTTTTCATCTGGATGGGAGGGGATATTATTCCTTTGTACAAAGAGAACAAAGGATTTCACTTCTTCAAGACTGTATATTTTCATAAATTAATACATTTTAATCATAAAAACGACACGAAATAAATCTAGGAGTTCAAAGTTCATAGTAGTGCCAGAGATCAATTATGAAATTTATTATCTAGGACTTTTCAGGCTACTTCAGAAAAACCTTTTCCCAAGAGAGAGTAGTTTTTTCCTGAAGTAACCGGAAAAGTCTTATAATATAAGTAATTTTTATTTGTATGAGTGTTTTCAAACAGAGAGTTATAAAAGAGGACATGTATTCCAGTACATAAACTATAGAGAGGAAGGGCTCTAAAAAACGTTGTATGTGACTAAACGAAATCAAAAAGAAAATACTTTTTGTTTAGTTTCGATCATGGACATTGTTCCGCACTCACAATTTCGAGTTTGCAGAGGTAACTTTTGTTTGAGGTGTTCAATTTTAGCTTTGGATACAATTGGTTCGTAGCTTTAATGTAGCTTTTCTGTAGATTTGGATTTACATATAGTAGCGTTGAGGTGTGAAAAACCACAGTACTTCCTTATATGATCTTTTTGTATTAGACAAATATACATATACAGTTTTATTCCTAATATCTTAAATACTTCGCATGACTTTGCATGAAGCACTATTGATAGGCACTGATGACTTAAATTTAACATACCACAAAAAGAAGACAACACGTCAAACTGTATAAGATTACCAAGATATATAACATTTGGACAAATGCAAAGCAATATTTTATCTAGGTTCATATTACAGTTAAAATTTAAAATGTAACTATTAGAAAAAACATCTAAAGAGGTAAATCATAAAATGTAATGTATTAGTACGTAGATTAGTTAACAAATCTAAATTATAGATCACATTAAATATAATTATTATGTATTTGAAATATGTATTAACTTTTTGCAGGAATATAAATTTAGCAATTTAATCGATAAAAATTTGATAAATCCAATCTTAATGTACCCTTAGTGTAACCTAAAAATAAAAATAAATCCGCTACTTTTTTTAATACTAATTGGTTGCAATAAATGTTACGAGGAGAAAATACTATGAATAGTGATAACTTGCTAATAAATGAAGATTTAATATTATTTTTGAGATACATTTTTAATGTTCTGATTTCTTACCTTCTTTTTAGTATTATTTTTGATATACTTATTATGTAGTCTGTAAGTTTAAAGCTAACACTAATAACATTAGCTTACCTGTAACCGAATACTTACTTCAATGAACATGTTTAATTTAAAACCCTTAGATGTGATTTAAATTACCAGTGATACATCAATGGTACCACCAGTGGGTAGCATCAATTACAAATTTGATAACCCAAAAATATATTAAAATCATATAAATGGCTATAAATAAATAAATAAACATGGATGTAAACAATTTTTAAGTTTGTGAATAAATACATTTTGTGCAGTGTAGTAAATAAAAACTAATATAATTATGATAAAAATTAAACAGTAATTTACAAGGTGAATTAAAAAGTTTACAATTGTATTTGATTAATCACATAGTTAACTTTTCCTTAGTAATATTTTAAAACTTGTATCACTCAACTTACTGAGGATTGTTTTACAATTCAAAAATAATATTTTAATTATAGTACATAGTTTTAGTTCCACACGCAAATTCAATAATTTCACTAAGCACTATATTTCAACACTTTTACAGAGTGAGCTTTAAGTGTTCCCCCTTAACTTTTAAAACAGGATAATTTTAAACCTAGAAAATTTTTAACGGATCCTGAAGTTAGTTTTGACGTACTTTGCGTCACCAACCCCCATCCAAAAATCCATGGGGAGGGGCCCCTTGTGGCACCTCAAAAGAAAGGCAATTTTAATACAAATTCAATGACGCAAAGAAGATGTATCTCAAATAGTTTTTTGTAACCCCATCCCCCCGGTTATTGGATGGGTATTGGGTGACGCAAAGTACGTCAAAACAAACTTTAGAATCCTATAAAACATTCTCTAAAGGGGTCAAAAAACTTTACCCTTTTCAAAAGTTTAGGTGGGGGACATTTAAAACCCACCCTTAATAGACTGAAACACTGGTATGCACTGAAATACTACTTCACAACTCTGTCTGACAAACCATTGAGTATGAAACGTAATGAGAAGACCGGTCCATAGGCGTAAAATGTGTCAAGACTTTAAGAAGATGTTGAAGTCGGGAAATTCAACGTGTTATACGCAGGTATGCGTCCTGTATTCTTATTGGTCCTGACATACTTCCTACCCACACGCGGTTCCAAAGTGAAAACAATTATACAAACTTAACTCTTAACTTTCGCGACTGGTGTCACTATTATAATCTAGTTCTTCCGGTTCACACCGTGATCAAACTTCATAATTAGGTTGAGATATATTGGCCTCGCTGTGGAGTACCTTCGTCACTGATTGGCTGAAACTGAGTTACTTGCTGTCTGCTGTCCTATTAGTGATACGGCTGCCAACCGTCCAATGGAGCAGGGATGCCAACTGTCGATGTTCTCATTGGCTGTGACACTATCGAAAAGACTTCTTCAGGACTCGTTACCAGTTCTTGAAAGTTTAATGCTGTCTTCTTTGTTGAAATTAATACTATTTTTATGGTTATCATCCGCAATGGTTTCTCGGATGACTTTCGGTTATAACCCTGCGGATGAGAGTCATCCAAAGAACCATTGAAATAACAAACAAGTCCTGAAGAAGCCTTTTCGATAGTGTCACAGCCAAAACGTCATAATAATGAAAATATTTTGGTCATAATAGCTTGAAATATTTCCGTCTCGCTGTGGAGTACCATCTTCAGTCACTGATTGGCTAAAATTGCTACTTAATGTCTTTTATCCTATTGGTGGCAAAGCTGCTTGCCGTTTATTGGAGTAGGGATGGAAGCTGACGATGTTCTCATTGGCCGTGACACTATCAAAAAGACTTCTTCAGGACTGTTTTACAGCAGATAGCAAGTAGCTAAGTTTGAGCCGACTGAAGATGGCACTTACTCCACAGCGAAACCGTAATATTTCAAGCTAGTTATTATGACGTTTTGGCGCGGTGTGAACCAGAAAAACAAGATTATAAGTTAAAACAAGTTCTATAAACTTAGAGGCTCTGTTATAGTGCGCGCCGTGCTTCACCAGCTCCTGTTGCTAAACCTATTGCTGTGACCGATGATCCTTATCACTGTCTACTCAATGGTTTGATCCTGCGCACTGGTTTGTACGCACGTGTCATGCGCATGTCTGTTATAAGGAGTCGGCAAGGGGGCGGGGCTTCGCACAGTTCAGGGTCATCTTGCTGTTGGATACCTTGCATTAGTTCTCCCTCACTGGCCCACAGTTCTAGGTAAGTGGCATGCGCATGCGTATTACAAACAAGCTGCATTTTACCTTTAGCAAATGTGATAATTAAAACACAATAAAATGCCAAACTGGCTTTTAGAGTATTTCTAATGGTTCAGCTAAAAATGGTTATGAATGTTTTAAAAGACAATATTAAGTTTTACGTTAAACGTGTTCCGAAATCCCCAATTTTTAATGGCTTATATTTTTCAAAGGCGCTTTGAGAAATGTAATTAAGGTAAAATGTTCACGTGAACAGGAGTTTTGCCCCCGACTCGAAAGAGGGTTTTCGGAGAATAACCCCATATTTCTTATAAGAAACCCTCACTCTGTTCTTTATTAATGGCTTAAACGAATACAACATTTTCACACATAAATTGCTTCTAACGGGTGATGTTTGTAGGTTTTAAAAGAACTAATGTGATTTTGGTTTTGGGGCCTAAGGGCTCAAAACTAGATGCAACTATTTTAATCTGGTATTTGGTGACCAAATAAGGTTGTTAAGTTTCTGAAATGTATTGATTTACCCTGTTGTTGTGAAGCTCTTGATCCCTTAAAATAATCTCATAGGTTGTTTAATATTTTGCAAACTAAGCCGTTGTAAAGTTAAAGAAGATGAAGACCTTTGTAAAGCAAAATAAATTAACGTTTTTGAATGTTTAGATCGAAATTTGCACGTTAATGATCTATCCAGCTGTGCTTATTTCACAGGTTTTCATGCGTTTTAAATAAAAAAAATGCTTTAGTTAGTTCCATCGATACTTGGACAAACTATACTGTAGCATACTGTTTATCAGGATAAGGGTAGCAGAACCTAAGTATTTTTAAATGATATTTTAAACGTATTGAGGCGTGTTTTGTCTATACCGAATATTTAAAAATATTTAAAATATTATTTTGTGTATATTTGCATGGTGGAACCAAAACAGGTATTAAATTCAACATTCAATAAGGCATGGATTAACTGTAAACCTATAGCAAAATGTACATATAATTTGTTGTGATGCACGTATATTTCACACCATTTTCAACATAATAAAAGTTTTTATGTTTTCAGCGTGAAAGTTAAAAAATACTTCCGTAGTATCCTGATTCTCATTGCTTGGAGAAAATAAGTGAAGTTAGGACTGTTAAGTCCTATATTTCACTCAACCTCAAAATAAATGTATATACAGTTAAAATACATAGAGAATATAATGTCAACGTGGCCGGTACAAACTACCTGAGCATTCGTACATTTGTGGAAAAATCGACCCGGCAAGCGGGACACCCGGGTTCAAGTCTCATTTTGGTCCAAACATTTTTGTCTTCAAATTTCTTTAGTAATAAATTAGCTATTTAGCAAGTATACAAATTAAGTACGACATATATATACAATTATAATAAATACAAGTATGACATCTATAATAAGTCATTTGGCATAGTATATAAAGTATGTTTGTAATATTTCCAGTTTGTTGATTTAAAATCACTATTTGACAGACACATGTTTCGGATAAACATTCAGATTAAGGTATTTCTCTAAATTGAAAGGCATAAATGGTTGGACCGGATGGTGTAGTGGTCAGCATAATCGCCCGGCAAATGAGTGACCCGGGTTCAAGCCCCGGTTAGGTCCAAACCGTTTTGTCTTAAAGTTTCTTTAGTAATAAATAAGCTATTTAGCGTGTATACAAATTAAGATCTATAATAAGTCATTTGGCATAGTATTTAAATTATGTTTGTAATACTTCCAGCTTGTTGATTTAAAGCTCGATTTAAAGTCACTATTTGACAGTCACATGTTTCGGATAAACATTCAGATTAAGGTACTTCTCTAAATTTGAAGGCACAAATAGTTGGGCCAGATGATGTAGTTGTCAGCATAATCACCCGGCAAGCGAGAGACCCGGGTTCAGTCCAAACATTTTTGTCTTAGCGTCCAAACATTAGCTATTTAGCGTGTATACAAATTAAGATCTATGAATAAAATACGAAAAATATGAGTAAGAAATACTAATTTAATTTCTCAAATCAGTACAGTACATTCTGCAAATATTTTGTATCAACCACCACTAAATGTTTTATCACTATGAATAATTGAAATGTATGCCAGCAGGTACTGCACTAACAGCGAGTTGATGAGAACGAGAGACATGACTCATAATCACGTGACCACCACAGAGTATAGTGGTCGTTTTGCGTCCTCGCCGCAGATATACAGGTAAGCCAATCACAACCCTTGCATATGTTCTTACAGGTAGGCCGCGTCAGTTGAACAAAACCAAGTGGCTCAGTGGGTAAGTTACGGCTTGCAAAGGCACAGGTCGCGGGTGATTCGCGCAGTCAAAACGAGTTCTCCCTCCAAATATATTTCAGAACAACTAGCCTAGGAAACAATACACCAAGTACAAAAAGCGTTAGGGAAAAACAACACGTCCATGACCCATGACAGCCACTGTCCTACTGACTGGGAGCAGCGGACGACCAATCACAGAGGTGTATCAGACTGACCAACTGTAAAAGGTAAAGTTTGTCTTGTTTAATGAGAAGACAAAAGTTAGTTCCTCTCTACCACTCAACCTCGACCTTCACCTAGCGTTACCGTATAGTCACTTTACAAATGTAAGTTGTGACTGCGGGGATCGAACCCGCGCCACTGACTGAATGGCCCCAGAGTCGCGCATGATTCCAATCCCGTGAGTCCTAGACTGTAACAGAGATTACAGAATATATGTTTATGCGCCCAATAATGGAGAGGAAGATATTCTTTAGATATTTAATGAATGAGCAGATTTCTAAAAAAGGAGTTAAAATTACTAACAAGACGTTAGAAAGATTCCTACACGGTGAATACGATAAGTGATTATAGACCTAAGCAGAAAGTTAGTTTAGTACCGTTAAGCAAGCAGTATGTATGGGACATCTTGTACGTGGTAGTCCTTGGTTTGTAGTTTGGTTTTTGTAGACAGGATGGCCCAAAAAAAGTACTCGTCATTGTATGCTATGTATTTTGTTTAGTAGATATACCAAACTGGCTATATCTTAAAACTAAATGTTGATCTGTTTCCACTATTCAGTATGACATAATTTATTCTTAACCGCATGTTTGCAACCTTTCCTGAACATTCCATCGAGACATATCATCCATTATCACTGACGTTATGTTTTGCTTCAGGAAGTCACTTAAGCCGTTGGTCCTGATTTCCATTGGTCATTGCTCATTCACAACAAAGCATTAATGACAAGGCCAAAACTTCTAAGGAAGCAGTCGCGGCCTTAGTTGTAACAAGACAATAGTTTCACCGCACCTCAAACTCATTAACCACTCATCACAAAACATCCTTCAACATATCAGTTTTAAAAATACCCTCAGAGTATTCAAATAATGGTGAATGGTTGCAAACATGTTAAATGGAAAAGGTTTCATACTGAATGGCAAACAAGGTTAAGCATTTAGATTTAAGATAAAGTCAGTTTTATATAGCTAATGTAATGGACGAGTACCTTTTGAGCACCCTGTAATATTCATTGCTGAAAATGACTAAATTTCATTTTTGAAAAACTTCCACTAATTTACAACCTCAGAAATTTCTCCATTGCCAACAATTTACTGTCGCCTTTTATGCTTCATCATGTGAAAGTTCCGTAGCCATTCAAAATCTTAGTTTTTAACAATTAAAGTTACCCATCACACAATTTTAAATAAAAATTCTGCCCAAAGTGGTTTGCCTATTCCTTAACAAATTTCAAATAACCTCATCTTTAACTTTAAAGTAAATATCAATAATAATTAAAGAAAATACTTCATCATTTTAATGGAATATTAAATGTTCAAATCTGAAATTGGTGGACAAATGGAAACGTTTCTGGTTAAACAAATCAGAATTATCATCACACATTTGTTTTCACTCGGTTATCTGTTGGTTTAGTTATTTAGCACACACAGCGTTGGCCCGATTTCAATGGCCACTCTATTTAATGAATAAACTTATTTGGTTTTGAAATCAGATTTGATCGTAAAACAAAATTTATCCTCCATACAATTTTCAGAGTTTCACTTTGGTGCTACATTAGTGTACACATAAAGAAAGTTTTAACCATTCAGAAACGTAGGAAAGCTTTACGTTGGCAAAAGAGGTAAAGGAAATAAAGGTAATATCAGTTCACAAAGCTTATTAGGCTTTATGCAAAATCGTTTTCGGTAGGAACAAAATACGTGAGGATATTACATTTCTGAGCGGATCAAAGCTACCTTGCCTCGGTTTATTTAGAAAGAGATAAAGCGAGGAAATATATATTAAAATTCAACTCTAAAGGGCTTGTATAGCACTAGTTAAAGCTTGAACTTTGTAGCATCTCTTTGTGTTTGGATGGTTCACTAAAGTATGGTGTATTATCATTCCCAGTACTTCAGAGTTCAAACTATTATTGCGGACATTTCCCGTCGTTAGTGAGCAAGATGATCACGACGTTTCAGGGTCTGCAATCTGATCCCGTCTTCAGGTGAAAAGTAACATAAAACATATCACAGAACATTAGAGAACGAGCTAGTCTAAAGTAATCAGCTCAAGCTGACCAGTCAAACAACACGTAGCTGTTAAAAACGAAATATTCTAACTAAAAAAAAACCTGAAGACGGGATCAGATTGTAGATTCAGAAACGTCGTGATCATCTTGCTCACTAACGATGGAAAATTTCCGCAATAATACTCGTAGTTTGAAATTATCCCATCGTCAAGACCAAACTTTCAACAAAGAACTTCCAGTAAATTACCATTTAAAAACATCCTTTTTTAATTTAAAAATGTATAGTTAAATTTAATATAATTTAAATTATAATTAAATTTAAATATTAAAAGTTGATTTTTATCTTCGGCTAAAGGCATTTGCATGTTGAAGTTCTTCCTGTCCATAAACAGTTATTGGAACATGAATAACAGAATACATTTAGTAGGACAAAGTTGTCTTTTGATATTCTAACTGCAACGATTAGTTCTACTTTTCACCAGAAGCATTTATTATGTCACCTTTTATTGATGAAACTCGTATGAATACTCACTTTAAACGCTTCTGTCAAAACTTTGTAAATAAGTAAAAAGGTAGACAACTTAGTTTTATACTTTGATCGATTCGATTTCCTTCTTCATCATGTTAACCTAAATTCTTTTTTGAGATTTTAAGTAAATGAGTATAGAAATTAGGTTGCCCTCTTCATTACCACGGAACATTTCTGACAATATTTGGGAAATTTTGAGGTTAGGTTTAGCGGGAAAACAGCTGCGCACCAAGTCAATTCCTATAGTTTAAAGTATGATTCTCAGTAATCTAGGCGAGTGAAGGTTGACAACTTGGTTATTAAAAGTTAAGTTGATATTTTAAAATTAACTTAGATTTGACCTTTAAGAATTGCGTGTAAACCAACTAGCAGCAAAATTTAGAACATTAACACAAGTCAATTTAACTGTTCATCGTTACGATCTAAGGCTTCTGGTTTACACCTTGTCACAGTTGAAATAAAGTTACTGCTAGACGTTTCGACCTCGTTGTGGAGAGTCATCCTGGTTGACTGGATCGGCCGGAAGCCTTAGATCTTAGTGAGGACACCGGCCGCGAAAGCTTAAGAGTTAAGATTAACTGTTCAACTTCCAGTACTAGTAAATTCTTACTGGGTTTTACTTATTTTTATTATTTTGTTCTAGGACTGAGATAGCAGAGATGGAGACTGTACTGTGACCTCAGCCGGATCTCACTCACACCTCAACTTCTCACTGTCTCTATGATTTCTAGTCTTCGGCCCCCCTCGAGTCCCCCACACCCACACTCCCGTGTTTCTTTTCCGTCTGAAAGAGTTCACAGTTTCCATTTAAATCAGCTTGGGGTTGAGCAAAAGTAGTCAAATGTGCACGACCGAAAAATTCCAAACAAGAAATGATAAAAAACATTACATATATTCAGGTCCAAAGTTGAACAACTGTCAGAGCGGTTGTTTCGATCCTAAGAACTAGCTTAGTTCTGAGCTTTACCACTAGAAGCGCTAGTACCGATAGTGGAAAGCGGAAGAAAAAAAGTTTAAGGTAAAGTTTGGCTTGTTTACGAGGCGATGTTAGGACTACAACGTCCTTTCTACACTCAACCTCGACCTTTACCTTTAGTCACATTACAAATTGTAAGTGGTGACTGTGAGGGTCGAACCCGCGCCACCAGAGTTAAGAGCTCCAGAGTCGCGCGCGATACCAATCCTCCACGGATGCGAAGTGTGTCTTATCAAACTAGGGTGTGTGATTTAAACACGGCTTGGCAGTTTTTAACGTACAACTCAAAATTGACCTTTGAAATTTCTACGTCAATCACTTATAGTTTGAGTCTTGTCTTTTATTTTGAGTACAGCGCTGAAACGGTTTATTACCTATTCAAAAGATCGATAGTAAAAGAAATAGCAAAGAGAACGTTGAAGTCATTCTGAGTATATTTTTGAGTCACTAGTAATATTTTGTTACAAAATGGTTTCATTAAAAAAAGTACCTTAACATTTTATTCTGTTATGACTTGTTTCTTTTATGTACAATATAATTAATCAGCTCAAAACTAACTTGCAACTACTAAAAGCTGATTAATGCTGATTAATAAAAGAAAACAGCAGAAATATTTTATTGGAATTCACATAGACAATGATATAAAACAAATAATCACATTTTGGGAATTAAGAACTCTTTCAGAAAGATATCAAACGATTATATTAACCCTAGCTTCTCCTTGTACGTTTTATTCCTTAAAACATGTGTTTGGCCAATTTTAAATTATAATCACGCTTGATGCAAACAAATCTGTGATATTGAAGAAGTTATAGAAATTCTTGCCATATTTGCTGACAATTTGTGACTGTCATATACAATAGAATATTCTCTCTTTTGTGTGATCAACAATAAATCCCAGGAAACAATGGTTTTACCCGCATGAAGTACCATCAGTTTTGAATCATTCATATGATATCTAATGCAACCATTTAATTGTACATAATTAAAAAACAGATGAAGCTCTTCTCAACTACAAAAATTACCCAGAACCTTTCATCAGAACCTTTTATGGACACCCAATTTCTTATGAACTTTCCTATCCATCAAGTACTGACCCTTTAATGGTGCACCTAGGCTTGTTTAAGCAACAAACTGTATTGTTTATGTTAATTGTGGGTCAAGAGTAAAACCACAGTTTAAACTAGGAGAGAAAGTCAGAATCCTAGAGGCCCAAGAAGCTGGAACTCAGCTGGTTACATTAGAGAAAAGGTTAACTCAAGGTCATATGATGTCTGCAACGGGTAGATAGTGTATAGACCTAAAATAACTCAAATACTCTTTCTAAAGTATTTTCTTAATTTGAGAAAACTAGTAACATAACATTCAAACCCACCTTAGTCCAATAATCAAACCATGACACGTTCTGCAAGAATATTAAAAAATTAAGTTACCTCCAGAATTACAACAGGCTACGTACCTTTCAACGTCAACAACTCCTTCAGTAAAACATATGTGTTTACTAGTTTCGACTAACAAGTAGTCATTATCAAAACTTGAAGAACGGTATTGATTTCGTCAACATTAATAAATAGCACAATACATAAAACACAAAGAACACTTATTAAACATTGTATTCACCGGCCGGTACCTGGCACTGAACTACGTTACAAAGTTCAGAATTACGTTACAACATTTTCATAAAATAACGTTTCGAAATTGCTTAAGAAAAATTTAGATGTAACGTTTTGTGATGTTATTACTTCACTAAATCACAATATGATTATTATTAATTCAATTAATTTGTTAATTAAGTGGCAAAAAGCTTTTTAATTGTGACTTTTGCGTGATATAACATGATATAACGGGATAGAGTAACACGGATTCTGGCAATATGATTATTATAGACTAACATAAACGCCCATTGATTAAGCAAAGTATGATTAAACAGCAGTTGAACTTAAAACAATATGGCAAGAGTTACTGACCACGTATAATATTTAAAACAAGGCATAAAACTCGCCTGAATTTCTTAAATGCACCAGGTACAATTCAAAACATACCAAAGGTAACATATATATAGTTACAATGTAACAAACAAGTATGGCATTGAAAAGTTTCATCTTCTTCAATATCACTCATATCATTAGTTTTTATGGTCTGTTATTCCTATATGGTGCTTGTGTGATTGTTGTTGGTATATAAATATGTTGTTAAACTTGAAGTTTTATCATTGTCAATAAATGTTACTGATAAGTACTATTTACTGTATAAGCTTAAATAGTTCAACGGTTTTTACAAGGTTAATGTGTAGTAAACAGATGGTTTTATCTTAGTGTCAACGGTAAAAAGATGTTCATACAGGGTGATTCTAAAATTTAGTTCCAAACTTCAGGGTGTGTTTTTATGGTAAAACAATTGAGAAGGTTCCTGTTATTTTTCTTATGGATGGCCTTACTTTCATCGAAATTGATATTAAGTTTGAGTCGAATCCTAAAAGTGATGTAGGATATAATCTATATATTAAAAAAATTGATGCAAAATCTAATGGCAGTCAGTGCGACCGTTCTATCAGGCCAATTTTCTTCATTTTTTTTGTGAAAGGTAGTTATGCATGGATTTATTATTAAACATCAAAATCGGTTAAATGGTTTCCAGAAAAGTTCATTATTGTAGCGGTCGTATAATATTTAAACAGATGTAGACAAAAGACATCAAAGTTGATTTACGTATGTAGTAATGGACTGTTTGTCACCTGGTGAGAAAACCGTTATTGGCCGTAATGTTTAGGAAATCATAGCTTTATACTCAAAAAAGGCTTTTCCCATGTTTTCTTATCTTTGACCTGTCATATCTCAGGTTCTAATTGAGATAAATTGTTCGTTTTGGTCTAAGAACATTCAATGACTCATGCTTTTTTATTAGAGATACATTCGACATATTTTAGTCACATCTATGAGGAGTTCTTCGTGGACAAACACGACTTTTTGGCACTGAATTCCTTGAGATAAAACATATGGGGAAAGTATTAAAATGCCCAGCTGCTATAAATGTAAACATCAACAAATAATAACAATAACAGTGTATAAGTTTCAACCCTCTCAAGGAAATACCTTAACTGAAATGTATAGTAATTAGCGAAGTGAATACCCAAACCGAGAGGCCAAAGCATAACCGTGAGCGAAGCTAACGGAACTGAGGCCGCAGGCCGAAGTTGGGGTCTGGGGTGAAGCCCCCAGCTGGCCGAAGTCTGTAAATAATATTTAAAAACAAAATGGAAGCTAGCGGGTAAACTTATCATTTTAGAGCCTATATGTACCGGCACTGTTTTAGGAAAAGAAACCTACCCTAAAGTTTGGAACCAATTTTTTATCACTCTGTATATCTTGTTTTGTTAAAACATTGTAGATAGTAGATATAAAGAGGAGACGTAGCCGCAAATTTCTACCCGAATGATGTTCATAACGCATTGGTTGATTTGAGTTTTACAAACTAATTTTATTAAAAATAGAAATAAAATTTTTTATTTTATATATTAATTCTTGGGAAAGTTGAAATTTAAAGATGTATGTTAGTTTACATTAGCTCAGAAAACGGTTCGATAATAGAGGTGCCTTGGAATAGCCCTTTAAATATTAAATGGAAATGAGTGACTCAACGTTTTCTCGTTGATTCGATGGAAGTTGCCGCAAAAGAAAAGCGTACCTGTTTGAGATTATTAAACTAAAGACAATGTTATGGTAGGTAGTTAGCGTATACGTTGCTGAGGCAGAAAACTCGTGCATGAGGACCCGGAAGAGACGGCAACGCATTCTGAGCGTGGGCTTCCTCAACTATGTTGAGTTCCTCCTCAGCCTTGCGCCCTCTACAGGATATCTACCTACCATAAAACTGTCTTTGAAAAAAAGAACTGACGACTTAAAACTATATTTTATAAACTATTTCATTAATTTTGCTTTTATGGATACAATTTGTATGCATTTATTTTATTATACTTGTTCATGTGTGTTTGGACAGTTAGGATTTGTTATGTTTTCTACTTTGATTTTTTAAACTTTTCAAACGTAAGTGTGTGTTATTCAAGAAATGAAAATATAAATACATTGTTCAAGACTATGACAAAGTTGGCAGGTGTTAAAAACTAATTTATGGAATTTAATTACAAGATATTTTGCATGAGAATGTTTTTTATCGGTAATTTGAAGTTTCAACCAGCGGAAGCTATTTTAACTACATATTTTTGCATATCGTGTTTTCAACTAATGTACATATGAAGATATTTTTAGAAACTAGCATTTGCTTGCTCATTCAAATTGTAAATTAAGGTAAATGTGAAAAAATATATCATAAGACTATTCTTCATCAGAAGAATGCTAAAATATTAATTTATTTTATTAATTCGTAGCTTAGCCTTAGTTCGATATAAACTTATGTTTAATAAATGTTGCTCATTACAAAATTATATGTTTTTGGTTTTAATGTGATTGTTGTTATGTAGTTTCAAATATTTAACTACATTTACACAGTTGTTTAGTGTTTTTACTAGTTTATGTTTGTTGAACAGAGATAAATCAGGGAAAGTAAATATTTTTATTGAAGTTAAAGAAGAACATTGTTATGTAGTTTGGAGGAAATGTTAGCAAAATATTAAGAACATTCCATCGCAGACGAAAGAACGTCTTTTGTAAAAATAATAGTTTTATAACAATTCAAATTATATAAAATAAAACATAGTAGGTGTTCTGTTATTGGAATATTCAAGCATTTGAGTCGTCATGCAAATAAAATTAGCGCAACTCAACAAAATTTATGTCTAACTTCCAACAAGAAATAAGAGAACAATTGTGTGACGAGGAGGAATTCTTGAATATTTACTAATAACGCACATTAAATGTAAAAAATAAAATATTTGGCTATATAAATGTTATTGCACTTAATGATGACTAAATAATTAGGGTAGTGTGTTATAAGCGTAAATGTTTTAACGTATTCTTTTTATTTTGGTGATTTTTGCAAAACCAATAATTATTAGCTCATCAATTTTCAAATTAGCCACAGATTTCGTTTATCAGTAGAACCTTTTTTACGTTATTACCAAAAACCAACCCTCCAACATTTGTACTAGTAATATTATTTGAATAAAAATACATATAAAATGTCAACTGTAAATACAATAATATTAAATGTTAAAACAAGTTTGTGATTAATGTTTGAATTTTAAAACTTAAAAATGTAAAGTCGTGTAAAACTATTAAAGGTATTACGAATTATCTGTGTTGTCTATTTAAACCTCAAACAAAACAGGTCGAATTAATGAAGAATTCCTTTTTGGATGAAACCTTTGAAGTATATTTTTTAATTATATAAAGTACATAATAAAACGTTTCGTCTACACTATAGTAGACATCTTCAGTGTGTAGAACAAAGAAGAGTTAAAAATAAATGTATAAAATGTCAAAATATAAAATGTGTTCCAGGGAGTATAGAAAATTATAAATATTTTGTTATGTATTTTATATAATTAAAATATATATTAATTACCTTGTATTGGGCCTGTAGATCCTACCGTTGCTGTACAGGCCCAATACAAGGTAATTAATAATTGAACTTTGGTCCTACACTGGGTTTCACTTCTAGTAAAATATATATTTTAGTGGTATCATCCAAAATAGAATTTTTCATTAAAACTAACCACCTAAGCTTAAAATTGAAAATAGGTTGGGGTAACGTTAGTTTCAGTATCCAGACTACAAATGAAAACCTCTCTGGTAAAAAGGTTATATTAAATGACGAAATTAGTACACTGTTAAACTGTAAACCGTCTAAAGTATCCAAAGGTTCACAAAACCAATCTGAAACATCTTAAATGAATCTGAACTGTAGACAAAGGTTTCCTGCAAAACAAGAAGGACAGGTAGTGAACTACCAACTGCTGGTCTTGACAGCAAATAAATAGTTCTGGTCAGAGTTGCCAACTGAACCGCAGCAAATTGAAACCAGAGCTAGACTCATGTCTCAGGGTAAAGGTCAGTTGGAAATATACAGGGTGTGGCTGGATAGAAACTTGTGTTGACTGCTGATTCATGGCTTTTGAGTTTGGCTGCAGAATTTAGTGCTTTATTTTACATATTCCTTTAGTTATAAAGAGTAGTTTGAAAGTCACTATTGCCTCATCGACATTATCATCATTTTAAAGGTGGTAAATTTAAGGAAATTAACGCTAGTTTTTTTTATATCACCAAAATTGGCGGCAAAACCGTGAAGGATATTCAACTATAACTACGAATAGGCTATACTGTATAACCTTATATCACTATCAACAATTTAAACAATAGTAAAAACACAATGCTGTAGTTCATATTTAGAACTACTCAACAGTCAGGTTATAAAACAAAACAGCATTATTTTAAAATGAATCAATTCTTTTTTCATCGCCGTTAACTCTCACCAGAGGTAGAATTGTTAAAAAGGTTGTGCGCCGTTCCAAAAGTTAATCGCACTGAATCCCTGGTATTGGTTCCAATTCCGTTAAACCTCCTCCTGGATTGTGTAAAACCACATCATGTATTACGCTCTTGTAGATCAAGTCGAATTGTTTGGTTTTCACATTTTAAAATTAAAATGGGTTAAACTTTTAACCTTTTACAAGTTGTTTAAGCACATTTCTCTGCTATAATGTTTGACGTTGTAATATGTGACTTGAGCTAAAACGTATAGTTACTTTGAACAGTCAAAGTTCAGCGTTTTTTTAACTTTACAGATAAAATGGAAAAAGACTTGCTACTTATTTATTTATTTTGTTTATTTATAGAGTCCCAACGGTTTACACCTTTTTTATACAAAAGAATGATAATTGCCCATTAAAGTATGGTTCACAATCCTCCTTTGCAATTAAATTAGTGTCCGGATTGACAAAAAAGCATCTTTGGAAAGCTAGCACAGTTGTACTATGAGTATTTTGTAAACCAGAGCAATCCCATCGTAAATTTTAAATGAGGCACATATAATTCCGTAAAATATGTCCTTGATACATACGTTCAAGACCACAGCTTTTAAAAGGTGTTCATAAAAGCTCAGGGAAAATAATACATTTAATATCGTATCGTACATTGTACAGCCGTATATTGTAACGTATATTTAACTAGTGCTTACAACAGAACCAAAAAACATATTAGACCCAATTTAGTGAACACTCTGAATAAAAGTATAGTTCTTTTTAATTTAAATAATGTCTATGAGTATGATTTATTATACATCCCTGTGTTTAGGTTTGTATGTGTTTAATTGATTAGCCACATTTGAAAATACGTTCATATAGAAATTATTGCTGAAATAATACACACAAAGGATTAAAACATCCCACTGTTATATTGTTTAATGTTTAACCAAGTTTGCAGGTAAAAACGTTCTCACCTCGTGAGAGTTGGGATTTATGAAGGACTTTGCTTACCCTTGTGAAAAATTAAACCCAGTAAATCCCCGGCCCCGCTTCCAATTCTCACCTGTGTGTCTCCTGTTATCATCAACGTAAAAATGTATAAAATTGTTGTATGAATAAATTTGGTTAAAATAAATATATCTACAGGGTGATTCAAAAAGAGTGTCCTACTTTGAAACAACTCCCCTTCGCCAATTATCACTTAAATATACATACATTAATTACTAGTAAAAAGAGAACTTTTCAAAGTTTGTCACCCTTGGTATACTTCTATAAATGCTCACCATGTCCTCGTCTGACTGTTCGGAAAAATCTAGCCGATAATCAAACTCTTTTCCCGTAGACCACGAAGTTAAATGATTTATAGGAACTGACTGCAGTTCTGATATGGTTCCACAGATTATTTTTTTCTCACAGCGGGTACGTAAATCTTCACCCTTACATAGCCCTACAAAAGAAATTTACGAGAAAATCACTAATCTATGACGAAACTCTCGCAGAACTGAAGTGGCTTTTGTGAAATTCAAGAACGCAAAATATCTTTTACTTCCATAGTTCACCATGTCCAATGGGCAGCCATCTTGTTGGTAATTAAAAGCGAAAATTACTTCTCAGTACATGTAAACAAAACTTTGAAACTTCTTCTTTTCAACCATATGTAAATTATTCATGAAGCACTTATACTATAAAAGTTACAGAAGAATGAAAGTATGCCATGGACATTCTTTTTTAATAACCCTGTAGTTTGCATTCATGGTGGAAAATAATATAAATTTGATAAAAATTCTATTTGTGGACAAAGTAAGAGAGGTAGAGTGTCACAAAAGTCTAAATAGTGCAAGAATTCTGCCAAAATATTATTTTTGTCATCCTTCTCTGAAAACAGCAGCTTTAGACAAATGTATTGACGTGCTAAAGTGTCACTTTTACACCCAGGTATTGTGTTGATGATATTTTCTCCCTAGGAAGAAAAAGATCAATTTAATTATCGGCTGCGCCTGAGACGTTAACTCGACCTCGTGTCAAAAAGTGTCACTTTAGGACCTAGTAATGAAATATACTATATTGCGAACATATATACAATAATTAAAATCGTTTGAATCAAAAATATTTCGAAAATCTTATTTTTATTGAGACTAATATAATAAAATGATTTTATTTATTACACATTTTCTTTCTTTTCAACATTTTTTTACTTAAAATTCACATCGAACACCCCACAGTATGCTTTGACAATAGTAAACATAACAGGTTTTGTCAGTTTATAATTTTGTTGCCTTTTTAAAGATTATTTATGGTAGGTTAAGTCTCTTTACTATTTAACTTAAGTAAAAACTGCATTAGTTACACCTGTTTGATATTTTAAACCATTTAATTAATAAAAGAGATATTTTACTTTTATTAAACTCTGTATAGGATTAACTGTTTACATAGAGGATGAAAATTGTGAAATACCGAAAATGCATGATGTAAATGGTTTTAAACTTTATTACACGTTGATTTATTTATTTATTTATTTAATTTGCACTGTAAAACAGATTAAATCCAATTAAATTACAGCAGTTTATTACTTTTCACATTGTAACATTTTTTACACTTAACAAATATCCTTACATCGAACACCACAGTAATAGTGTTCACGTCCAACGGTAGACTAATTAAAATTTAGAGTGAACAAAACAGAATAGTAAAGTTATCAGAGCCAATGACCGGAGAATTGAGCACGGAGGAAATGCCAAACCCAATACTGTACGTAACAGGTATTTAAAAATGTCTACTTCTGGCGGCAAAACATTGTACAGCATCATTGTATTCAACGAATAAGAGAAGTGAGATCTAGTTGAGTAATTAATATTAAATAGCATTTGTGACCTATTGTAAAATGCTGGGGCATAAAAATAATTTTGGATAGACTAAGAGTCTTCGATTTCAATCTTAAAGCTTAAAAGATAAACTAAATTGTTGGCCAAGTTCAAAAACACTCAAAAGTTCAATATGGAATCTCAAACGTAAAATATCCATCATTTAAAATACAAAAATCGTAAGAATTTTTTCTGAACCCTTTCAATCAAATTAATGTAACATGAGTTAGGATTCCATATGACACTAGAGAATTCCAAATGTGATCGAACTAGAGCTAAATAAAGAGTTTTCAGAGTTCCTATGGAATTGAAATTACGTGATTGTCTCAAAATAAACCCTAAATTTCTTAGGGCTCTATTTACCATTGTCACAATATGTTGATTGAAATTTAATGCAGGGTCCAAAACAATACCTAAGTCTCTCGATTACCCTTTCTAGTATCTCAGTATTTATTGAGTCAGGCTTCCGTCATAGTATCATACGCAAAAACAGCGTTTAAATCCTCCTGTAATGCATGCGTGTCGTCATTAGTTATAATTTCCTTATAAAGTTTCAAAGTCTGCAGAGAACACTAAAAACGTCAGACGTTTATATGAAACGTATTGTATTCCAAAGAAGTATTGAAAAGTAACAAACTACACGAAAACCCAACATGTGGCCATAATCAACTCTATCAAATGCAGCTAAGTCTGTGAAAATCGCATCTAGTGACATAGTGAACAATAGACTTTTTGCCAAGAAACACATCAGACATAACAGGTTTAAGAAAAACGTAATTCTTTCACATAAAATAATCTCAAATATCTTAGAAGAGTTGATAACACCGCAACAGGGCGGTAATTTTGAATTTGCTTTTGATCGCCACTCTTAAATATAGGGTAACTCTAGTTAGCTTAAAAGCGTCTGGAAGTATTTTGACTTAAACACAGGGAATAACAAAAAGTACAACAACCCTTAAAACATAAGAAGGTATTTTATCTTGAGCAGAATATTTGAATTCACCCTCAGTAAACTGAGAAATTAAAGACTGCGAGCAGGCCGTTCAGTGTCAAGGTCATTCGCCCGCTATTTAAAGAGGATGGCGCAGCAAAGGTCAGTTTAAAGTGCCTCAGCGAATGCATTTGCTATCTAATCGCCTTTAAAATCTACATTATCTTTAGTCATACTACTACTCACATTACTGTGGTTCCTTGTATTTTTATAAATCCCAAAACTTTCTAATGTCTATATTAACGTTGTTTTCTACATTATTTAAATAACAGATAATCACCCTTAATTTTGCGCTTCACAACCCCTCTCAGTCTTTTAAATTCATCCAAATCAGCTTGCTTTCCAACGTTGGAACTTTTCCTAAACTTATGTTTTGTTTTGATTTGATAAATCAGATCACGGCTTACCAGACTGGGTACTTGCAATTTTGTGTGTACTGGACACCAATCGTCCAGTATTTTGTAAATTACATTGTAAAAAAGCTCCACAGCTAAATTTGGATCATTAATGTTATAAAACGACCAATCAACTCTTAAATCTTCATAGATATTTAAAACAGCTTTCTCCAAAGTCTCTGATTCAAATTTCATAGCAGGATGGTAACTTTTATTAAACTCTGTGGCAGTTACCAGCCTTTATTAACTGTTTACATCTTTAGAGGATGAAAATATCCTTAACTTACGTCCAACAAATTCAAAAAATTCATATATACATCTAGTTTAGAATTGCATTTGAAATAAATTACGCCTTTAATAAGGAAAACCCTTTCCCATCATTAACTCTAACCCAAACCATTTCTTCAGGCCTGTCAAACAAAATTTGTTTTGTGGCTAATCTGGCTAACCCTGTAGCTAACCTATCCCTGTCCTTCGGAACACACTAAACTCATCATTAAACATTTCACCATTGCTAATATCAGGGATTAGCCAGGTTTCAGTGAGAGCTTATCAAAATCGGAGGAAACCAAATTACCTTTGAAAGAAAAGTTCATAGCATCTAATAAAATTATTTACTACTGAGTTATTGCTCATCTTTAAAGTTAACATGCCACATTGCAATTGTAGAAATAGGCCTACTATTACAGATCCAAAACACTAAAATAAATATCAACACGTAGCACATTCACAGGGTTTCCAGTCATCTTCATGTGTGATTTTCCGGGCTGGTTCTCCAGGAGATTTCCTCACGTAGATGACGCAGTTGTAGGTCCAGGCGAACGCATATCCTTTCTTCTTGGCAGCTTCTCTGTCTTCTTCAAGCAGCCTTCTATTTGCATGTTAGGGACTCATTCACATTACTGTCAATATCCCAAGTCCGAAGCACGAAGGTTCCGCTTCCTCTTCCGACACTAGGAACATATCTCGGTCCAGGCGACTCACGAACTTTGCACAACCCATCCTATGAACTGCATCCACTAGACTGCTGGACCACTCAGAAACTTATCACCTTTATAACTATTATTACTTGCAGTATTATAGTTGTACACAATTTTAAACCATTATAAAATCGTAATTTCATAATTATGTGGTCATTTTGTTAAACGGTGCGAGTTTTAATTGTCTCACACCCACCTTAACTTTTCAAAAAAAATAATTTTTAAACTATTTAGGGAATGTTTTATAGAATTCTGAAGCTTGTTTTGACGTACTACTGTTGCGTCACCCACCCTCACCCAAAGTCCGGGGGCCCCCATATTTTTAAATAAAGCTCCCCTCTTGTGGCACATCAAAAGAAAGGAAATTTCAACACAAATACAACATCGTAAAGACATATTTTTTATCTTTATTCATCTTTTGTTATAGAAATTTAAAGAGGACACAAAATCAGGATTAAAATTGCCTCATTTTTCATACAATTTGTTCAGAACTAAACAATTTTCTTCAAATTACACGATGGGATTATGTTATTGGGTTGTGATGTAGCCCTCAGAAAATGTTGTCATTCAAAATAAATTATATGTGAAATGTGGCATTTCAAACCTGGTTTTGTGTCATCTTCAAATTGGCCTAACAAATCATATAAAGGGATTCCATAAAGGGTTTACAAAATATTTCGTTTTCCCATAGTTAAGGTGGGGAAGTGGGACAATTCAAACTCACCCTGTATAAACAAACCTCATTAAACTTAATTCTTAACATCAATTAATTCAAAAATGGAAAACAAACAGTCCAATACATTTTTTATTTGCTGGGTGAGGCCTTTCAGAAACGATGTTTGTAAATAATATTTACAAAGAAACATATGGAAATAAAATTTGAAAATGAAATAAATAATTCTAAAGTTATATGTATAAAAATGGTGAGTTGTGTAGTTCGCCTGGTTTATTGTTCGCGAGGTCTTGATGATTTTTTTCAATCTAAATTTTGAACTTCTTTCAAGAGTTTTATGTTTTATAATATTTCAAAAACTCTTGAAAAAAGTTCAAAATTCACAAAATTTAGATGCATACGAAACACTTTTCGTTGAAAAAAATCATCAGGACCTCGTGAACAAAGAACCAGGCGTATTACACAACTCACCATTTTTATACATATAACTTTAGAACTATTTTTTTTATTTTCCATATGTTTCTTTGTAAATATTATTATTTTTGTTATAAGCTTCAGTTGGTGTTTGGTCCGAAGTATATAATAAATACTCTGTGGTCCGAAGATAGAAACATAGTTTCTGAAAGGCCTCACCCAGCAAATAAAACATTTAGTGGACAGTATGTTTTCCATCTTGAATTAATAATTGTAAATTCCAATAAGAAGCTGTCTCCTGATGATCTTAACATCAAGTTGACAAAATGTGTAAGTGATACTCTTTTATTACAAGAAAACCTCGGAAACACAATGTCCAAAGCTTCCTTTTATGCAATAAACCCAAAGGGTTTGGAGCTAATGGAACTGCTAAAGGCACTTAGGGAACTACTTATTCTAAAGTAAAGGAAGAGGTTTATTCAAATATATTCTTTAATGCAGTTTCACGTTTTCTTTTGGGGAAACCTGGTGTATTTAAAAGACGATTTTTCTCTAATAGCTTTCTGTTTGGTGGACAAAATTAACATTCTATTTAACTTACACCACTAATTTTGTTAAAATGGAATTTTAACTTCGTGAAAGCGAGTTGCCAGTTAACAAAGAAATAGATCTTGAAAACCAGTTGTAATTAAAATGAACCCTCGTATTAATTTTGTTGGAATAATTTAATGCTTTAAAAAAGACTGTACAAGATATAAAAACATTTACTTTAAAACTTAGTTTCAAAATTTAAAGATATTGTAATATTTGTAACTATACATATTTATACTAAATAAACTTGAAGACAAAAATATTTGGACCGAACCGGGATTTGAACCCGGGTCTCCCGCTTGCCGGGCGGTTATGCTAAACCACTACACCCAACTATTTCTGCCTTCAAATAAGTACTTAAATCTGAATGTTTATCCGAAACATGTGACTGTCAAATAGTGACTTTAAATCAACAAGCTGGAAATATTACAAACAGAATTTAAATACTGTGTCAAATGACTTATTATAGATCTTAATGTGTAAAAACGCTAAATATCTAATTAATACTAAATAAATTTGAAGACATAACCGCCCGCCCAGCGGGAGACCCGGGTTCAAATCCCGGTTCGGTCCAAATATTTTTGTCTTCAAATTTATTTAGTATTAATTAGCTATTTAGCGTTTTTACACATTAAGATCTATACATATTTATATTTACAACAGACATTAGTGAAAGCATTTAAATGAAATAAAAAAGAGATTTCATTGATTCTTTGGATTCTGCAACTCTGCAAAAGTATACTTTAATTAAATAGAGCTCAAACATTTCAATGAAGGGTCCTTTGAAAATTAGTTTTACAACAAAAATGCCATTTTCACAACCTGTTTCCAATCCATTGAAGCTCATTGTAGCAGGAGCTAAATAAAGGGACACCCAATTTAAAAAAAAAAAACAGAAAAGTAATGAAGTTTAAAGTTGAATTTGTAGGAGGAAATATCCGTCTTAACTTGAAGGTAATTGTACTCGCACCATATGGGTCTTCCTGAAATTCAAAAACACACTAATCAAAAGTGTATTCGGACCATACATACGTTTAACTACTCCAAAACATTAAAAAGTGAAAGTAAGTTAAATATACACAAAAATACATTCAACATATATTATATTTTGGAAGCCATATAAAAGCTGTTCAAAACATTTAATACCGGAGGAAACATTTTTAAAACCCTTCGGGGACGTGGTTATACGGTCGTAAAGTACGTTTTGACGAACTAATTGTCAACCTTCCCCTCGTAAAAAAAGCAATAGTTTGAGCCTAACTATGAGTGAGTGAGTGTTTCAGTCTAAAGCAATACACAACTTTTTATTGAACTAATAATCAAAAACTGGAACAGGATGGTTTAACTAAATTGGTAAGTAGTTATCGAATTTCCTTTAGAAAAATGATATATTCATACCATCGGCATGGTAGACCCCGGCTTGGGACCATGAAATGAGCACCAATCCTGAACCTCAGAACACGTTTTGACCATTTTTTAAGACTTTATATACATTATATATCATAACATATGTATACAGGGTTTCCCATAAGTAAAGTGCCAAACTCCGGGAAACGTTTCTTTTGTTTTTTTACAAACTAATTTTTATCTCCAACATTATATAATTGATTTTTATTAAACTCAGTATGTATTTTGAAGTTGATGAGATTTATTTATGAATTTAAAAAAATAGTAGTTAGACATTTTATTCTTCCAATTTTAGACATGTTTTTTCTAAATTCCATCAAACTCTTTTTGAATGATTTAATATATGTATGTTAATATTAAGAAAATACTAAACTTTAAAAATGCTTTTAAAACTAGTTTTAAAAGCATTTTTAAAGTTTTGTATTTTCTTAAATAGTCGAACGACAGTTCTTATGTATTAATATGTTAATAATAACATAGAATATTATATATTTCTATATTCATGACAAAATTGTGTAAACCTTGTTTTAGCTTTTCTCCCCAATTAGCAATAGCTAGGGGTAAAATGTAACTGCTATGTATGTATAAATTATGAATTAATTATGCAATTTAAATTGAAAAAATAAAATTGAATAGAAGCATTGTTGTATTAACGACTTATTATCTTGTTGTTTTCACTTTTATAACCCAAAGTAGCAAATTAATTGTCTCGTAATTGTAGAAATTAGGCTATAGAAAACAGTGTTGTGGGCACAGGGTCTTTTAACTGTTTCTTACAACAAGTTCTTTTTATTTTCGTGTTGCTAATTTTGATTTGATTTAACTTTTTAATCTGAATCATCTATATAACATTTTAACTGACAGTACATTTGAAAAGAAAATTTTGAATTGCGGTTTTAATGTTCAAAATAAAGTGACAATTTATTAAATCATTTTCAAAGTGTAAAAAATTAGTTAACCAAACAGTCGAGATTTCAGCAAAATTCAGAATGGAGATAAATAAACTTGTCGGCGGAAATCTTTGATTTCCCAAGGAAATTGCATTGGGTTTTTAGCTGAGGGAAAACAGCAGAGCCACCTAACCTTATATTACTTTCAATGATCATTCTAGACAACCTCAGTTCTTTATTTTGTGTTGATGTTCAAATGAAAATTATTAGCAGCCATCTTTTAGGGTTTAACCTTACAAACGAATTCACTCACTCGTTTATATAGAGACATTGAAACTATTTAAAAGCTTGTTATGGTGTGGTCTTTCTTCGTTTCGATTTTTTGAATGATAGCGCTGTACTATACACGTCTTTGGGATACTTTTTGTCATATTGCAAAGGTATAATTTATGGCAAAAAGAAGCAATTAAAGTTTTACACGATCTAGTAGGCAGATAATCTTGTAAAGCCAGTTTCTTAAAACTTGAAACAATAGCTGTACCATCTTTGTATATTCTAAGCATTTTACTCCATGTCAAACAAAATGTTAACAGTAGTTCTACTCAAAGTACTATTCATAATTTTCATGTTAAGCTTGTATTGTTGATTTCGGTTGCACTGAATTGGTATTTAAAACAAATTAAACATATGCATTATGCAATGATAATGTTAAATTTGCTATGTAATGTCAATATATTATTGTTATGTCAATGTGTTCTATGTTATTTTTCTCAACGCTTTTCTGCGGTATCTTAGTCTATGTTCTTCTATGTCGATGCAGTTAATATTTTGTTTATAATTATTATTGTCTTTTAGTACAGTAGGGTATTTTTATTCTCGTCTATACTGTATACATATATTCTCCTTAAATGCATTTTATAAACAAATCATTATAAGAAATCTTTTAATCCTTCATAACAAAGTCGATTAAAAATGTTACCTACTTTTATGCAATAAATGAATATTTTTATGGTCATACCACCTGGCCTGTAAACATTGGGTATGTTGAATAATTATTTATACACTTCTTGAACTTTATATGTATTAATTTAACTACCCGATTACAAGGCAACCAATGTTGAAAGGAAATAAAAATCATTGACTATTGAACTAACGAGGCTCAATTTTGTAATTGCTGAGATACTTAAAGGTTTCTACACACACTAAGTTAAAACAATGAGAGGTTCAAGCTCCATGTTAAGCTACGTCATTCCCTCGTTCATTAGCAACTTGTGCAGCAAGTTTTAATTGGCTGCCAAACTGTAAGTATTTCTGAGTCTAGGAACTCCGAGCGAATCGGCTTAAAGTTGTCTAGTTCACCCAGAAAATTGGAAGACCATTGAAGCACAATTTGATGTAGTTTGTTTGTAGTAGAAAGTATTAATTCTTTGTTTGAAGTTTGTTGTTGGCGATGGTAAAATGTTTGAGTTTAAAATATTACTATGGATTTTTTATCGTTTTTTTAGTGAAAAAGTACACGTTGCTTCGTTATCTAAAATCCAACCCTGTCATCAAGGGAAAAGTAACCTAAAACATAACACAAAACATTAGGAAAAGTGGTAGCCCAAAAGTAATCAGCGCATGCTGACCATATTCAAGGGTAGCCTCCACCAAAGGACATTTTTATTAGACTTGTGTAACAGCTAGCCTAGAAAACAATGACCTGCGCCGTGGCTCAGTGGGTAGAGTCACGGCTTGCAAAGCGCAAGGTCGCGGGTTCGATTCCCGGCGCAGGCACAAGGGTTTGGACCGCTTTCCCTAAAAGCGTTTTGTGATCCCACAAACCCTAGGTTAGGTAACACAGTAAAAATGCCATTGGCGTAGACAGAAAAAATACAACACGATGTACAAAACTGTACGAAATAAAACCAGGCCGGCACGCATCTAAGCACTAAAGCGCCGCTGACAAAATTTCCTTTACAATTTGTTACTTTAATTCGCTCCGTTCACAGCATCCTTTCAACATTTGGCTGTACGAAGAAACAAAACCGTATCAGTTTATCAACATAATAACTGATGATAACAATTATCTACTTGTTAAATGGGTTTAAGCTTTTTTATGTAACCATTCCAGTAAGAATAAACCTATCGATGCAGAGTTCACGAAATCTTGTAAATAATCAGGTATACACATAAATCAGGCCAACACGCAGCTCATTTAGTATTCAAATATTTAGTTATTATTTATTGTTATGTTTTCCTAACCATAATTCACGGTTTAAACCTACTCTTTAAATTGTCGTTGTTGTTTAGTCTGCAGTGAATATCGTGTCTTTAGTAAAATCATGTTTTATTCAAGTCATATTGAATTGCATAGTAATTGATATTACATAATCTATACCATCTTGCGTGCGTGTATTGTAAACTGGCTGTTAGCTGTTAATAAATATAACTAATATACAGTGTTAACATGAACTCAATCATGGCTAAACTAAATACGCACTGACTGGGTGTCTGCATCGATATACTAGATTAAAGTTTTCCCGTTCACTCAGTCAACTATCAATAACATAGGAAAACGTACTCAAAGAAAATCTATCATATGTTTTAGCATTTTCAATCGACTTGAAGCGGATACACTTGGTTTGCGTTGGAAATTCCATTTCATTCTCTACCGAAGCAGCAAATTTCTCTTTAATATCTTATATCAAACTTCGAGAACTTGAATTGGTTTCCGATTCGAACTTGTGTAGGTCTTCTGAAAAATTCTGTATCTTTAAATAGCCACGTTTCCTCTCTCTAACTTGATTTTCTTAAACAAAACTACATTGTTAGACCTATTCTTCTTATAAAATTATACGTTTCAAATATAATGCGTTTATTTTAACAATAACAATTGATTTGTGTTGACAATAACACAATTTCATAGTAAAAGCAACAACAAATTTGCAAACAAATATACGTTGAGAATATACGTCATGTCAAACACTCATAATCTTTCACTAGACCATTTCTCACAGGAGGGGTTGGTGTACAAAAAAATTCAAAATATTTAATAAACTTGTCAACTGAATAAAAAGTCCAAATATATGTATATAACTCTTTTAAGATATTAGCCAAGTCAGATTCAGACTGTTATTGTTAATGTATTTTCTACTACGACAAAATAAAGTCAAACCCAAAAGGAACAAGACGTAATAATATATATTGCAGAACTTAAATACATGCAAATACGACGGGAAATACTTCTGCAAATATCTGTTCCAATAAGTATTTTTAATTTGAATGTTGTAAAGAGTGAGGTTTTTATACGAATAGAGGGTGATGTAAGAATTTTAAATTGTTCTCTGCAAGATTCTTGCGAATGGAAATTTCCGATACTGCGTATAGATTTTGTATATAAGTTTTGAAAATCTTGTTTAAAACTACCTCCTCATATTACTATTACGTAAGAAAGAATGGGGTGAATAAGTCCAAAGTATGCAGTTAGAAGAACATGTGTTGTGCAATACTTTTTTATCTCAATTTTATCTAACTCAGTATCTATGTACGAGTAGAATACTGTGGTACCTCCTTCTTACGTGGTGAATTCAAGTAAAGCCTCAATATATCAAATATATTAAAAATCAAACTTAGTAACATTTGGCGAGAACAAAAGAACTAGTGTTAAAATGGTTTACTGACAAATACATTTATTGCACTGTCTACATTTACTGAGTGGCAATTTAGTTACGTCAAACTTTCACTTTTCACGATGACGATTTGGAAGTAACAAAACTTTGAACTTTCAGGTAGCTTATTCGGATATGGCAAAATTTCTTTTTGTTGTTGTTGGATTGAAATCCATCTCAGACAGAGAGACTAATGGGCGAGTCTGAAGTTGGAAAATCAGCTGGTGAGGGGGGGATAAGAACAGCTGACCCAGTTTGCCAACTGTGACCAGAATCCTCTTAGTGTCTGAGGCGACTCAACACCAATTACACTTGCAGACACGCTGTTCTTACCAGAGAAGAGACATTCACGGAACAAACATTTCAACTTGCTTTTCCGTTTTCAAAATTTAAAACATCGAAATTGCGTCCATCCTTATGCTAGAAGAATCTACAAGTTCTTAAGAATTAACTATTTCTCAGTTTAATCAGAAAAACGGACTTTTCCGGCCACTTCAGGAAGAAAACTACTCCCTACGTTTCCGGGCAGTTGGGGAACTCCACCCGTTCTCAGGGATGCTATATGACAAGTCACGTGATCTGACTGCTTAGTGATTGAGTAGTTCAGGTTTGTAGTTTTGAATTTTGAAAAGTCATCGACGTGAAAAGTAAGTAAAAGGAGTTTTCCGACATTTTGTTTTGGGACAAATAGTGCAAATCTCGTCCAGCCTTTGGTCATGGGGTATGAATGGAAATTACATACCTTTAGAATAAAATTAAAAGACTAGAACATAGTAGAATGGGAAATATCACTAAACACTCATAGACAAGCACTCTCGCAAAGACAAGCACTAATCGCTACTACAGGAGCATACAAAACATCTCCACTCCAGGCACTCTGTGTCATAACAAATAACCCACCGATAAACCTGAAAATCAAAGAATGTATCCAGCACAGAGAGAAGGCCCTAGGAAGAATCGACGATACCAAAGCCGACGGAAATAAGGAACACGACCATTACCAAATGGGAGTTAGAATGGGATGCAGCAACAACGGGAAGACTGACACATAGTCTGCTGCCAGACATCATTGAAAGGCGAGCTTTGAAGCATCTAAACCATATTGATAATACTACAATCCAGATACTGACAGGACATGGGCCATTTAGAGAATACCAAAACAGGTTCCACGTGGCAGATAGCCCACTCTGTGACGATTGTGGAGACCCTGATACAGCTTGGCATGCCCTATTGGAGTGCAGTTACCAGGAGGACCTGAGGAGCATCTTTCATGACAAGACCTCACAAACAACCACACAACTCTGGAATGTTGCATCTCTTCTTAGAGACAGGGAGGCACTAGAAGAGTTAAAAGTCTTGTGGACAAAGATTATGAAGAGGAGGATAGTTTATACAATCCGAGCCTCAAATGCCGGCACTACAATAAAACTTTAAATACCTAACTATACTACCCATAAATAAGAGAAGGACACTCTTCAAACCAAATAGTATTGAGAAGGAAAAAAAGCAACTACAAAAACACACACAGAAATCCTTACTCTATGCGCCAAAATCCTCCACAACCAACAAACCTTGTAGCTTGGGTTTAATTAACTAGTGTACGACCACCAAAAAGCCCCATTCTAAAATCCTACACATGGGTTGCTCAAAATTCATGAACCTAACGTTCCGGTAGGCTTTAATCAGTTATCGTGATTTACCGTGTGTTGAACTTTCCAAATTCTTGTTAGTCTTTTCAAAACTCTAAAGAACTCCTTCCCCTACACTGGGTGTGCGTAAACAGGTATTTGTGTATTCTCTTATACGATTGGTCTGATAAACGTTTGTGATTGGTTGTCCGCTGGTCCAAGGTAGCCATTGACTGTCTAGTGGCTGGCCATTGAGTCAGTTAGTTAATAAGCAGCTGGACGTGCTTAATTTTAATTTTGTTTTTAATTTCTTAACGATGTTTGCATAATGTATTGTTTCTATCCTGGTTGTTTTGAAATAAATTAAGTTTAAGGAAAAAAGTAATAGAACAAAGAAGAAAACTCTTGTTTCTTTGGGTGGTTACTGATTAGCTTACGCTGATTATTTTAGGTTATACGTCCTAACGTATTGTGTTATGTTTTAGGTACCTGGACTTAGGTACCTTTTAAGTATTTTTAGACCTGTTTTAGGTAATTTTGGACCTGAAAACGGGATCAGATTCCAGATCCCAAAATGGCGTGTTCTTCTTGTTCACTAAAAGCGTGGAAAACGTCCGTAAAGATATTTTAACCTCAAACTGTTATGTGTCAAACACATCGTATAAAAATGGAAAGTCGAGATACTCCTACATTATCTGTTGATAACAAACCTTAGGTCGTTAACAGGACTTTGTGTTCACTCGTGGCGAAGTAGGTCAGTTGAACCACACAAGCAATCCTCCCCCTTCTTCCACCCCCTTTCATCCCCTATACAGGCCTACCCCTCCCAACAGTATGGTAACCTCTTGTTCTAGCATACCTTTGATGAAGGGGTAGTATTTGCATATTTCTTTGATTATGGGCCGGTGTCTCTGAAAGTGTGTGAAATATTTGATTTCAAACTAATTGTATCTTAAACTGGGGAGTATTTTTCCCTGACTTGTACTGGCTAGTTTAAGCTGTGGTTTACTAAGAATCGGTTAACGAACAACGCTGATTCTTTTTGTGTGTAATTATAACAAGAGTTCCTTTAGAATAAATAGAATAGAATATTTCTTGTGGTTATATTGCTGCCTAACTTTTAAGTTTACTTAATTTCTAAACATTAAAGCTATGCTTTCAAATTGGAAATCTGAGTAGAAACAATACAAGACTTGTGATATGGTGGAAATTTGTATACGTAACCTTTTTGCATGACCAACCTACTGGCAATTTATTTTTGTGTTATCTTCTCGGGATATTTATAAAATCTGAAGTGTGTTAATGATGTGATGATGGTCAAGTGGTTGTAGGTATCAGTAGAAAACGCTGAGTGAATTTATGTTTGTGTGGTTCGCTCTCCTCACTATCGATCAGCTCAAATAGTCTCCTCGAGTTTTTGGAAATTTCAAAACTGTACCGTAACACTAAATCATTTTAAAAACTTCACAGAACTGCCACTGGAATTTGATATTGAGATTTCGGCTTCAACTCCATGAATAAGCGTTTGGACATTGAACCTCAAGTATAGCCTCGCAGTGCACTCAGCTGTGTGAGGCAAGTGAGTAGCGCATCCTGGTAACCAACACTGGAAGCAACACTGTGTCGGGTTCACAGCAAACAATCGACGACTTAAACACCGCCCAGTCCAGTCGTTCAACCTGGCTTAACCACAGATTATTATTTATGATAATAGGGTGAGTTTTAAATGTTCCCCCCATAACTTCTGAAACAAGAATTATTTTTAAAAACCCTTTTGGCAATTTTTTAAGAGGATTCTGAAGTTTGTTTTGACGTACTTTGCGTCAACCACCCCTTACCCAAAAACCGGGGTGGAGGGCCCCCAACATTTTTAAATGCCAACCCCCCTCCTTTGTGGCATCTCAAAAAAGGAAATTTCATACAAATTCAACGACGCACAGAATAAATGTTTATCTTGACTCGTTTTGTTTTTAATACCAATTTAATATTAAAAGAAATCAGCTTTAAAAATCCAAATTTGACATATTTTTTTCTTAACAAATGTGTCTTGAAAATTATATGAGGGAAACATTACAGCCCTATAACATAATCCCATATATATATATATATCCCATATATTTATTATAAAAAAAAATTGTCATAACAAATTTGTTTAAAAAATGTATACTTTATTAATCAGGTAATGTAAATTGTATTAAAATTTCATTTATTTTGAAATTACCACAAAGGGAGTTTGTATTTAAAATTTGGGGCCACAATTTAAGAAAGGTAAACACATAACCAAAGTTTAAAAATATGTCCTTTTCAAAAGCTGGGGTATTTGACTACTAAAGCGCAGCTGCGAAAGGAAAACAACGTCTGATTCGGGGGTATGCAAAGCCTTTTCAGATACTTGACCATTTTTTTCTAATGGATTATACAGTGTTCAATGTTTAAAACACAAAACCATATGTTGTTTAAACAAGCTTACTTCCTATTTGAGTGTAAAAGCTATTATCATATTAGTTTTAGAAAACGCGATAAGCTAGCATTATCAAGGTGGAACAAGTCTAGGGTCTCTATTTAATTATAAGAAGAATGTTGTAAAAGACGAGTTGAAGGAATTCTTCGACGTCTTTACGTTGAAAGCTTCTGAGTTCTTTGCATTGCTTAAAGTTTTTACTCTTTTATGTTCTGCTTTGTTCAAGTATTACATTTTGCTAAGTCCTGACCACAGAGTATAAATAATGATAGAAGTATTAATAGTTGTGTGGTGTGTTTTATACGATATTAACAACAATATCGTATCATGCTATCGTATCACATATTATCCTACTCGTATAATATGTATGCATCAAATCTTGGGTTTATATATTTTTGAGATGCATTTAGAAGTTCTATCTTTTTTCACCCATTTATATTCCCCTATTTTTGGATAACGGTTAAACACCTGTAATATCTATAAACTATTTTATTTCAAAATCCTACTTAGTATTTTACTCTCATATGTTATTTAAACCAGATATCAAGATAATACAGTATTATCATTAATTATATTTAACCTTTAAAAAATATTCAGTACCGTTTCTCGTATAGTTGTGTTATAGATGTGTTTGTATATACTAATAAACAATCCCTTACTGATGATTTCAAACCATTTTCAAGTTATTCATATACGATCTGAAATATTAGTTACGCTCAAAAGGGTTTAAAGCTGAAATCCTTAAACATTATTGAAAACAATGAGGAAAACATACAATAAACAACACAGTTCTTAGTATAAACAATATAAAAGTACAGGCACGCTTTCCTCTATTGCCATTACTGTTTATCAATTCTGAACTTCTGGGAAACCATCTTGAGCGTATTGTTATGCAACGCCAGGATTGTAACGTACTTTCCTTATGTAAAATTATAATAAAGGAAACTCAAAAAAATATTTAATTGTGTAACAGAATTACAGGAAAGTGTCTTTATCTTAGGATTTAATCGGATTACACTGTAAATTCTTTGTTAAGGAGTTTGGGGTTTACTGAAATGGTCATTTGTATTCTCACTCAAATTAAAAACATTACTGACATGGAAATACACTGTAATAATTATGTTATAGTATTCTGCCTAATTTTACTCAAGAACGTGACGATAAAAAATTGCTTTTGAATCAGAACTGAACAAATAATGTGTTTTTAAATAAAGAGTATTGTAAAATTTACACATTGATCTATGTTTCTTTAAATAGGTATGACAAAAACGTGTATTAGAGAACTGCAGAACTCATTATATTCCAGAAGATATTATTTCATATCACCACGATGCAGAGAATTTCACAATTACAAGAAGTATCTCAGATATTCTAGAACTCCAACTAACCTGCATCGTGTTTACTACATAACTCACAGATTATTGCAGTTAGAGGGGGGGGGATTTCAACACAAGTTCAACGACGCAAAAAGAAAGTTTTAATCTCGATTAACTTGTTTGCTACATATTTAAAGATTACAAAAATCAGGTTTAAAATGCCACATTTCACATAAAATTAATTTAAAATGACAAATGTTTTCAAAATACTCTATGGGATTATGTTATAGGGTTGTGATGTTTCACTCAAAATGATTTTCAAGAACATATTGTCATTCAAAATAAACGTTATGTGAAATTAAGGCATTTTATACCTGATTTCTCGTAATCTTTAAATGGGTATAACAAAAAAGTTGAGATAAAAAACTTTTCTTCCGTCAATTTTCTTTTGAGGTGCCGCAAGGGGTAGGGGGATGTATTAACCAAATTTGGGGAGCCTTCCCCCTCCCACGGTTTTGGGTGGGGGTGTGTGACGCAAAGTCCGTTAAATCAGGACGGATATCAGGATCCTATAAAAAATTCCAAAAGGTGTTTCAAAATGTTTCTCTTTTTCAAAAGTAACTGTAGGGGGGCATTTAAAGCTCACCTTGTATAATAAAACATTAAAAGGCTTCAACAAAACGATATGTACCTATTCCTTTAGATTAAAAAGGTAGGTGTTTAGTAATTGTGTTTTCAAATTGCAGTTTGGGAGTTCCTAGAGCTAAATAAGTCAGCTTTGATCTTAGCACAAAGATAGCTCCTGGCTGAAAGGTCTTTGAACTGAGAAAGCTTTGACCGGAATCTAATTTTCTTCATTTACTCAATATTTTACGAGGAAAGACATCATTCTTATTAAATGTGTTGTGCGTTCTACATCTTCAGCGTAACCTTTAAACGATATTTCATCTTTGACTTTGAACAAGTTGTAGTAAATTAATTAAACTAAGGTTAAATACGGGTGGAGAACTTACCAATATAGAGGGTTGCAGAAAGAAAAACGTTGCCATTAAAAACCTTGTATCTGTGAGCTTGAAATTTTTAAATAACATGTCTATATATAATCGTTTATTTGAATAGAAAGCAATTTTTTCGATTTTGATAACAAGATAAACTTTGAAACAAAATATTGTTATTTTTTATAGCTGTGAAAACCTTTTTTAATTTGGAATATCAAAATCCACCTGAATAACTTGTTTGACATAACCTAAAGGTACACAATTACAGATGATTGTATAAGGAGGGTAAACTCACACCAGAAATGCCATTTGAGAGGGACGCTTTTCTTTAAATATGGTTTTTCTTGGTATAAAATATATTTAATTATTAAGGATTAAATACTAAAATTTCAATGTGTTTCTCAAAATATAAAGTTTTAATTTAGATGTCCATCATAATGGCAAACATTTGATTGTTTCTGGTATAGATATGGTTTACTTGGTATAAACGTTTCATATAATATATGAATGTATAAACCTTCTGGAAATGACAAAGTTTGTTCTCACCGGACGGATTTTTAGTTTAAACGTCGACATATATGCCAAGTCGTGTTATTGTTTTCTTATTAAAAATACAGTTTTTTTAAAGGCCATTTTAGTGGACTCAAAAGTTATTCCCTTTACCAAAACTCACTTCCACTTGACTCACGTTGCTGGTAAGCAAAACTAAGCTAAATATTTACAAATGGGTCATTCTTACTGAATTTCGTGAAATTTAGACAGCATTAACTTTGACTTGTAGAGTCGTCACAAATTAATATGGATACAGTTTTGAAAGAATACTTTTTCGATTATTATACTATCTACAAAGTGTGGCAGTTGACTCAAAAAGTTTAAAAAAGCTGATTTTCGTTTTTTTAACTACTACGACATTTTCTTTTATTTGTCGATAGAAATTTTTAAAATTCACTGAAAGGAACTTACTTTTCTTAATTGATAGAGTGGAGACGTTTAACAGGACAAGTCGGTGTACTTTCCATAAAATGTATTGCAGTATAGTAACATACATAGTTTGATGAACGAAAGATGTTATTATACACTAATTAGTGTTAACGCAATTATCAGTTTTTAACAACACTAATCTGTATATAGCTATTTTAAACGTTATATAAAATCATAATTTGTGAGAGATAATATACTGTATCTAGATCAATTGTAAGTTTACGATGGCGTCGAACTAAATCAATCACATCAGAGTCAGTAGATAACTAGCAGTACATCGTTAACTGGATTTGCTCCTTACTTGTAGATATATGGGTCAGGACGAGCGACCCTCCAGTCCCTTCACCGTCCTATAAGCCCTTTAGCCATCGAAACCACAACCCCTTCCTTCTTGATGATCTCTCCTTGTTTTACGATAGTCTGCCTAACGGTGAATTTAGTCTTGAAATCATTAAAAGCCCGTTTTCCCCTACAAAAACATGATTTAGACCATACAAGTCGAAAGGGTTCAATCAACACATGAATGCTGAGCTTTTTCAGGGTAATATTACTAAAATAGCGAGACGAAGAAGTTTATCTAGGCAAGACCAGAATTAAAGAACACATACGAACCAGTGCTGAACAATACGAAATTGATAAAGGTAAAGTGAACATATAACCTCTTCAGTCCCAGGCTCAATATATACAGACAAGGTAATGTAACTTGTAGGTGACGTGGGGTCTGAGGAGGATAAGCAAACAAGACATGGAATCATGTTCGACAAACTAAAGAGCTATCCAGAATATCAGATTACTACCCGAGGATCAGGAGAAATTGATAAAACATTTGGAAGTAGAAACATTTTATCCACAAAGACAGCTACTTACTGTGCAGTCTGCATAATTTAGAGCGCAGTTGAGCCAATGGGAGTGCGTCTATTGGTTGATCGTGTTAGCTGTGCCTCATTACGTATGCCGATCTCAACTGCGATTGGCTCACCTGACGCAGGAATGAAAAGGTTGGCAGCACTGCGACTCACTGTATTAAAGGAAGAGCTAGTCTCCTGAACCTGGCTCAGCAAGTCCACTGAGGTAAAAAAGGTAAAGTTTGTCTTGTTTAACGAGGCGAAGTTAGGACTACAAAGTCCTCTCTACCACTCAACCTCGACCTTACCTAGCGTAAACAAAAACAATTCGTGAGCGTCCGAGTGAGTGGTGACCTTTGGGGATCGAACCCGCGCCACCGGAGTGATGAGCTCCGGAGTCGCGCGCGATACCAATCCGCCACGGATCCGCTCCCCCCGCGGATGCTCGATTGTAAAATGAGCGAAACGTTTTTCACTGTAAATATTTAACTGACGCTGTCTGTACCAGAAGCTTTAGATGATAATATCGTTCAGGTAGGTACCAACGATTAAATCATTAGTGCAAATTGCCTTTAATGAAACACATGTTTAATGTGCATTTGATGCGACATTGTGGTTGGCCTTTGAAGTACGGTAATGTTGAAACCTAAATCTGACTGTGGTTTACTTCTGCGTTTATTCATGCTTGGAAGTTAGTTGTAGATAAATAGACTAACTTCTTAATTCAAATACTTGATTACAAAAAAGGTCATTTGTTTAAATTTAAAGGAAAATTACTGATAAGAACCAGTGAAGACATGTCTCTTATTAGATTTCCTACTTTGCGACGTTTTTTTTAATCTAAGAGCATTTGTACAAAATTTTTATTGCAACCGTGAATAGAATTAAAATTCTGTTTGGAGATAAAACATTTGGGCAAAGTATTAAAAATTCCCATCTGCTAAAATATAAACATCAACAAAATAACAATAACAGGGTGTAAGTTTCAACTCTCAAGGAAGGACACCATAAAACCGAAAAAGTATAGTCATTAGCGAGGTGAATACCCAAACCGTGAGCGAAGCGAACGGAACTGAGACCGCAGGCCGAAGTGGGGGTCTGGGAGCGAAGCCCTTAGCTGACCGAAGGCTAGTACTGTAATATAATTAACAAAACTACTAGTATTTCGTAAATTATAATAAAACTGCCGAGCAATGTAGACTCCTTAAAACTATGAAGTATTTCTATATCTTGTTTTTGAAACTTTCAGGACTCCCAAAGTTCAGCAATATACGGTAATGTAAATGTTCTAGTTTGTTCCTCGTGCCCTGCATTGTCCACAAAGACGTAAAGCACATGCACCGCACGAGAGCAGCACACACCAGACGAATCTGTATTGATTAACGCGACAACTTGGCTCTAACTACGCTCAGAGCGTCACGGTATAAAGCGTAACGTTCGATGGTATTTTATAGTTTATTTACCTTAACTAAGAGAAGTATTTTCAATCCAGTCTTAACCAGCGGTTAAAACTTAACCGGCAGATAACCAAGATTTAATCTAAATACAAAGTGAAGTTTTACTGGTCTGTTTTGACTTTAGTGTTTGAGACGTGACACAAAGTTTGTATTTATCTATTTTAGCATAGTGGTATACTAAGGGATAAAATGTAATAAAGAAACAAAAAAACAAATAGCCTTGCCATTAAAATATCTTAAATCAATCATTGAATTATTTTATCGTTGCGTGAAAATGTAAACATTGCAGACTGTAAACAACTTAACAAATGGTTAGTAAGCCAGATGATCAGCAGAAGATTGAAAATGAAAAGTTTTCAATAAAAAAAAACTGAACCGACTTAACTATCACAAAGCTATTTGAACGTTTAATCAGTATTCTTAACGCCTAAAATACCGTTATATATCCGACACGATTTTTTCTGAACCTTAAAACAATAGTACAATAGTACTAGTAGATGTACTATTGTAGGTACCAATATGAATATAAATCAATTAAATTACTGAGTTTAAACTCTGAAATTCTCCCATCGTCAACAAGAAATTCTACACAACCAATCGAATTGATTGAGACGGTTTAATTACATAGATCAATGCTTAAGCAGAACCTAACAGAAGTACAACCTGTACTCGACAGATAGCGTTGGGGTAGGTGGTGCAGCGCTATCTCGTATTCAGTGAACACTGCAACAGACTGTCTGTTACATACAGTGTCACTGAGCAGCACTTACCAGAAGTACAACCTGTCACTCGAGAGATAGCGTTGGGGTAGGTGGTGCGCAGCGCTCTTGCGTATTCAAAACAGTGCAACGACTGTCTAGTTACATTAAGTGTCACTGAGCAGCACTTACCAGAAGTACAACCCGTACTCAAGAGATATGCTAGGTGGTGTGCAGCGCTATCTTGCGTATTCAGTTAACAGTGCAACAGACTGTCTAGTTACATAGTGTCGTGAGCAGCACTTACCAGAAGTACAACCTGTACTCGAGAGATAGCGTTGGGGTAGGTGGTGCGCAGCGCTATCTTGCGTATTCAGTGAACACTGCAACAGACTGTCTAGTTACATACAGTGTCACTCGAGCAGCACTTACCAGAAGTAACCTGTACTCGAGAGATAGCGTTGTAGGTGTGCAGCGCTATCTTGCGTATTCAGTGAACAGTGCAACAGACTGTCTAGTTACATACAGTGTCACTGAGCAGCACTTACCAGAAGTACAACCTACAGATAGCGTTGGGGTGTGGTGCAGCGCTATCTGCGTATTCAGTGAACAGTGCAACAGACTGTCTAGTTACATAGTGTCACTGAGCAGCACTTACCAGAAGTACAACCTGTACTCGAGAGACAGCGTTGGGTAGGTAGCTATCTTGCGTATTCAGTGAAACAGTGCAACAGACTGTCTAGTTAATATAGATGTCACTGAGCAGCACTTACCAGAAGTACAACCTGTACTCGAGAGATAGCGTTGGGTAGGTGGTGTGCAGCGCTATCTTGCGTATTCAGTAAACAGTGCAACAGACTGTCTAGTTACATAGTGTCACTGAGCAGCACTTACCAGAAGTACAACCTGTACTCGAGAGATAGCGTTGGGGTAGGTGGTGTGCAGCGCTATCTTGCGTATTCAGTAAACAGTGCAACAGACTGTCTAGTTACATACAGTGTCACTGAGCAGCACTTACCAGAAGTACAACCTGTACTCGAGAGATAGGGTTGGGTGGTGTGCAGCGCTATGCGTATTCAGTAAACAGTGCAACAGACTGTCTAGTTACATAAGTGTCACTGAGCAGCACTTACCAGAAGTACAACCTGTACTCGAGAGATAGCGTTGGGGTAGGTGGTGTTCAGCGCCATCTTGCGTATTCAGTGAACAGTGCAACAGACTGTCTAGTTACATAAGTGCCACTGAGCAGCACTTACCAGAAGTACAACCTGTACTCGAGAGGTAGCGCTGAAGTGGTGTATATCGGTTGATGTTTTCTTAAGTTTATTGTATTTAACATATTATAGTTAATTAATCATCAGACAACGGATTTATACCTTGAAAATTAAGGAATAATCTAGTTTTTACTTATTTGTTTATATCTATGTTGCTGTCTTAGTAAAAGCGTTTTATTTGTTACGACTCAAGCCCGGTAGTAATAATTTGTTTTTTAAATACAACAATCTTCCTAGGCAGGTTTGTTATAAGACTGATTAGTAATAAGGGTATAAAACAATAGACACATAATTATTAACACAAGTTAACTAATTTTTGAAGGAGCTAGCTTCTAGCAAGCTAGCTCCTCGTGATGAAACTTTAAAATGCTTTCCAAAACAAACCTACAGCAACCCTACGAAAAATTAAGACTACGACTAAAACATATTAAAGGATTGGTATTTAATCTCAAACCTCAACACATTACCAGGAAACTTAAACCAGACTGCATTTCCCCATTCTACTCGTAAAATCTTAAAGGATTGAAATAATCTCCGTTTGTCTAATTTTCTTTGTTTATCATTTAAAGGGGGGAAAGGGAAACCTTACTAATAATTTTCAGTATATACATGGACTTTTGTTGGAAAACATTGTCTTATAAAATATTTCAACAAGTAAAATAGTACAAAAGCACAATCTTAATTCAACAGAATGTAAAATATAAAAACACCATGATTTGAAACATATGGTTCAGTTAGTTTGACCCATAGAATTCTTACGCTGTAGTTATAAAATATATTTAGTTATTGTTAATTTGAAATGCATTTTGGGAAGACTGAGGCCGGTTTTAATTTTACCGCATCTAATGCAATTTACATTCATAGTCTTTATCAAGTCATCCTATAATCAATTTTATACCGCGTGTCATAATCATTCATTTCTCTGCATTGTATTCTTATTTTTAGAATGAACCCTCTTAAAAGCAACGCTAACGAATCAATACAGATCCTCGAGCAGTTCTGCGTTTAATATAAGGTGACGTAGTTAAAGTAAATCCCGCACGAGTGCAGCACGTACTGGGAAACTCTGTATTGATTAACTTGATAACAGAACACTGACCACAGACTTAAGGCGTAATGTAATGTGAATTTGTCAATAAATAAATTGTGTGAGGATTTTAATGAACGATTTTAATGGACAATTCACCTCAACTTAGTAGAAATCAAACTAGTTCAAACACATTATTTTACGCTCGTTTTGAGACACTATATTTTAATTAAATGGTATAATACAGCTAAAATAAGGAATGTGCGATGCTTACCAAATTCCTTGTACGAGTACAATAAAGTTTTTACTGACCAAATTTGACATTTTGACGAAGGTATTTACCTAATTTTAGTCACAAACTAAAAGTGTAAAAGGTCAAGTTTGCCTTGTTTAGCGAGCTGAAGTTAGAGCTACAAATTCCTATCTACCACTCAACCTTGACCTTTGCCTAGCGTCACCGCATTAATCACATTTTTAATTGTAAGTATTGACTGCGGGGATCGAACCCGTGCCACTGGAGTGATGAGCACCGAAGTCACGTTCGATACCAATCCGCCACGGGTCCGCAGGTATATGTATTTATTTATTTGTTCATTTATTTCTTCAGCTTACAATCAGTGATATAAACTTTATCTTACAAAATACTTTGAAGAAGCATGCTTTTTGTTGGGAGAGGGCCGAGTTCTAGAACACTATAATTTATTCACAGCACTACTATACAATTATATTGTAATTTTATTTTCCGAGGGTCAGTACCTGCTTAGGCCTAGATTGAGTCAACCTCTGACTAGCTTTAGACAGGCCTAAGCCCGATTAAGGTAGAGCAAGCTCTATGTTTGGCAAACCTTACATAGTATCACCACATGCTTGGAACCCAGCAGACCCAAGACTACCACCTTAGCCCATGCAGGCTAGCCTAGGCTCTACTAGCTATCTCTCACTAACTAGGGATTACCCTGATTACTGTGCTACTTACACGTCCTCTCCCACGTTGGGAGAAACATTAGTAGTAATCCTGTGAGTAGATATTGTCTTGGAGTACTTTGGAAACGACTAAGCCTAGTCCACAACCAACAACCTCAGCCTAGATTTGGCATGTAATGCACTGACACTGTTGTACTGCAATGACAACCACTCCAGGCAGCTCACGACACTGGCCTACCTTATTGTCCACATATTCACGGAATATAACGACATTTAACACCTTTAAAGCGCTCATATATAGCCAGAGCAACAAGTGGTCTGCGATGTATGTTTACAAACACTAGTCGCCGCCTTGACAGTCCGGCAAGACAGCGAAAACGCTCAGCTGCCAGGGTAGTTCACTCGAGGTGAGGCGACTTTTCCCTTTCTCCCCGAACAGAGGGAGACGGACAGCTCTTCACCAACCTCCGAAGGCTCCGCTTGCGTTTCGAGCTACACTCTGCTGCGGGCACCGCAGTGACCACACAATCCCGACGTGGTATACGTATGGCCTGACGACGTGAGACACGTATACCACCCCGTCTACTACAGGTACTGTACTAGTGTTATTAGACAGGTTCTATAATATTTTAACGATTTCTGCCCTTTTCGCAGTCAATCAAATTTCACCTTTTCACATCTTTGTTAGAAGCTGTCAGGCCACCTGTAGAGACCCGAACTAAGACCTTGCTTTCTTAGTATCATTTTTAATTGTCTCCGGCCACGCTATAATTACGGAGAACCTAATTGGTTGATTGAGCTTTTGCGGGGTAAACCCCGACTTTGGTTTATCGCTGATAGCTCTATTACCACCTTAAGTAACTGGGCTTGTACAGCCTAGAGAGCTGGCCTAGGAACTAGTTGTGCCACTGTTAGTTCTGGATAAACCAACGACTCTGTACCGCATCCTGAGCTGGGCCAGAATTATTAAATATGATACAGATTACAATTAAAACACATGGACATTTAAAATAGTGGATGCATTGCTGAACCCCTGACCCAACACTAAACATCGACTAGCCAGTTTGTTACTATAATATATTTAATGAATATCTAATTATGTGCGTAAATCAATTCCTATTTTCAGAAAATTGTAATTGTCAACTCGATAATCAGGTAAGTCTGCCATGAAGGGCTGAGGACATTTGGCTTTCATTTTTGTACATTTTACGCATCTTGAAATTTTTTCATATATTTCCAAGACAAGATCTAATATGACCTGAATAAGAGATTTAAAGTTGTAAGTCCCGTATGAAAAGCAAAGTTACCAGAAGTACAACCTGTACTCGAGAGATAGCGTTAGTAGGTGGTGTGCAGCGCCATCTTGTATTCAGTAAACACTGCAACAGACTGTCTAGTTACGAAATGTGCCACTGAGCAGCACTTACTAGAAGTACAACCTGTACTCGAGAGGTAGCGTTGGGTAGGTAGTGTTCAGCGCCATCTTACGTATTCAGTGAACAGTGCAACAGACTGTCTAGTTACGTTAAGTGTCACTGAGCAGCACTTACCAGAAGTACAACCTGTACTCGAGAGGTAGCGCTGAAGTGGTGTATATCGGTTAATGTTTTCGTTAAGTTTATTGTATTTAATATATTATAGTTAATTAATCATCAGACACCGGATTAATACCTTGAAAAACAAGGAATAATCTAGTTTTAACTTATTTTGTTTATATCTATGTCTGCTGTCTTCATGAAAGCGTATGATTTATTACCAGTCAAGCCCGTTAGTTATTGTTATTAAAATACAACAATCTTCCTAGGCAGGTTTGTTATAAGACTGTTTAGTATTAAGGGTATTAAAATATCACAGCTTTCCCCGAAGCACCGATCATAAATTTTTGAAGGAGCTAGCTTCTAGCAAGCTAGCTCCTCGTTATGAAACTTTAAAATGTTTTCCAAAACAAATCCAAAGCAACTCTTCGAAATATTAAGACTACGACTAAAACATATTAAAGGATTGGTACACTCAAACCTCAACACATTACCAGACAACTTAAATCAGACTGGAATTTCCTATTCTATTTGTAAAGTCTTAAAGGATTCAAATAATCTCCGTTTGTTTAGTTTTCTTTGTTTATTATTGAAAGGGTGTATGGAAAGTCTTACTTATGATTTTCAGTCTATAATTGGATTAGTGTTGCAAAACATTGTCTTATAAAATATTTCAACAAGTAAAATAGTACAAAAGCACAATCTCAATGGAACAGAATTTAAAATGTGCAAACACTATGATTTGAAACATATGGTTAAGTTAGTTTGACACACAGAATTCTTACGCTGTAGTTATAAAATACATTCAGTTATTGTGAATTTAAATAGACAGATTATTTTAATACCGCATCTAATGGCAATTTTTATTCATAGTCTTTATCAAGTCATCCTATAATCAATTCTATACCGCGTGTTACAATCATGTATTCTCTGCATTGAATTCTTATTTTTGGAATAAACCCTCCTAAAAGCAACGCTTACAAATCAATAAGGTGTGTCTAACATAAGGTGACGTAGTTGGTAAATCCCGCACGAACTGGGAAACTTTGTATTGATTAACTTGATAACAGAATATTGACCACAGACTTAAGGCGTAATGAAATCTGAATGTGGTCTACAAATGAATTGTATGAGGGTTTTAATTGAATTCGCCTCAACTTAGTAGAAATCAAAGTAGTTCAAACACATTATTTTACGCTCGTTTTGAGGCACTATATTTTAATTTAATGGTATAATATAGCTAAAATAAGGAATGTGCGATGATTACCAAATTCCTTGTACAATAAAGTTTTTACTGACCAAATTTGATATTTTGACGGAGGTTGTTCTTGCTATTAACAGCGGTGCGGTGAAATATTGTTATAATATTAAACTTGTAAAATTAAAAAAAGAAATAGAAAGCTTTGTTTACTTGTTGGACTGTAATAATAATAGATAAAAACATGAAATGAATCACAATACCAAAACAAATGGTTTTAAAGATCTAGCATAAACAAATCAAATCATGGCAACATAAACAAACTAAATCTTGAACATTAAAACATATGTACTATAACAAGTACAGAACATACCGCCCGCCAAAACAATGTTTTTATATACAATCACGTTTCATGGATTGGAAGAGGGCACAGTTTCACTACAGGGCGGATAAGTTCTCCTTGGCTGGTTTTCAATTTAACTACACGAGTTATTCCATCTTGTCCAGGTAATAAGTTATTCTTCCCATTTTCCATTCTTGAGGTGGAAGATTGGATTCTTTAACTATAACGACATCATCAATCTTTACCAATGGGTTGTGTCGAGAGTTCCATTTACTTGTTGCTGAAGTGTGTGAAGATATTCAGATGACCAGCGATTCCAAAATGTTGTCGAGCTTGATTCAACAATTGCCATCTTGAAAGTCGGTTTTGGGGGATGGCAGTGAGATCAGGTTGTGGAAGACATACAAGAGGTTGGCCGATCAAAAAATGTCCAGGTGTTAAGACGTTGACTTCTCCAGGATCCGTCGACAGAAGACATAGTGGGCGGAATTCAGTATCGTCGATTTGTGTGAAAAGTGTAGTCAGTTCTTCAAAGGTAAGTCTTTGTTCTCCAATTATTCGGTGCAGATGTGATTTTGCAGATTTTATACCTGCCTCCCAAATACCTCCAAAGTGTGGAGCAGAAGGTGGGTTTAAAGACCACTTGATTCCTTTACTTGCTAAACTGGAAACAACTTTTCTTCATTTTCAGAATTTTGTAGTGTTTCATAAAGTTTGTTCAATGCAGATTTCGCTCCAACAAAATTCGTTCCTCGATCTGTATATATGGGTACACAGTCCTCGTCTTGCAATAAATCGTTCAAATGCAGCAAGAAAAGCATCAGTAGAAAGATTTGACACTACTTCAAGATGAAGAGCCTTAGTTGACAAGCATATAAAAAGACATAGATAAGCCTTTAGAATTTTGGGATTTCTACTTTTTCACTCTTAATGAGAAATGGGCCTCCAAAATCAATTCCTATTTTCAGAAAAGGCCTGTAATTGTTAACTCGATAATCAGGTAAGTCTGCCATGAAGGGCTGAGGACATTTGGCTTTCATTTTTGTACATTTTACGCATCTTGAAATTCTTTTTCTTATAGAGTTCCGGGAAGACAAGATCCAATATGACCTTTGAATCAGAGATTGTAAAGTTGTAGGTCCTGCATGAAAATAAGCCTTGTGGTAGTGATCAATCAACAAGATTGTTAGATGGCTGTCTTTTGGTAGAATCAGAGGATGACGCGCTGAATACTGAAGTGAAGAGTGTCGAAGGCGACCTCCTACTCGAAGTGTACCTTCTTCATCAATGAATGGATCTAGACGTTGAATTTCAGGTTTGCATGACGACTTCGATTTGATATTATTTATTTCCTTCTTGAAGTTTTCAGATTGAACATGGTTGATCCAAACTTTGAGACTGTCATTTAGTTCTTCAGTTGTAAGGGGACCGTGGACACGCTCATTTGCTTGGACTTTGTTTTTTGATAAAACGAAGACACCAAGCTGTGGTACGTTTCAGACGAGTGAAACATGAGAAGCTTTGGAGAAATTTATTCCTTTCAGTTTCCTGGTTTTGTTCTGTGGTAGCAAAGGAGACAACTGCGTTCTTGGTTTCAGGGAGTTCACTTAAGAGAAAATGAGGTTTTTCTTGAGATGGCCAAGTTGAAGGTTCATTTGAGAGCCATTGCGGCCCGTTCCACCAAAGTTCGTTGTCGACAATTTGTGAAGGTAAGAGTCCTCTAGAAGGATAATCAGCAGGATTGTCTTGAGTAGGTACATAGCACCAACGGGACGGTTCGATTACATCTTGAATAGTAGCTACCCGGTTAGCTACGAATGTCTTGAGTAGATGTGGAGATGTGCGAATCCAACTAAGAGATACAGTTGAATCACAGGCGAAGACAGTTAGTTTTCCAAGTTTTTCAAGCACAGCTTTGCAGTAATATTCTACAAGTTTGCAAAGCAACACAGCAGCACAGAGTTCTAGCTTAGGAATAGTGAGACTTTTCAAGGGCGCAACTTTAGATTTTGCCATAACTAACTTGACTGTTATTACATCACTTGAAACAGATCGTAAATATAAGCAAGCTCCATAACCTTCACTTGAAGCATCGCAGAAAGCGTGCAGTTGAATGTCGAGAGTATTAGCTGGTACTGCCAAGCGAGGTATTTGAACCGATTCTAGCATTGGTAGCTCAGAAACAAACTGTGACCAAGATTTCACTATATTTTCATTGAGGATTTCGTCCCAGCTAACTCCTAAAGTCCACAAAGTTTGCATCAGTTTCTTTGCCCATAGTATTGTTGGTGTTACCCAACCAAGAGGATCGTAGATAGAACTTAAGAGGCTTAGAACTACGTTTGGTAACATCATGCTTTTTACGTCAACTTGATATGAAAAACAATCAGTTTTGGGTTGCCATTTTATTCCTAAGACTTTGATAGCATCAGACTCACTGAATGTAACATCTTTGCTGGATTCAGTATCTTGAAGCAATTCTGGATGATTGCTTGCCCATTTTTCAGTTCAAAACCTCCAAGTTTTAGCAAAGAAATTAGTTCAGATTTTAGAATCATAGCATTTTTCAAAGAGGATGAACCAGTTAAAATATCATCAACAAATATATCTTTTTCAAAGTGTCTGCTGCTAGTGGAAAGGACTGACCTTCATCGTTTGCAAGCTGTTGTAAGGTTCTTATAGCTTGAAAAGGGGCACTTGAGACTCCGTAGGTGACAGTTTTCAGGAGGAAACAGCTAACAGGTTCCTGGGGGGTTTCTCTCCACAGGATGGCTTGGTACTTTTGATGGTCTGGATGCACCAGAATTTGGCGGTACATCTTGGCAATGTCAGCTGTAAAACAACAGGTGATAGTCTAAACTTGAAATTATTTCACATACATCATTTTGCAACTTAGGCCCAATTAATAATTCATCATTTAGGATCTGCCATTAGAGGTTTTCGCAGAAGCGTTGAAAACTACACGTATTTGTTGTGTTTTTCCGTCTTGTGATAGTTTGAACACTTCATGGTGTGGAATGAAATATTCTGGTTTGGTTTTATTCTACTGGGGCCACTAACTGCATAAACTTTGTGTACTCATCTTTGAGGTCTGAATTTTGCGCGGTGTTCTAAGTTGTAGAAACTGATGCCCCTCCAGGGGTTCATTCTGGAATTAGTTTTTATCTGCCTGTCCTTGCGATTGTTTCAGTGAAAAGCTTCTCTGCAAGTTTCTCATCAGGACTTACATGAACTTTTCGAGGCGGTTCTTCAATTTCCCAAAATTTCTTTAAGGAATTGTCTAGAGAATTTGTTTCGGAAATGCATAGATTTGACGTTGCAAAGGGAGAGATTCATTAATTCTTGTTTTGCCTATCAGTACCCAACCAAAGATAGTTTTGAAAGGAGTTGGATAGCCAAACTTCACTGGCTTCCGCCCGCCATCAAATACTTCTGGAAATAAGTCTGCTCCGATCAAAATATCAATCTTACTAGGTACATCGAAAGAGGGGTCTGCTAAGTCAATGTATTTGTAAAACTCTCTTATGTTTGGCGGCAAAGTGTGGCAAGGTAGCGGTGCAGTGATGCAATCTAGCACGATCGCATTTACTTGTAAGCATGGGTGATTGCTGTTGCATGGTTTTATCAAGCAACTTACAGATTGGTTGGAAGTCTTTACTGCGGATTGAGAAATGCCTTGAATTGGAGTTTCAGAACTTATGAAAGGTAAAGACATCTTACTTGCACATTCCTTTGTAATGAATGAAACTTGAGAACCAGGATCGCATAGTGCTCGAGCGGTGTGGAAGTTTCCCTTTGAATCTTGTACCTGGATCAATGCGGTGCCGAGAAGAGTGGTTGAAGTTGAGGTACCAATGTGAGTGGTAGCGGGTGAAACATTAGGCGGTGGATTCTGAGGTTGAGAAGACTGCGGTTCTGCGGAGGGTTGTATCATCTTGGGAGCGGGTGACTCATTTGAGCGGGTTTGCGGTGACTCGTGCAGCATAGTGTGATGGTGTCTGGAACATTTCCTGCACAACAACTTGGAACCACATGACTTGGAAGTATGACCATGAGATAAGCAGTTGAAACAAGCTTGCTTGTTTACAATGAATTCCTTGCGTTGAGAAGTTGTCAAATCAATAAAGTCTGGGCAGCGGTAGATGGTGTGTTCTTTGCTGCAGTACAAGCACTTAGGTTGAGGAGCTTGGGCTTGATCTTGGGTGTTAGTGGACAGAAATGAAGTTTTGGGAAATGATTGAGTATGAGAAGATGAAAACTTGTTGCTTGTGAACTTGGGTTTGCGCATAGTTGTTAGGCCTAGGGGTGGAATCATGAATGGTTTCAAGCATAGAAGCTTGCTCTAGAGATTTGCAGTGGTCTTTAGGAAGGCCATCAAATTTTGTAAAGTCGGAATTCAGCATTAGACTGTTTTCTTTCGAAAAGCTGGCGTGTGCCTGTCAAGCTTTTGCAAGGCTACGTGACAAAGTACAAAATCACCGTAGTCAACAGGGAAAGTCATAGCTTTGAGTGCAGTTGAATTTTCTGAAAGTAAATCTAGGAAAGGTCTGAGATTTTGAAGACTCGTTTGTCAATTTAGTTGCGTTGAGAATTTCTTCCAGGTAACAGGCAGCAAGGAGGCGATTGTTTTCATAGCGATCTTTTAGCTGATTCCAAATTATAGAATAGTTTTGACTAGTTAGAGGTAAAGTTTTGCTTAAGGTTAAAGGTTCTGATTTGAGGCAAGAAACTAGGTAGTGGAATTTTTCGATTTCTGGTAGAGATTCATTCTTATGAATTAGAGATTGAAACATATCTCTGAAGTGGGGCCAATCTTTAGATTGCCATTGAAGGTTGGCAGGTCAATTTTGGGTAATTTGACTTGAGGGGTGAGTTTATGCACGTTTTCATTTAGCTTAGGCTTAGTATCATTTTCAGCAAAAGTTTGTTATGAACTGCCAGAATTTCAAACTGTCTACTTCATCAATTGAATTTTGCTCATCTTCGATTTTATCGTTTAGGCCAAGAGAAATTAGGCACATGAAAATGTCTTTTTGACAAGAGTTGAGGGAAAGGTAATCATTTTCTAATTTTTGAAATCTTACTTTGAATTGTGTGTCATCATCAGAGCCAATTACAATTTGAATACTTATTTTATGTAAATTACTTATCTTTTTGATCAACGTAGATTTTTCCAATAGCAATAATTCCAATTTTCTGTTCATATCTTCAGTCATGTTGAGTTTGAAAGTTTTCTTCTTGATGTTGTTGAAATAAATTTAGGTTATTTATCCGGTTAGATAGGACCAATATGTTCTTGCTATTAACAGCGGTGCGGTGAAATATTGTTGTAATATTAAACTTGTAAAATTAAAAGGAAATGAGAAAGCGGTGTTTACTTGTTGAAATGGACTGTAATAATAATAGAACAAAACATTGAAAAGAATCACAATACCAAAACATATGGTTTTAAAGATCTAGCATAAACAAATCAAATCATGGCAACATAAACAAACTAAATCTTGAACATTAAAACATATGTACTATAACAAGTACAGAACAATATTTTGGGACATGTTATTAGGAAAACAGTTAAGGTTTATACCAAGTTTCACAAAAATATCTCAAAGGGGTTTTGAATTATAAGTTATTTTCAAAAATTTACAAAATAGCGGATTACGGCTAAACTAAGCTGAAATCCAAAAAATGTTATAAGGCACTTGCGACTTACTTTTGTATGTAGAATCCGGTTCTGCATACCGCGCTACGCATTTTTGTGATACCCTGTATTTAATTATAATCAAACAAAACACTATAGCACTGTAAAGGTCTCACATATTACTTTCTATAACTGTACAGTACTACTAGACAACTATTGATTACTGTACTGGAGATTAATTTGGAAAACGTGGCCTAACACAGATTATGCGAAATAACCTTTGGTTAGGAGTAAAGCCCGAGATTTGGCCATATTTAAGAATCGAACTCGGAAATTTGAGCCCGCAATCCCAGCTCTGTAATGACTTTGCTTCCTGACAATAATGCGGTTGTTTTCTTGGAACAACTTTCCTTTGACAGCAAAATACGTAAGTTACATACTAAGGCATTTGCTTAAATATTTCAGAGGTATCGTCCAATATCTACGTGTTGGCTGAGAAATAAGTAATCGGTTTATTGTATGATCATTTAAAATGAAAGAGTTAGATGAAGAAGAAGATAGTTTCAAGGAGGAAGTTTTAAAAGGAGTGATACTTTAAAATGGTTGATGAATTGACCTAGAGTAAACATTTATTTATTTACAATATATTGTAAATAAATAAATGTTTTATTCCAATTTGTGTATACTGTATAAATAAGAAAAGTAGCTAAACAATTGAAACTATGCATATTTTCGCATCACCAACTGCCAGCTCATTATCTAGTCAACCTTTCACTTTAGTTGCAGGTTTTCGCTTTTATTTTAATTTATAGTTTGTGACACGACTGCGGCATTGGTATTTCGACGCTTAGATTAATCGATCAACTGTATTTACATTAGCCTTTCTGGCTCCGACTTACGGTCGCGCAAACCGACGCCCAGCCTTCGGCAATGCTTACTAAACACAGATTACTACCACAACACAGTTGCATCTCATACTGCATTGTGAGATTATACTCGAACTCGACTCATCGGTAGCTCGAATCTGCTGTGAACGCTCGTGATTTCACCCGCGATGGTTGCCATCGAAGTCGATGGCGTAAGAGGGAGTCAAGAGATCGCCGCGAACGGTATCGAAGGGGCTTAGTCAAGAGATCGTAGAACTGAGAACTGGGATGAATAATCAGGGGAAAATTAAGTGTCTTAGATTCACTTCAGAACTCACTTAAATCAATAGAACTATAAAGTGGGGTAAACTTACTTTTGGCAATATTTGATTAAAACATTCAACATTATTTATCAACTCCTAGTTATTTAAACATGTTATTTTTTGTAAGTTTTCTGCAAAGATATTTCCCGCTCGAGTAAATTTCGGACTCAGACTTAAATAATATGATGTATGATCAGAATCTGTGAGCTAGCGATATGTTGCCAAATTTGGCCTGAATAAGGGGCTTAAGATGTATAAATGGGATGAATAATTCATTTGAACTCGAACTATAAAATCATTCAACATTATTGTGTTCAAGACAAACGGACTCACTTAAATTTGTTTGCCTAGTTAAGAGCCTGGCTTTTCAATTACATTCACTCTGGCAATAATGCCTAGTTCGTTCCTTTAATGGGAGTGGATATATTTACATGTGCTACATATATATTACATGTGTAAACTTAGCATTGCATAATCTGTTATTTTGAAGACCATTCATTTAGTAGGGAAGAAGTTTCGTGATGATAATCTACCAGAACAGTTTTTGATTACGGGGTTTTCGTGTGCCTTTTAATAGTAATGATTTATTATAAGTATTAGGCTATTGCAATGTCTTCCATTAGAGTTAACCTTTGCCATAATTTTTTGATGTTTAATATTTCTACAAATTATTTATGTATAACTTACTTGGTTTCAAATCAATAATAAATTAAACTACTAGCCCTTATGAAATTCTACACGAAAACAATGTTTGAAAGTGAATTATTAACTCAGTTTCTTTTTATTCTATTAAACCATGAGTTGATAGATTAATACTGATCGTAATCCCAATCACAAACGCAATAATAAAGCGATTGTTCGATCCGTTAATACATTTAGTCCAGCGGAACTGATACGAGGATTTGAATCCAGCAAATCTTTCTCAACAACATGGATTAGTCCGGCTTTATTTCAGCTCTCAGCTAAACATATTCTCGTATAAAGAACTTAAAGTCCTTCATAACGTTAAGTGTAAAAGTGTTTAACAAGATGTAATACAATGTCGATCTCTAAATTTGCAAGTTAGCTCTTCTCAGCATTTCATAGACAAACGTATATGCATGAATGGCCTTTAAAGTTTGAATTGTTTTTGTTATTCAATCAATGATCTACCCATTTTGCCGGATTTCCAACTAGGCACGTGAATAGGAGTGGCAAAATAGGCGACCCAAGAAGGTATTCAAGAGGGCGTTTGGCGGGTCAAATCCTAAATTAGAACCCACTGACTTTAAGGGTTGAACGCTTCATAAAAATAAATTTTCGCTCAAACACTGCATTGTTTTCTCGGTGCGACCTATCCCTTACAGGTGAAGGAAATCGTGGTTTTTCTGGATGTCTACAACCTTGAAAACCTATCCCAGAAATAAGATTTTTAATCACAGTAAATCTAGTAGATCATAGTCATTTAATGAGTTACATTTTAAACCTAACACTCTGCGTTAATATATTCTATTTACTAGAGTGCTGTCTTTGCAGATCTAGCAGGTATTATGCAAAAACTTTCGCCTATCTTAAAGCTATCTAAACATAAACATAATAAACTATGTCTAAATCTATCAGTGCCACACACACACACCAACGAAATTACATTTAACACAGTTGTACACGTGAACCTTGAGGATTATGCTCATTGTACGGGTATCTAACAAATTCAAATGTCACAAAAACCTTAAGCCTTTTGAAATGTTCACTAAACATTTTGATTTAGTAAAGTATTTCTGTTGTTCCTTGAGGCGGCAACTTTACTAAAAGGTTATTCAACTTTCTTTTTTTTTTCAAACTAAAACTAAATCATTGTATTGAGACTTTTCAATAGACGTTAACAAGAGCTACAAAAATATGTCGAATATAAAAGCGTAGGTAATTAATATATAAACTTTATATATAATTTACATTTCACCTGTTGAATTAAATCTCAACTATCTCAACTACTCACAAAAAATAAAACCAAATAATCGATGAGTTTACTCAGTTTGTCTTGGCTTACCACTAATTAGCATCAAGATTGCATCGAGCATTTCCAATAATTTTGACAACAATCGAACCTCTATATTTTAGATAACTCATGTACTTCTTAGCCTTAAGTTATGATTCAACCTAAAATTGTCTGAATCGAACTCATCTACGAGTAATAATATGATTGTAGGCAAATTTAACGTACTGTTGGGTTTAAAGCCAATACAATGTACATAACAGGTAGTTAATTAAAGAGGTTCCTAAATACAATAATGAGTGTGAATATTTTATCTTTAATAAAAAGGAATTTTTAAATTGACATTTCTTAGACCATAACCGTCCGAAAGGCTTAATTTGGTAGTTTTTAATGTTATTTGTTATGTTTTGAATACTTTTTCTGGAGACTGGATCAGATTCGAGATTTAAGAACTAAGGAAAACGTCATAATAATATTTCAAACCAAGGATAGTAAAATTGTTTAAAGTAACCAACTACTTCCCTTGATAACATGGTTTTAAGCTCAAGTACCTGCAGTAATAATCTAAGTTACAACAGCAAACCTAGAACAACGCAAATAGCACTGAGTTTGTTCATAACCACAGCAAGTTCTGTTCAGTACACATACCGACTGCTATCTGCAGGTGTTTCTGGCTCAAACATTGATACAAGCCAATTCTTGCCACATCTACTATTTTCTTGTTAAATTTATGTTATTTTAGGGTTATTTTAGGCTTAATTCGAAGCTACAGCATATCAATTATGTTGCGATTTGCTATCTTTTCTTTTTGAACATTTAAACCCGAAGACATGTAAAAGTAGGCTACCACAACGATTAACCAAACTGGGGAATTTATTGTATGATAAAATATCTAAGGCAGCACTACGAAAATCTGAAATTGTTACATTTTTTAATTAGCGTTCAAAGGTTATTAGACTCAAACTCAGAATGTGACACTTACCTCGCGGTTCTAAATTTAGAATGTGACGGATTTTCGTAGGCACGCGGTATAGGCTTTGGCTTGTTCGTATAACAACAAAAATGTATTGTCAAATGTTAAAATTTTTAATTTTCAAAATTATGATCAATTTCACCGTAGACTACCGAAGGGTAGCGTTTTCCAAGTCTACGCTAGTAGTGTTTAACTAGACGGCCTGGATCTGCTACATCGTAATTTCCAGAGTTCGAATTAGCAAACTCAGCTAAAAATTTCTAATGTTTATGGGGATGCTATTTAGCGTAGCCAAACATATAGTAGACATCACTTGCCCTAAATTAATAGAAACAATCGCACAATGATAAAATTGCCTGTTAAAACCAATAATTTAATAAATAATCATGCTGATTCTCCCTAACTTGACAAAAGAGTTGAAATCTTGTGTTTAATGTGCCTCTAAAGATAAAAAACGTTACGTTCGAAAGGACTCAGGCTAATAAAATGTATTATCAGACTACTATATGAGCAGTTTGTTTTAAATTTACAAACGCTTTGAAAACTACATGTTCAGGAAAAATGTCAAAATGGTTTAGCAACTGTAATATCGGACATTGAGGACAACGACTTGAGCCAAGTGAAGGGTGTTGAGGGGAAGTGGGGGTGAGGGGGCCGGGGTAATGTGATGTGAGGAACATGTGACCGGTCACGTGATCTGGGTTTGTATCTCCGGATATTTTGTAATCACGAGAAACCATTTCCCTTCCAGTTTTCTTTACAACCGTGTCATTTTCGACACACTGTAGCGAATAGAGTTTATGTCACTTCGCTTCCATGTGGACATTTGAATTCAACGATAAACAAATGTGGCTTAAGTTGTACAATTTTCAAATGCACATCTATGTTTCTTTTCTCAGGATAAAGATTTACATCTTAAGCCTCACATTTCACAACTTTTTTTGAATACTCTTCCCTTTTGGTGATATCAAATTGAAAGTCAATCGATATTGTCTATTAGTAGTTTTGTAATATTTTATTTTATCAGGAAAGACGCTCACAAACTGCATGGAAAAATGCAACATTCCACTTCAACACGGGCTCGCCCATAGAAATCGAGACTTTTTATCTGACAGCACCGATAGAGTAGCTTCCGAAGTGAAGAGAGATAAACATTTAACTTTATTCAGCGTTTCTGCCCCCATTGTTTCACGTATAGATTGGTCCTGTGTCGAAACTATTTTTAAATTTCACTTACTTTTCTTTGAGGGGTCAGTATTTCCTTGTTATTTTGCCACAAACTAGTTCCCCGTTACCAAACACGTTAAAATAGTTAATGAATGTACCATAATAATATAAAATAGTAAATTCAAAGGTGAAAAATCCGTGGTAGTCTGTAACATTACTGCAGATTTACGTGAATAGCTGTGTGACGTGAAGATGGAGACAATGCATTAAATACTTGCTAACAACATCGTAAATAGAATTTGCTGTACATACATCATTTTACCGTATAATCGTTATATTCTTATATATCCTTACATATCCTTACACTGTATTCGTCCTTATATTCATTTTCAGGAAGGAAGGCTTTCAATTGCTTTTATAGTCAATTGTTATTCAAGGGACAAACAATGAATCTTTGTTTTTTGAAATTGTTTTTACACTTGTGAATTTAAAAATTAAAGTATCGAAGCGTATTTGAGGAGGTGGCGTTCAAAAAAGGGGTTTTCACAAAAATCACCTGTTGAGATTTTGTTTTGCAATTTAAAGCTCTTTTTTGAACACCACATGTTAGTGAATAAAGGTTTGATCAAAAAATCTAGTCAATAGTTTTCACATGTAAAATATGAGTAGCCAAACAAAATAAGTTTGTCCACGGTAGTTGGTCGATCAGAAAGGTTTAGTCACAGCCCGCCAATCACAGGGGCGCCATTGGCCCTACCCTTGATGCTCAGTGCTCTGTTGTTTGAGGTTAGGTTTAAAGTTTTGACAGTGTCATGATCATTCAAGAGATTAGTCCTCATAAGTTCATTCAAAAGATGTTTGTCCATAGCGGCCAATCAACACGAGTTTAGTCCATTGTATAAACTTAATTTTTAACGAATATAACCATAATATTTTAGTTTAATGTTCATTTTAGGGACCAGAACAAGCAATCTTTCATGTAAAAAAGAATTGCCATAACACCACACCTGAAAAATATAACAACAGTTTTTCAATAATCTGAACATGTTTCTAGTTGTGACAAACCCTTTTTTTAACGCCACCTCCTCATTTAATCCAATTGGAAGAAATTAACATAAGAATATGTCGGCAGTGACGTCAGAGGTTACCTAAACGTGGAAAATGGAGTCTTATGAGAATGGGTCCACCTCCTGCCTACTAATCTTGAATAAATACCACATTAATAATGCATAAATAAAACTAATAATCCTAATAAAAGGTCCTGATAAATAACTAATAAAAAGTCCCTAAACCATGTTAAATTCAACCCACATAAATCTATACAACCCTATATTTAACGAAATTTCAAAAGTTAGGAAAAGTTAGAGTACCCAATAAGTTATTTTAATATTACACAATTGTTAAAGGGACCGGTTTAATTTGTATACTGTCTTATACCATAATTGTGTTTAAGACGAGAGGTTTTGTTGTGTAAATATTTATATTAATACTTTTTAACTTGCAATTTGTATACATCTCACTAAGAAAATGGCTTGACCGCCAAAACTATTCGTGCAATAAAATGTTTACAGGGTATTGTGTTACAATTATTATTCTAATAAACTAATAATATATAATAAATAATACATTAATATTTATTTGTAATCATTTTTAGTACGAGCCTGAAGATAAAATACTTCCTTAATAAGTATTCAATAATGATGTGTTAGTTACTTTTTAATTTGTCCTTAATGCATTAATTGTTACTTATTGTATTTGAATTTTTCCACTGGATATGAATAAGAGTATTTTAATCTTTAGGTAATAAACAAATCCATGTCACATACACAATAAAACATTCCTACAACTTGAGTTAAGAACAGTTTGCGATCATTCATTGTTGTTGTCTCCAGCAGAACTTTTCACTTAGTTTAATTAAACAACAAGTTTGATGAGATGCTGTCAGTTTAAAGTTGCATCAGGTTGTGTGTTGAATGTTTGAAACTGTGAATATATTATTACTCTTATACCTTACCTTGAAGCACTGAACAGCTAACAAGCGAAATTGGTGTATATTTCGGGAAACCCCTCCTTCAGCTTTTCGTCCTTTATTATAACGGGAGTAACGAGGATGTTCACTAATTTCATGATTTCGCTTTTAAAGCGATGTTTTGCCCTTAGATTTACGTGATATTTCACTGCAAATTTAAATTTTTAGTAAGGAGGGAAAACGCATTTTAACTTTCGTTAAAATTTGACTATGCTCAAGTTTTAACTGTTAATTTTTTTTAATTGGAAAGATAAACTGCACACCTTTTTTAGAAAGCACTGTGTTAAACAGTAATCTGAAAAATTAAATATATACGCGTACCAAAGAGGTGGTGGTCGTCATGAACAGGAGGTAAAAGCGAAACTAGTAACTAGTTTAATACAAACAGTTTTGTGCAAAATACAAAAGTAGTTGTGGTTATTTAATAACTTGTCCATTAAAATACTCAACTCGCTGCAGACTACGGTGTTCACTGTTGGCTTTTGTCTCTTCACTTCAAAGGTACATTAGCCTATTTCATTTGAAAAGAGTGGCGAAGCTTGTTGCTATTGGGAACAAAGCGACAAAGTTTGCTCCATCTGTCATTGTCTGTACAGTGAGCCAGTTTCTAAGAGTCAATTGACTTTAAAACTTTACTGAACAATTTATATTGTCTTGTTTATTTGACCTATTAAATGGCATAATACATTACAGTATTTGCTTTGTTTGAACACAGTCATTGATCTTTTAATTAAATGTAGTTGAAACAGCCAGCATGGTAGCACTCATACCTAAATAATACGTTAATCTATTAGTTGCTTTAGTACTGTGTATCGGCCCGGTTTAAACTTTAAGAAGTTAACAACTATTACATAAGCATACAATATTAATATGTTGTTGTTACAATTAACCTTAATGATTATTTGTCTTTTGGTATTATATAGGTAATCAAATTAAAACTAGCTAAACTATTTAATCAGGCATAAAAGAAATTATATATTTATATATTATTTATTTATGTACTTGAAATTAACGATCGTTGAACACACCGAATAAAATAAAAAACACAACACATTTACCTAGAGTCTCCATACAGTCACATTACAAATTGTAAGTGGTGACTGCGGAATCGAACCCGCACCACCGGAGTGGTACGCTTCGGAGTCGCGCGTGTTACCAATCCACCGTAGACCAATATTATTGACATCTTGTCGACTCTGAACTTTATAGAACTATTTATACGTGCGGAACTTCACCATTTTCCGCAAAACATAATACGATTTCAATAGTGAGGAAAACTACCTGCTATTTTTCAGTAAACTTAGACATGTTTTATGGGAACCATTTTATTGTAGTATTTTAAGATTACATGAAATTGTATGACTTGTTTATGATTGACTTTTTATCAACCTGAATGATAGTTAAAGAGCTACAGCCTTCACCGACGTTCTCAATAGAGCCCATTCGATAAACATTGCTTAACTTGGGATGGCTCGAGCTCCTGAATCTCTCTACTCAGCTAATCCAAATATTTCCTAATTAAAAGTCTTAAAATATAATCACGTTTACTCATAAAATTGTTATTTTTCAATCATATATATACAATATTTATTTGTATGGTCAAATCAGGTAGTAAGTAGAATTTAAAGACTGGTTTATTCTTGGAAATATTTTGATTGAGAGTAGTTCAGAAGCTAGAGCTATACAAAGTTTAAGCAATCTTATAGAAATGAGCTTGATTGAGAACTTCAATGGATTATAGCTCTTAAACAACCTATTTGCCTAGGTTTATCAAAAAAATATTAACTATAAATCGTCATTAAATTTTGTGTATAATGTAAAAATTACCATAATAGAAGGAGGGTTCCCTAATATATACTACATTTGCCACCATTATGAACAAATTTTCAAACTCTACTTTGAATCGTAGGGAAAAATTGTAGGGGAAAAAGGTGAAGTACCCTACTTAGGCCTAAACATTTCTGTAAAATTCATACCCTACAACGTAAAACGTGGACAGTTCAAAATGAACGCAACTTTGAATAGCCTATCATATTTTTGAAAGTTGTTACACAAAGTCTCTCAATAAAATATTTATAAAAACGAGGAGCTTCATTTAAGTTTGAAATTGAATGTCTCGGCTGAACAATGTTGTAAATGTTTAAAGAGAGCGAGTGAAATGTTGCGGTGGGGGAAAATGTGAAGTCTAGTAAGCACGATAAAGAGAGGCACATTACATGTCCTATGTTCAGCTGGGACCCTCTTCATTATGATAACACTGTGTTCTTCTAACTTCCATTCTGTCCCTTGCTTTTAAACAATATTCACTAAACAGCATCTTCTTTCAGTTAGTAATTCAAGTTTGTTTACTATACAATAAATGAAAAATGCGTTGTTATTTTACAAAATCATTACTACGAGTATCGTTATCTATATTGTTAAAATAATATATTGGGTAGAATTCTGTTAAACGAATTTGACCCTGAAAACAGCGTGATTGCATGGAATATCAGTGGAAAGCTGTCATCCTGTAAATACTCTAAAATTTAACTTTTGTCATACAGTATCTTCCATGGTCACAATTGTAACTATATTGTAACTATGGGCCAGAGACTCATGTCGTGATGTTTCATGACATTTTAACCTTTCCTTCATATTTATGATTCTATTCTTTTCTGCCTTAATAAGTGCAGTTTAATTGAAATTCATAGTCATGATACTAAATCAGTAACTAATAGAATTGATTACCGAGTTCAAAAACTGCCATCTCAGGCAGGAATAATATTGTTTCAAAGTCTTCCGAACAAAATTCAAAATCTCCAAAACACAAAATTATTTCAAAAAGAGCTTAGAACTTATCTGGTCACGAGTGTTTTAGTGTTCAGGAATTTATGGACCACTCACTTTCCATTAAGAAGTCTGTTGATTAAATGTTATAAAAATTAAATTTTGAATTTTGATTAATTAAATTTGGTAGTGGCTTGTAGTTTTATTTAATTATTTATTGTATTGTTTAAAAAACCAGCACAAACGATTTGTATATTGGTGATTAAATGATTTGATTTGATATAGTGCAGTATGACAAACACAAAATGTAAATATTCACACAAAACCAGGTCGACAGGCAGCTAAACGCTAAAAAGCCGCTGACATGAGTGAGGCGAATTTGCTTTGCAAATTATTTCTAATTCACTAATTGTAACTCTAGTTCGCAACGTTCACAGTCTCGCTTCGGCCTTCGGCTCAATTGTTCATGTTCTATCGATCGAATCTTGGGCTCGCTTCGATGCGGTGGCTGCGGTAGGGGTGGTCGGGATTGTTGGAGTGCGTATATGGGAGTGGAATGTATGATAGGTTGGTGTGACTGTTTAAAGTTAAGTGCTATGTTCATTAAATCAATTTATTTGTTATAACTTAGAAGAATTCTAGTTAAGTTTATCTTATCTTGGAATTAAATACCTAATTTTGAAATATCTTTGTAACTAATGTATATTGGAATGTCTATTGGTTTGATGAATTGTTATTGTATACGGGTGAATTTTAAATGCCCTCCCCGCCCCACCTTACCTTTCGAAAAAGGAAATATTTTTAAAACCCTATAGGGAATGTTTTAAAATAATTCTAAAGTTTGTTTTGACGTACTTTGCGTCATCCACCCCTCACCCAAAAGCCGGGTGGAAGGGCCCCCCATTTTTTGAAAATACAACCCCCTTGTGAAACCTCAAAAGAAAGGGAATTTTAATACAAATTCAACGACGCAAAGAAAAGTTTTATATCTTGACTCGTTTTTTTTAATACCTATTTAAAGGTAACAACAAATCAGGTTTAAAATGTCACATTTTACATACAATTTTTTTTAATCTTCTGAGGGGACATCACAACTCTATAACATACTAGTCCCTGACAGACTTCGTCCTGTCAAAAGATTTGTAATGTGGTTTTTTGTTCCTACGTATTAATCACTCTGCACAATACACGATATAAATTTGTTTCATGTATTAGTTAACAAAGCAAACTCAGTAGATTAGGTTACAGAAAACAACACAATGTGCAACAGCAAATCTGACTGACAGTTTGTTGTTGTTTTTTTTCTATAACCACACATGTTTTATGTCTGCAAAATAGGATATCAGCTGGCAACGAATAGCAATAAACAAATTGTTTACGTTTTAGTTAGAACACGTTTGTATGGGGAAAAAGGGCTTGTTTTAAGGGGTTTTCAAATTATTCGAAAAGAACTCACGTAAACCATTCTTGAACTCCAACGAACATTTTAAAAAAGATTTGGCCAAATTTGTCAGGCGTCGTTGACTATGCGCTTAAAACACATTTGTGATTCATTTTTATATAATAGATAAAGTATTTTGAAGAAAAAAAATTGTACACAACAAAATTTTTAGTGTAGCATTTTAATTTTGATTTCTTGTAATCTTTAAATGGGCAGGCTATTACAAAAAAAGAGTAGACAGAAACAAGTTTTATTTGCGTCGTTGAATTTTTATTATAATTCCCTTTCTTTTGAAGTGCCACAAGGGGGAGGTTTGTATTTTAAAATTTGGGGCTCTCCCATTTTCTTTTACGCATAGTATCTCAAAACATTCACAGGACCTAATAAAAAAAACCCCAAAGAGTTTTAAACAATATTTTCTTTTTCAAAAGTTAAGGTGGGGGTCTGTAAAACTCGCCCTGTATATTTAACGTAGTTAAGTGGTAGGTATAAAGTCCTAACTTCGCCACGTACATAAAGATGTCTCCATTTCATTTCACTTTTCTATGGATCCAAGGATCCTACAAAGCGTGTCCAGAGAGTTCAAAAACACTCAGTATAACTCACTTTGTGTAGAACAAAACAATAAATAACATAGACAAAGTGTTCGGTTTCTATTTGCATTGTAGGTCTGGGACTGGGTGAACTGAACTGAGGTTGGAAGAAAGAAGAGACAGAATCTCATTAAATATGCTTTCAGATGCGAGATGTTTATTCCGGTCTGATATGTTATTTGAGAGTACGCTTCAAATACTCCACAAAACAGTGAGCACGCTTTGTTCAGCCGTTCAAACAAACTTTGTTTCTGTTTCTGTTTCAACTTTGTTTCGGTATCTTATAATTTTTCACTGAATGATGTTTCTCAAATCAGGAAATTGTTCTGGAAGTAGTGAAACCCTGTAACAAAACCACTTCAACAGAGCAGCAAGTTCAGGTGATTGATTGTTCTGATTAATGATCTTGGTTAACCAACTTCAAATGAACAAGAATGCCTTGACTGAAATAAAATAATTATACAAATACAGGCAGAGTGTTATCTTGGTAACTTAATCTCATTTAATACATTCAAACATATATATTTTACTATTATTGTAGATAACAAAATACAAAAATTAAATTTCGTTCAAACTGGTCATTTGGCGTCTTTTTCCGGTTAATCCGAACTTTTGCTAATCCGAACTTTCGCTAATCCGAACTGGGTCCGGACCCAATTGGTTCGAATTAACGGGACTGTGGTGTATTTACATTAGAGTTGAAAAATTTGGAAGTCTTCCAATCATCTGGCACGGCATTGTATATTTTATTGCCAATACAGGAAAGCTCTTCTTTTTCATGCTCAGCCTTAGTTACAATATGCCAATATGGAATGTTGAGTAGGTTCTTGCCTTGCACCTTGTAATTGTGCTGGTTCTCTTGCTTCTCAAACCTGGCCAAGTTACTTTAGACTGCCCAACTGAGGCTCGTAGACTAATAACCTAAGATGGTACTTTAATGACTCATTCATCCTTGGGGTGATTATATTAATCCCCTACGTAAATTATGTGTCTATAAATTCTTTAGCCTACAGTAAATTATGAATACATATGCATATATGTATAACGTATGAATATGTGTAACGAGAATGTTCATTTTGGAATAATATTGTAAACAACTATTTTGTACATATTTTGAGAAAATAAATTCATTCTTATTCTTAAGTGTCAACTAACCGTTTGCTACTCAATTAGCAATTACTCAATTACCTAAACCAGTGGCGGGTTTTAACATGTGAGCAAAATTGAATATGGAATTATATGGCTGTCACTGATACTCCAATACAATAGAGATAGTTGTGTAACGTTTGGTAATTCAGTTATTTTTCATTTTTTTAAGCTCATATGAACCCTGTAGCAAACAAATTTATAATGGAGAAGGGAAACAGTAGTATATTAGTAAGCATAATAGACAAACGTAGGGCTTACCATAATAGCCACTTTTGACTCTGACTAGTCCATCCGAACATAGCAAAACTGCTTAAATTAATTGTAGTCATATAAAATATTACAGCTAAATATTGAACGGAAGTCAAAATTTTGCCAAAAGCAAAAATTTGAAAGTTGCACAAAAATACCTTGCTTAAGTCAATACACACTTACTACTGTATAGAATTCAACTGTGACGGACAAAATTGTACTCTGTGAACCTCGTGAAATGCGTGCAAATTTCAAGCTGTCTGATGGCTGCCTTTATTGCTAAAAAAGTGTAAACATAACCTCAACGATATACACTGCTATTCATCATAAGTCATGAGAGCAATGTATTACTTTTAAACTTAAAATTATATAAATGTTTTAATTTGTAATACAAATGAGCTTTTTTAGTTGAGTTTGTAAGCTTTACTAGGCTTATAGAGGTTATAGTTATAGTCTTTCATTAGCCTTAGGCTAGCCCAAAAGGATTAGATGGATGCATTTAGTTCTAAGCCAGAAGATTCATTACATAAAGAAATAATTGTCGGTACTGAAGTATTTTCAATAACATGTGAAGAAGACTTGGTAAACAATTTCGATTTGACTAATTGTGTCAATTACATTATTGACAAAAATTATTCTAAGGTAAGTAAGTCAGACTTGGGCAAGTAACCTAAAATCATCAACTAAGCTATGGCCTTGGTTGTGGGTAATGATTTCAAAATATAGTGCAAAAACTTGTAAATCAGCCAGACTACGACTATCAAAATTACAGGGGTCCCATTATTAATTAATAAATTAATCCCCTGAATATGTCCGCCTTTGTGTAGCCGCTAATTGTATCTAGCGACTAGTGCTCTAGTAAGTGCCGCAATCACTTCAATAGTTTGGTTGAAGTAATATAAAATATCACCCTCTCTACTTTTATCAAAAGACATTGCCTAACCACTAACATTTTCTGAGTGAGTTATTTGCAGATCTTGCTGAACTTTAACTTTAGTTTATGGTGACTTGTTTTGTTCCGTGTAAAATTTGAGTTTGGTACATTCAAATTTAATTATTTCAAACATTGTTAAACCGTTTACTTTTGTCATGACCTTCATTATTGAACAAAAATTGATAGTTAGCCTAATTAGTTGAAAAGATTGCCAATAAGTTTGTTACATTTTTTTATATTTTGGGAATTGTAAAGCTAAACTTTTAAATTTTTTCAGGTTTGTCTTCAATTTCCCGACAGCCACCTCCAGTATGCTGCACAGATAGCACTAATTTTAGAAAAGAAAACAAACCAGAAAGTTTTTATTTTGGGGGACACAACATATGGAAGGTTTGTCAGAATTGTTACTTAGTTCATGGTTTTAAGTAAAGTATAAGCTTTAGATTTTGTCTTTAGTTTTATAGTCTCTTATCTTTAAGGTTAGGTCCAAAACTAAACTACTGTCTACTTTCTAGTGTAGAGAATATGCTACTAGTCTTTGATGAGTTTGACATTTTATTACACGTGACTGGCTTTGGCGAGTACACGTGCTTCGCTACGAGTGTGGTAAACAGGAGAGGATGTTTAACGAATCAAGCAGTGTTGGAGCTTTCAGAAAAATTACCATGTGCATTAAGTTGCAATTTGCTTGAAAATTCTTCCAAAGCTGTAAAAAGAGTAAATCAGTCTATCTGAAGCCATTAAAACAGATTTCACAAATATATCTTGATACTAGAAGTTCATTTCTACAGTTTAAAAATACTCTAAATATAATATTGCATTTAAATTGAATTTTTAAGTGGTTGCATTAAAGCCGTATTCTATCTAGCTGAGCATGGCAAGGTTTGGAATTTGTTGTTTAATATTTATAGAGTTCTCATAGTATAAACAAAACATGATAGTCAATTTTCTTTGGTTTCCCTAAATCAATGTAAAAAAATTTGTTTGATAGGAATTATTTTTCCATTTAATAGAGGTTGCAAAAGAGATGGTGCTAAGAGCACACACTGTAAGAGCCCATAGGCCTTGGAATATAATCTTGAAATATTATTGCACAGAAACTCTGCACTTCGTTTTGTAAAAATATAGTGTTAATTAATTATTTTACCAATTTAAATTAAATAAGTACATATAATTATATTATGTTATCTGGACTTGAAACTCACGAGGCAAAAGTCCACAATTGCACAGCATTTATTCTATAAAAATCATACTCTATTGACAAAAACCTGAACATTTTATAGCAATGTAGAAAGAGTACATTTTTAAATGGTATATGGTAAAATTTGGATTCAACAAGGCTACAAAAACCATCCCAAAGATTCAGTATAAATCAAACCTTAGTTTCAATTATTATCCTCTTCACATTTCATACAAAATATCTGATAACAAGAAAGAGAGGGTGAAATTAACATAACAGCAGCTCCAAGGTCAGTGGAATGTCACTTAGTGAATAGATCATGTATTATTGTCGGTTAGCTAGCTTGTTCTCATGTTATCATTGCTTAATTTATTTTAAGGTATTTTTCGAGTTTTAAGTCTTTACAGAAGATTTTGATGGCGCCATGTCCAATAAGATTGGTACACATACATCTCTCATGAGATCGGTGACCAAATCCATCAAATGGATATCTTTATTTAAAGATAGATTGACAAGATGCCCAGTATATCTTCAGATCAATCTCCAATCATCGGGCTGAAATGAATAGTGTAATTGCCCTAGCTGCTGTGTGGACGAAGTGGCAGCTGAGCACATAGATGGAGACTGCATCATTCACTTCGGACATGCTTGTCTCAGTCGAAACTCTCGACTGCCAGTGCTTCACATCTTGCCTCGGGCTTCAGCTTCGCTTGACGTATCGACATTTGTTTCTGCGTTTGGACAACACATCTCGCAAGTCACTGGCTCAGTTTTGCTCTTGTACGATGTTGCTTTCAGCCATTTAGTTGGTAAGCCAAGCTATATTTTGTTACATCTCGGTAAACAAATAAAGTTGTCAAATTAAAATGTAACAGTATGCGGGTAAGAGAACTGAGCTGTTAACCTTGCATAATGATTTTGATAAGCCCTTATCCAGGTTTGCTATTGAACACTTTCTTCTCTTTCTCTTTAAGTTTATAATGAACCATTTGTTTTTGGTTGTCTATAATAAAAACAAATACATTGGTAAGCACTAAACAGTTAATTCAGGACAAATATATTTGACAGTTTATCTATGATTGAGATCAACAAAACAGTTACCAAAAAGCCCTAAAACGCCTTCGGTTGACTAAGCTGGTGAATTTAACGACTTGATATGAACATAATTATATCTGTTATTGGTATTTAAGGTAAAAGTTTTTGTGTGGAATAAGCCAGATCTAACAGTATCAGCGTAAATGAATGATTATATGATGTATGTGTGCCTGTGTGAGTCTCTTGAGTGTTCAAACTTTTAACTGTTTCAAATTGATTAATTTGTGTTTTTTGCTTTTTTTCTTTGCAATAAAGCATTAATTATAATTTGTTAAGATTGAGTTTATGGTTTAGAGTATATAATATTTACAATCAAAAATTATTTAATTTTTTATAACTCATTAATAAAGAAAAATTTAAATACATTTAAATTGAAACCATTAATACAAGATAATTTGTTGATATAAAGTGATAACTCATTCCTACTTACTACATGAAGTGGGTAGTCATGAAATGAAGAGCAGGGAAGTTTCAAATAGAAATTTTATTATATTTATTTATGTTATTAAATGTTTGATTTAGACTTTAAACAAGTTATTGCTTTCAATGAATTACCATGAAATAAATGTTTCACAGATGAAATAAAGGCAAGTCTGAGTGAGTTCTCGGACAGAGTAGTGATGTCCCAACTGAGTCTCCCAGGGAGAGAACATGAGTTGTGTGGTCCATCCTGTCAGCTGACTCAAGGACTTGACAAACACTCGATGTCGTTGCTGGGCCGATCTTTCTGCTGCCAGCAACTGCCTCCTCCATCCGTTGTCTACATCACGCACAAACACTCTCAAAACATGGTCAACTTAGCACTTACTTTCAGAGGTGAGAATAAACACTACCATAGTTGTTTTTTCAAGAAACTGTAACATTGTGTCAAGGAAAAATTAGCTTTTATGAAACAATAAAAATTCATCTAACTTTATCAGTTGTACTCACAACTTTTGATACTTGGTGGTTTCTAAAGTCAAACTAACCTCAAGACTATAATTAGTCCTATAATTAGTTTATAAGGATGTGATACTTAACCTTTTGTGCTCTAATTTTATTTTTAAATTTTCATAAAAACCCTCCCGTATGGGTTTCCCCAGTCCCCTGTAAGCAAAATTTCAGCAAAACCGCCACTGGTACGATGCATTACCAGTCATTGAACCACTCCTCTAAGCGGGGATTAAGCCCCCCTAAGCTCAAAAGTGCCACTTTCGCCCTCACTGGATTTGATGAGCCATTTTCGCCAGTGATCCTCAGCGGTCATTGTGGCCCCACACCGGAATGATCCAATGCTCAGCACTGCACCGTACCAGAGCGCACCTGGGTGGGATTGAACCCACCTGTGACAGACAGGGGCCAGCTGTCCGTCACTATAACCACTAAACCACCGGGCTGTTTGTCGTGGGCTGTCAAACTCGCACGCGAGTTGACGTCAGGGGGGGAAGGAGTGGTAGTTTCCATGTTCTCTGCTAGGTGTCGTTAGTGCAGCGTAGTCCTTGCCTATTGTTTGCGCTATATGCAATAAATGATGTGTCGGACTAGACTATTTTGCCGTTCCGATCCGATGTCGGACTCAGTTCGCCATTGGAGCGCAAAAGGTTAATATTCTATTTAAATGTTGAATTAAATTTATCTGTCTGTTTATATTAAATATTACATTACTTTCTCTGTTTATGTATAATTGTATTGGCGGTTCTCACCTAAGAAATCAACCAATTAACTAATTTTCAGATTCGCAGTTGTTTACATACTCCAACAACGATGGTGTATGTAAAGCCGTTGACTTCAGTAAAACTTTGAGACGTAGACTGTTTTTGGTGGAGAAAATAAAGGATGCGAAAACATTGGGTATAATCGTGGGGACATTGAGTGTGGACAAGTTTGTGAGTGCTATTGATCAAGTGAAGAGACTAGCGAAGTACAGAGGCAAACGATGTTATGTTTTCTCAGTGGGCAAACCCAATCCAGCCAAACTCGCTAACTTTCCGGAGGTAATTTTTATGGATTAGTTTTGTTATTAAATGTAAACATGATGCAAGTATTTTATGTTATTTTATTGCAATTTACAGCTTGATAATGTTTGTGTTCTAGAAAATTAATTTACTTTAGCCATGGGTGAAAACTAAAAACATTTTATAAAAACTATACAACAAATGTTTTTTAATAAATGAATACAAACGTAGTTGTGTCTGCCCAGAGTCAAAGTGTTTCAAAGCCTCAAAGGTTTAACATGGTGTGATTGCCAATCGGGTCAAAATATTCCGCTGTGCCACTGTACTGACTCTCTGCAGTGTCAGCTTGCAGAGCTGCTGAGCATGAACTCACTCAGCCACGCTCTTTAACTACACTGCACCACCAACCCTGCTGGCCTGCTCTTACCCTAATAATTTTCACTTTGTTGATAACTTAATACAAGATAATTGGTTGACATAGAGTGATAACATATTCCTATTTACTACATGAAATAGGTAACTAACCACGAAACTCAGAACAGGGAGGTAAATAGAAGTTGTATATTTATTGTTGATATATACTTTGGTGTGACAGTCTACTGGCTTTGTTTAATTTTTAGTATAATAAAAATTTAATTTATAATTTAGGTATGCAATTACTTAAATTTCAGAGTGTGTTTAAGGCTCCCCAATAAAAATTTTAAAAAGACACTTAAAAACTACTTGAGCTCTTTATATTTCAAAACCCAGCTCATAGAACAGGATAAACTTGATCTTCTTGTACATGTTGTGTTTCATAGATAGAGGTGTTTGTGATGGTATCGTGTCCAGAGGCCTGTGTAGAAGATGAGAAGCAGTACATGCAGCCAATAGTCACTTTACTGGAAGCAGAAATTGCCCTCAACCCAAGCCGACAATGGGATGACAATCTCTCTGTTGACTATACAAATCTCCTTGAAGGTAAAAAGTTTTATCATAAACCTGAGGTTTTTTTAATTTTATGCTATCAAAAAGGAATAGACAGGAGAGCCTGCTCACCTGGGTAAAGTATAAACAAATAAGAGATCACAAACTGTCAAATTTTCAGCTGTATTAGGTCCTTTGACAGGTCAAAAAAGAAGCACTGGAAAGAGGCTTAACAAAGTAGGCTTAACCTTTGTGTGAATAATAAGTTTTACTACGCTTTAAAGTGCTCTCTTTTTGTCTTGACAAAAGCTCTGTTAGGACTGAAAAATTAAAAGGTTTTGTTCTCTTAAGTTATGTGTTTCTACTTTTTCCAGGTGAGCCTCCTCTCCTTTCTATTTCTTTTTGATTGCATATCCTGACCTAGTGCCCTATTTACTAAATCTTGGTTTTATTATAGTTGAAAGAAAAATTTAAAAAGAAACTCCCTTACTACATTTAAGTTTTTGCAAACAACATTTTTAAAACACGAAAAGTATCAAATTTCAAAGAAAAAATTGGCAACACTGCAACCATCTTAATATTGCCAGACTTAAGTATCGGACAAGTTCTTTAAAACTTGACTTTTAAATTTGTACTTAAACATTCCTAATTATGTCATATGCAGTTAAGGGCCCCATACACTACGGTCCCGGAGCGTCTTGGGTCAAAACAGTCCAAAACCGCCAGTGTGTGGGCGATGCCGAGCCGATCCAAGACAGTCCAGTCCCAGCCGGGATCGTGAGGGCCTTCTGCACGGATTGGCTCGGACTGGACCGTGTGTCAATTTCCAAGTGTGTGGTGCTTCACGGTCCGGGACCGGCTCTCAAACTCGCCCCCAACCCTACCTCCTCCTTGGGCACACATTCTTCGCACTAGTAGTACTTATATGGCATACGCCAGAGTAGTTTTCAGCAGGTTGTTTTGTCGTTTGTACCGTGGCTGACGTTCAAGTAGTTAATTATTTTCTAATTAAGTTTATCGAGGGGTACCGGAGTGTTCCTTGTTTATGGAAAGGTAACAGTGCGTACTATTCAAACCAAATAAAATAATGAAGAACAAGGTTAGGGAGCACTTGCTTCAAATTACGAAAGAGAAACCCACAAGTGCAGACATTAGCTTACCATAGAAAAGAGCAATATTCTGTAACCAATTCTTCGTTCATACGTCTTTTCTTCTGCCTCTTCACAAAAATTCCACAATCATCAAGCACTATCACTGCCGCCGCAACTTGCATCGCAAACTCATCCTTCCAACTGATTAGCAACGGGGTAAAGTGAGTGGAGTCACGATTCAAGTGTGTGGTGAAAAGCTTCCAGTCTCGGACCACGGTCCGGGATTGTAGTGTATGGGACCCTTTAGTGCTCCATGTTATTAACTTGACCTGTGCTCTAAATATTTCAGGTGGATTGTTTTACAAGTCGTTACCTGAAGGCCAAGAACTGCTTGCAGCAGACGTTTCTTTATTGTCCAACCGGATACGTTGTTCTGAATCAGTTGACGATAAATCAGAAAGTGGCACTGAACTTGCCGTTAGAGACAATTATCAGATTTCTGTTGCAAGCTCTTTTGCTTCTCAAAGGTATTTATTATTTAACCCTACAGAATCATATTTTAGTGTAGTTATGCTAATTTTAACTAGAGCGTATCTTTTTAATTTCAAAATAATAGTGTAATAGTTAAATTATTTAAACAAGCACATAGAAAGAAGCATTTAGGTAACTTATTTAGCTTATCTCTAAATACTACTAATGAAAAAAAATAATACGAGGGTCATCCAGAAAGTAAAGAACGATTAGCATCACGCACCACGCGACACCCCGCGCACTACGAGTGTGGTGCAGCTGCTAGCTACATTCTTCCTCTTCAGTTTGAGTGTAGGTTTGTTGCTTTGTGATTACGCGTCCTCGCGGTCCACAGTGATTAATAATGGCATCGACAATTGAAAACCCCGCTAAATGTAAAGTGTGAAATTTTAACACTCGAAAAGTCATAGCAACTGTTTTTTGGGATCTAAAGGGCTTAATCCATGTCGAATTTATGCCAAGAAAAGAAACGAACACAGCCCTGACTTAATGCCGAGTGATTATCACTTATTCCCGAAGCTTAAGGATTCTTTGGTTAAAAGCAGTTTGCTAACGATAAGAAACTCAAAGAAGCTAAGAAATCCTGGCTCATGTTTTTGGCGGCAAATGAGAAGAACATAGGTATGGAAAAACTGGTCCCACGTTAAAACCAGTGTCTTAAAATCCATGGCGACTGCGTAGAAAAGTAGAGGAAGGTTCTATGTATTTGTAAATAAATTTTTGTGTTGATATCTTTATTTTTTATTTGACCATGCCAAAACGCTCTTTACTTTCTGGATGACCCGAATTGTTACAATCTTTGAACTGATGAAGTTATGATGTCAAAATTAGTTGGCTGGTTCAGTTAGCTTGTTTGAGAAAATTAAAACAACACCACTGGTGTATGCACTTTTCAGAAGCTGGAAAGGACTTGAACAGAATTTAGGAGAAACTCCTGTGAGTCAAGTTACCAAGGGAAGATCAGGCATACCTCTGGCTTATGACGAAGAGAAACCATCGTGACACTGCCAATGGGCGCTAGTTTAGTTTTTGTTACATAGTATAATAAACAATCTAACAAAAGAAGTGTTATTTAAATTATTTATTTCTAGCCCTGTATTTTTATTGTTGTTGAAAACAGAGCTTTTAATTATTCCAAATCAGGGTGGCTCTATTGCGGTGGCATAGCCACCAAATTTGTAATCAACATACGTTTTAGCTTTCTGTAGCTTGTTAATTTTGTATACATCATGGATGACCAAGTAATTTATATTAGATAATACCTGAATTTAAACAAGCCAAGCTATTTAACGAAATTTTGGACTTTTTAGTTTCACTTGTGACTTTGGCTATCATCTGGTTTTATTTAGCGAAGAACCAATGGACTGGTAGAACCGTTAACCAGAACAGATTTGGAACCAACCCATTTAATTAACAACACATTAATTGAGTGATTTTTAAAATATGATTTTTACAATCAAATATTCATATCACAGCACACCTTTACTTATAAAACCTAAAACTAAATGACCAGACTCAAGAAAAAAGTATAACAATTTTGGTTTGTTTTTTATTATTACAAAAAAAGGAAACATACAAAAATTGAATAGTACGATATTAATACTACAAATATGGATATTAACTCACAAAAATTTATCAAATCACAACAGTACTCATTCAATCAAATCATCAGTTTACGCTCTTCACATGACATGTATAAAATTGAAACACACAAAAATAAAAAATGATTACAAATTAAAATTGTTCTACAAAATTAATAATAAATAATACTAGGAACTGTTTAATGTAGTTGTCTGCGTACTGTGATAAAAAGATACGCTCCCGAAAACATCTGGAACAAAAGACTTATTTTTACAACAAGGTCATTCTTCACATTTTAAATGTTCTTCTTTTGAGGTAGCCTACCTACAAGTTATCACACTTTTAGTTTAGCTTTACAACTGAACTATCCCTAGTGTATGTGAAAAACACATAAATTTAAAACTATTTCTTAATGGAAATAGGGCAGATCAAGACTCAAGATCTGGACTTACCTCTAAAAGTCCACTTTTTAAAACTCTAATGGGGTGCAGAAAACTGAATATTACTCAGTGCCATTAAATGTTCAATTATTTGTGCCATATTAATTTTAAAGTTAATTTTTGTGTACTTATACAACCATTATTATTGTATATACCAATGGCAATTTAAACATATTCAGTACAAGCGGACATAACCGTGCCGCGGTCTTAACATTAAACCAAATACAAATTTTCATGTTTAAACATGTTTGTAGCAGTAAATTTGATAATTATAGTATACTATATTGATGTAGAAATTGGTCTTCAACATTATTTTGTTATTTTAAAACAAGTTTAAGTGTACAGGTACAGAAATGGAGTGGCTTTTAAAGGGCAAGTAATAAAGATATAGAATTAAGATAGCTAACTTTCAAACTGTAGAAGCCAACATTTTGTTTAGAGTCAAATGAAAAAAATTGTTTTATCACCAAAAAACTGATTTTGAAAAATGTTTTACTTACCTTCAATCAGATTTCTGCAACTCTTCTAAATTGTCATCGTCGAGGATAATGCATCAACCTGAATCCTATCAGATTTGAAGCATCTCGTATTTCTTCCAAGGACGGAACTGAAAGCAACATTACATTCATAAGCTTGAATTTTTAAATGGCTGATTTAATGCTGAAACCCCCACAATAGCATACAGTAAACTGTAAAATATTTAAATAAGACAGTACAATTTGAGGGCTTTGAGTATACGAAGGGGTACCCAAAAGTATCGGGAATCGGTCGATGGCAAGGTAGGGAGCGCATAGTTTGCATTTTGGCCGCTAGGGGATGAAAGCGCAACTCTTCCTGACTCCAGGACACTCACTGTGGTCAGTCTGAGAGGTCGTGTAGAGGAGCTGTGTGCGTTTTTCTAAAATTAGTTTTCGTTCTGCCTCGTTTTGTTGGTGTAAATAAATGAACAAAGTTCAGCAGTGAAGTTTTGCTTTTTTCTCAGTTAGAACGCATCAGAAACGGTTGCATTAAAAAAGCTTACCAAAACCAGAGTGAAACGAGTAATTTTCCCAAATTCAAGTTGGGGCCCTGCCGATTGAAGACAAGCCTCGTCCTGGACGACCTTCAAATTCTCGGACTGGTGAAATTGTTCAGAAAAAAACCCGTTAATATTGTGAAAAGACCATCAAAGACCATTGATAATGCTTCTTTGCTGTCTGTAGTGTGTAGAAATTCAGTTTAGGGAATTTCAACCCACTCCAGACCTAAATTGTGGCGATATGGAGATTGGTTCTTTCATCCTGACAATGCGCCTGCCCACGTAGCCATCTCAGTGAGCTAGTTTTTGGCCAATACCAACATGACCACCCTTCCCCCAACCCATACTCACCAAATCTTTCTCCACGCGACTTTTTATGTTCCCCAGACTAAAAGATTATATAAAATATCACCGTTATGACGAAAATGAAGGAGTGAAAAGGCAAACGAGGATGGAGCGTCCAGCCATTTAGACTAAGGGGTGTGAGGGGTGCTTTAAACCATAGGAGCATCGAATGGACAAATGCATTACACTAAATGGAGAGTATACTGAAGGTATACATGTAAATTCGTAAAGAAAAATAATAAAATATGGGTTTTATAATGGAATTCTCGTTATTTTTGGGTACCCCCTTGTACAAATGTTCAACTATTTAGGTAGTTTTACTTCTAAATGGGGACTTAAATTACAAAATAGTTTATACAGGTTATTGCCTACTTTTAGCTTTACCATCTAAGTAAACTGAGTTTTACTGAAATTTTTAACTGTTGGTCATAATATGAGTGTTGACATACTATCATTATCAACAGAACAATAACTCTGAAGTTCAGTAGAGTCTTGTTGATATGAAATTTCTTGTTATGTCATCTTTGCAAGACAAAAAAAGGTAAAAGTAAAAAAAAACTGTTATTAAGTACAACTATGAATTATAAAATAATTAAACAGGCTGTTTTAAGTTGTCCTTCCAAGTGAGGTTATCAATAAAAACTTAATCTTAACAATAATTTCAAACGAAAATATTTCAAAGTTACAACCTAAAGTGTCTTCAGTCCACATTCTATGCTCAAATGTTCTTATGGGCGGGTGAGGCTTTAATGAAAACAAAGAAGACTTCTTGAGCAACTTGCGTAGCTTGGTTGCCTCTTTTCTTGCTGGTGTCGGATTCGGTTGTATGCATTTGCTCTTCTCCTCAAAGCGAGAGTACGCTTCCAACCAACATTGATCCTTGTTGGGGTTCCACACAAAGACACATCGTACATCGTAGAACAAGCGCTGACTCACAGTGTTGCTCCTGGAATGATCAACCAAGTTAAGACAATAGATAGTGATAGATGGATAGCTATATAATAATGTAAAGTTAGAGAGCTAGTGAACAACAGATAGTATGGTAAGTATTTTCTCGATACCTAAATTTTGCTCAGTTACTCTCTTGACCTACAATTAATGAAATGGGGACTCACTAAACTCAGCAGTGATACCTTTGGCAGCACTAGGGATTGAAAGTGATATAATTTAGCCAATTTCAAAAGTATTTTCGCTAATCTGGATTTTTGATATTTTGCTGACTAAAATCATAGTTTCTGAAAATAACAATGGCAGACACTTTAGACGAGACCAAACCCATCGAAGACATCATTAAAACCCCATATATGGCGGTAGTTAAATGATTCTCTTAAGGTAGCCGTGTTAGGTAATACCTGTCTACAGATTATCTAGACATACTTCAAGCTGATGTTTTGGAGGACACCATCACTAATAAAAAAAAATAACGATTGTGCGGCAACACATGGAAGCTGAGCATTTAAATTACTAGCTTAATCAACTATTTTCTGACAAAGGTGATGAATGTCTTGTTAGGAGGGAAACAAACAAACTTACCTGTCGCTCTTAGGGAGTTTCTTTTCAGCGTTGATTCTCAAGCACACAACACCTAGTATGTCACCAGACATAGCACAAACCTGCAACACAAGATAGAAAAAAATGTTAAGATTCTACAAACTAGAAAAATGTATTATTCTAAATGATAAGATCACTGTGCTAAACTATTTTTAAATTAAGTTTCATTTTTAAAAATCCTCATTTATTCTAGAAACGCATTATTATATTCATATTAAAGAGCATTCTTTCACCTATACTTTGACATATAACTCATATCAAGGAACAAAGGATTTTACATTATAAACGAAAATATTTACAGGTTTTATAGAAACATATTTACACGTTTTACAAAGTAACATACAAAACTTCTTTACATGGGATACAAAGACTGATGAACACGCCATAAAATTGGCCATGGGAGAAGCAGTCTTCCTGACATCGTCATGCTAAACAAAGTTTCACAGGGAACTGGAGTCTCTTAAATTGAAAATGGTCAATCAGAGGAAATTAATAAAAACTACTTCTCCCCTGCTGAATAAGGTTTTTGCAATGACTTAATCTGGAGTCAGTACCATTGCAGAGTTTGGGTGGAACCAGATTACGTAGCAGCATAATTGAAACCTTGAGGTAGAGATCGTATAGGTGTTAAACTAGTGGACCGCATCCAGTCTACATACTGGTATCTCACTTCTCAGTTGGTAGCTGGTCCAACAGAACGTTGTTTATGCTGTACATAAACCAATACGCATCTTTAGAACTTAAATGTCCTAAACGGTATATCCTTTCAGCGCAGCTTGGCATACATCTTCAGTAATCACAATTTTGCCTTCATCTTCAGGTAGATTTCGTTTGTAGAAGCAAGTTTGAGAACTCTGCAGCCTGCACCACCTTTAAGGTGAACTCGATGTTAACTTGTAAAGAAAGGAGATGAACGTGAGGCCACAGGACAGAATTCTTCACACAGGCTCTAACTTCATCAGAAGACTCCAGCCATAAGAAATGTAACTCCACCCATCAGGTTAGAATTACCCTTATGTCAGAGTATTATGCTTCTACCAATCACTCAGACATGGGAATGCAAAGCATAAGTTCCGTTTAGTGTGCCAAAATATTTCTTTCCATTCGACCTTAGCTAGAATCAAATTTAATCGATAAACAGTTTGACACAGTTAAAAGCGTTCAAACTGATTTGTCAAGAATAAGCAGATTTGAACCGAAACCGATTTGCATTGGGATGTAACGTCCAATTCTTTAATAGTTTCACGTGAGGGTACCATCTAGCCTATTTGTGTTAAAGTTGGCGGGAACAGACAGATTAACCTTGTGCCTTTCAAAAATAATGCAATGCTGCTGGCGGATGTTACATGTATAGACATGTTCAGACACTATGACAAAAGCATAAAAATGACAAAACAAAATGTCAAGTATACTGTTGGATTGACAATGAGTCAGACTTTTAAATGACATATAATTAACAAATATTGATTCAATGGTCTAACATCTACACAAGTAAGCTAATTTCTAGCCCTTGTAATATTTTAAGAAGTAGATTGTTGTCACTAAGCTTAGTACATTTCACACATTTTGTTAAAGTTGAGTTAAGTGCTAGAGGATTTTGTAGCTAATCTAATTTTGAACTATTGGAATTCAAGTTGGTAGGAATCAAGTGTATCAACTTAACATTTGGAACAGTTTATACTTACATCAATGATTTCTACATCATAGTCGTTAAAGAACCAAAACTTGAAGCCCTCATGTATGCAGATTGTGTCCGCAGCCTTGAAGCAGAACTGATCAATATCCAAGCTGGTCTGGTAGACTCGGTCACAGTTTATATTCTGCGACAGGTTGTTATATTAATTTCTTAACTGTATGGCTAATCATTCGAAAAGAGGGAGGTTTAGGGGTTGTAAAATATTTTTAAATAAGAATAACTTACACTTTTTGGTATGATTTTTTTTATCTTCCCCTGCTGAATTATGTAATTAAAATTACTAATTAGGCCTAAGACTCTTATGGAGTTTACCTTGTACATTACACTGAATAAATAAAAGATATTCAATTGCAGTACTATCCAGTGATTTCATGGGCAAATTTAAATCTCAATTTATTTATGTCTCATTTTTATAACAAAGAGGGGCTGATGAAATAAAACAACATACATACCAACTTTTCTGCTTTTTGACTTGACACCATTGTAATTGAGCATATGCCGAACCGTGAACAGAAAGTGGCAAAGCACAGTGAAATCCAGTACCCTGGTCGTCATCTGCAACAAAATTTGGGAAATTCATCTCATTATTAAATTAATGAATATTCACTGACATAAAAAGGGACTCTTCACTGACCCAAAAGAGTGATTACAAATATGTCAAATGCTGTTTAAATTCAAAATAGTTTTATTCAACAAAATGTACACATGATACACTGAATAGTGTCATAGCATAATTAAAATGTGTTTGCTTTCAGTAAACACAATTTGTTGATGATGAAAAATAATAAAGTTATCTCCATAAAAATAAGATTAAATTTATTTTTTAATTTATTAAAGTTGTTATAGAAATGTTTTTTGTGTTAACTTTGATGACAATGGAGATGATACAATGTTCTAACAGAACTCTTTTCTACACTTTCATTAGCTCATATTACTGATGGTGCATTTAGGCATGGGTGAGTACTTGCTAAAATTTCACCTTGAAAGACAAGTTTCTGAAACCAATTTGAAAATGAGCACTCTTGTTTTTGAGGCTAAATATGGTAAGAAAAGGGCGTCTAAGGCTCGAGTATGTGTAATTACTAATTTGTTATTTGTAATCACTATTTAATAAATGTACTGGAATTTACATTTCTCTAATTTACCTTCTACATCCGTTATCGTAGAAATAACTTCTTCGTCCACTTCAATATACAGTCGATCAAACTGCACAGAGCAGCCAGAAATCATTCTTTGCCTCATAACTGTATCTGAATCCTTCAACACTTTCACTGTAAAAAATTAACACTCAATTATGAACATTAAAATAATTAATTTACACAGTTTAAATTCAATTAATGAAATGAAGACGCTTCTTAGATTTATTTGAGTTTTCACTTTTCAATTTTTAGTTGAAATTTGAAGGTTTGTACAGACAGGTTATATTATTTAATTATAACCCAAGGTTATATTATTTAATGGCATTTGTAAGCTAAGTCTGTTAGTGCAAATTAACACACAAATGTCCAATCTTTTCATTAACAGATGTAGCCTACAAATGTCATTAAATAATTCTATTCTCACTATAAAAATGTTTAAAGATTTACAGTATTCTGACCGGTAGATGACTAAACCGGAGTCAGATGTAGTGCGTGTGAAGCGGTGTTGTGTATTCTTCTCTGACTCTAGTCCAGTTATCTAGCGGTCGGAACACTGCTGTATGTGCATCCGGGCAGCTTTTCCATATTTGCACAATTTTTGTCCAATTTATGTGTTCACCATACTCTATGTTGCATGTTATTTGTTCAATGAAGCCACCTTCAGTATGATGTAAAAAAGCAAGAAGAGAATGTGATAATGGTATCCTAGTACCAAAACAGCAATTGTTCACAACATCAACAATTTGGATAGGTTGACATGCTATTTGCCCAATCATAAGTAAAACCCTTATTCTAGGGCTAAAATGAACAATTTATTCAACTATTTTAATTGTTACACTGACATTTGACAACTTCAACTTGCGACTGGCAGTAATTTTAGCTGTTCAGTTTGTACTATCAGACCTGTACTGTCAGTTTAACTGTTCAGAGGTAAAGTTACAGCTAGGGTCAAAACAGTTTATTTTTGGATGTTGACAGTTGTTTTTGAAGTTGTCTGACAGTTTTTCCTAACCAGTCTGATCGTCTGACGCTGTTATTTTCAAATTCCATTGAAATTCATTTGAATGTGTTGCCCCGTATACGGAAGATTTTAAAATATACTAACCTTTTATAGAGAGTTCTTCTTTGATGAATGGTTTACTTTTGTCCTCATGCTCTTTCAATTTCAGATTTTCGCTTTCTTGGTTACAATTAGAGTTTCTAGCTCTGAGGACCACCAGGAGGGGTGAGTATTTGCAGTTGGGAGATGAAACCCTGCTCACGGAGTGGGAAGCTTCGCTCAGTCGAGGACTGTTGCCACTGCATTCCGAGACAGGAGACAGCTGCTCACCCGCACGCCCGGCACTGTTGACTGTCTGGGGAGAGATGGTCATTCCTGGGATCAACTCCAGAAAGGACTGAATCGCCTCGTTCTTACTTTCGTTTTTGTACAGAAGACAATCTGAGTTGGGGGACAATGAAGAGACCGAATCAGCTTCCCACTCGGCTAAGATTGCAGATAGATCTTGATTTATTATCGACACGTTCAGAGGTTTGCTCTTGGACGGCAGAGTTTCCACATTGCTTGTCGAAGACGAAGGATCAACATTCATCTCACCTACAGCTAAATTACTCTTCATATCACAGTTTTCTTTACAACTAACATCACAAGAAGCGCTTTGAGGTGAATCACAGATACTATTATGGCTGTCATCGTTTGTAGATTCGTCCAGTCTTTTGCTCAGTTGAGTATCACACTCATTGCTTATCTCACTATCACAGCTTTTCCTACTTGGCACCATCGTTCCACCCTCTCTCCTTCTTTTACAGTCCAAACTCATCTGTTTCACTTTTAATGATTCTAATAAATACTTCTCCGAGTGATTGCTAGGCGAGTATCTTTCTTCCAATTGTTCATTTCGTCTTAGAGTTTCAGCTTGCCTTACTCTAATAGTTTCCGCTAAAGACTTTGAAGAATAATCGTTTTCTCTAAGTCGTTCCATTTTTGATGGTGAGTATTCCAGGTTACAATCATCAGAAGAACTCAAAGATCTGGAAAATTATAGTGTCAATTAGCACAAGAAATTTTAAAATAAAAAAGAAGTACCAAGATTGAAAATATTTGTTTACAGTACGAAACATTTAAACATATATTTGAATGTCATCCAAATCTAAATATTAAGCAAAATCACAATTGAATAACAATTGAATTTTCTATTTTATTTCATGTGATTCTAAACAAACTAATTTAAAATGCAATGAATGATCAAACATCTGTATTAACTATGACTACTAACCTAGGAACTTTCGGCAGCGGGTATACATTCTCCAGTTCTTCTTCATCACAAAACTCGTACATTTTATCTGCAATTCTTTTCCTTTTAAACCATTTAAACCGTGGTTCACAACCATCGTCGGACTCAGAAAATGCATAAACCTGTTAAATAAAATAACACATATGCAGTTTTTATTTTAAATAACACTGTCTAGATAATTACTCATACTTTAAAATTGATTTAGGCTTTTATTAACACTAGCCTGCGTCCGAGGCTCAGTGGGTAGAGTCACGGCTTGCAGAGCGCAAGGTCACGGGTTCGATTTTTGGTGCAGGCACATGGGTTTAGACCACTTTCCTTAAAAGCGCTTGTGATGCCCACAAAACCATGGGTTAAGTAACAAATTAAAAATTCCATTGGCACAGACAGTTAAAAAAAACACTCAAACTAACTGAATCTGTGGCTAATGTCAACAGGTAAAAACTTATATTAACCCTTTGCATTCTGCAACTGGCCTTGAGCCGACAGTACATTAGCCCCAGAGTCATTTAGGCTCTTTTCAGGTTGAAACTTTGCAGGTGGACTCCAGGTTCCTCTATGTATGTAGAAAGGACACAACACTAGTGTTCCTAGCCGCAAAGCTTAGGTGCAGCTGTCCCGGCCAGAATGGTTTACTGGTTATAGTAAGAAGCTCAAGGCCGGAACCTCGCACAGTCTCGGGTTTGATTCCACCCAGGTGCACTCTGGTATGAAGCAATTTCTAAGAACTGAGCCTACCGAGAATAGAGGCTGCAATACCTTACTGACAATCACTTAAAAAAATGGCTCATATAATTCATTTTGAAAAAGTAATTAATAAAGGAAGTCATATTCATTTATTTTCATCAATAATTACATTGATTGTGATTTTGTCAAGTTACAATATTTAAATTAAATATTTTGCAGAAAAGAACATCAAAAGATAAAACATACAATTGTGTAAGATCTTAACAAAACAACTAAAGTTAAATATAAGTCAAAATGCATTGTGTAAGCAAGAAAGAATCAAAAAGAGTTTTGCAAACCCTGAGCTCTTTTTATGTGGACTGTCCCGATGACCAAGCGAGGTACTCCAGAACACTAAAAGCAGTGATCAAGAAGAAAATTGAAGATACTTTGTTTAAAGGATTTAGGAGAGGTCTCTTTTTTTAGGTGGTTTGGTGGTTTATTAAAGTGATTTGAGCAGGAGTACCACGGTGTTTTTTAAAAAAGATTGTCCGATGACCAGGATATTGCAGAAAAATGGTGTTTCAAGTAAAATCTTGATGTATGTGGTTTCTACCGTAAAACTTTTCTGGGTGAGTGTAAACAAAGAGAAGGCATTTGAACACACACAGAAAAGGGAGGGGGAGTATTTCTTACTGCTTGAAAAGAGCTATACAGGGCTCCCTGAATGGTGATTTCATCATGAGTCTTTGATGTCCTTTTGCATTTGAAAGACTTTAAAAGCATCAGATGAGTTTCCCCAAAAAATTATACCATACGAGATATGCGACTGAAAGTAAGCAAAATATACCTCACGTAAGGTATGGAAACCAACTACGTGAGAAAGTGTTATCATAGTATAGAAGGCCCTACTGAGCTTTGGAAGTAATTTGTTTATGTGGGGTTGCCAAGTTAGACTTGAGTTGGTCTCTACACCAAGGAATCTTAAAGAAGGCACAACGTTAAGGCTATCTTGCAGATAAGAAGAATCGTTTTGAGGTGACAAGCAGTGATCTAATTGAAAGTTCATTAGTTGAGTCTTGTCAGAATTTAGTTTGGGTCCATTAGCTACAAACCAATTATCGAGGAGATAAAACTGTTCGACCAGAAGATTTGCAGTTGACACTTTGTTTTGATGTGATATTATAACTGATGTATCGTCAGCATGTAATACAACATGACCTTTGCTGACGACTCAAGGAAGATCATTTGAATAGATTAAGAATAAATGAGGCCCCAAAATCGAGCCTTGAGGAACACCAGAAAAGACTGCATGAAAGCACTTTGAGAATTGCAATCCGTGACGACTTTCTATACCTTTTCTAAGTAAATGTAAATGACCAATACCTTTTCTGCTCGATCCATGATTTTGTTGAGCCAAGCCTTGTTGACAGATCGTGCTAACGACTTGCGGCTACTACTCTCACTTCCAGCGTTTTTAGTCTTCCAAGGGCAGATGTAGTCTTCCTCTTTATCAGACAACAGCTCTCCAATCCTTCAGGTAAATCACAAAACACACTTATGACATTTAAAAAAATTTACCTTTCATGAACACAAAAAAGTTTGGCTTTGTGTGTCTCTGTCTTAAGTAGTGAAATTGTTCAAATGTTAATAAACCTAATAAATCTTGAGCTAATAAACCTTGAGTAAAAAATTACATAACTTTGAACTTGGTGACAGTGAACAACTAGATCTGAACCACTGGACCTCTTAAGTACATAGTGTGAGTAATGAAGGCCTGTGTGTTATTTTGCATTGTATTTTCTACAGTTTATTCATTTTTTCATCAGACCTGGCTTTGCTGTCAGTTTTGGTGTAAAAAAATATAGAGAAAAATGTCTTGTGACTCTGACTCAAACATACTTTATATCAACAGCATAACAGATTTAACAAAGTTTTTTATTAATAATGTTTTAGTGCATTTTATTAATCAAGGGTATTTAATTGTTAAAGTTAAAAACCCAGTGGACTCATTTTTACAAATCTGAAGACACCGATGATGGTCCAAGCGTCAAATTCGTGTAACAGGAGTAATTATGATTTGTAACTAGTAAGGCTACTAAGAAGATTTGTTGTTTCTGTCCTCAACTCAAGAAGTTATTTATATATTCTTGGGCTTATTCTATGCTATTTACTTGTGGGCAATCCTGAGTATTTGAAATTTTCTGTTCAGTCCTGTACCAAAACTCAAAAAGGTTATCCTTTCTGTCACCCAAAAAGTAATTTAGCATAAGTATAAGTAGATTTGAGATTAATATTGAGTAAAAAAAAGGAAATAGAGATAGGATTCCATTTGGATTAACCTACTTGTGATGAAATTCGTCTGGTACAATGTTGTCGTCTTTCGAGGCTTTTATCTCTTGCTTGTCAGAACTGAAGGAGAGGACATGAAGAAAGTTGCCAGTGTTGACGATGATCTTGTTGTCTATCTTGAGACTTGTGTGGAAGTTTAGAGGAGGGAAAGGGGGAGTGAGGTCGATCGTTGTATGAATAGTCAGACTGTGCCTCAGACAGCTCAGCCCGATACAGCTGTCCCAGTTTGCAGCCATATCTGTTAACAATTTTGTTAAAACTTAAAACCAATGGACTTTTTCACCGGTTATTGTGTTATAAAACTTACAATGTTTCAAGAGGTAAGGAAGGCTGATTGCACACAGGTCGGTCCTCCTGTCTAAGTCTCTTTCTCCCTCACTTTCATACACTATGTATTTTAACATATCTTAGGTGCTAGAGCTACGGGTACAGCACAACCTTTCTGGCACACGTCATTTAACAAGCAAAGAGGGGGTACAACAAATATCCTGATATATTCCCGACTAGTAGACACCCTGACAATTGTTGTAAAGTAGTCAGTGACTATAAAATATTCTGTTTTCTGTGGCTTATTTGTGTCCCTATTAGTGAGACAACTTTTAAAAAGGAAAGCCCTGTCAAAACTTAATACTAGCTGATTAGTCATAAAAAAGCAATCTAGATATACATACAGGCAGCCCTAATAAGCATGAAGCGGGGAGGGGAGACAGCTGTGGTGTAGCTCCCCACCACTACATTTTCCCCTCACGCGGCTCAGTACAGTCTTTTCCAACAGAACCCAAGATGGTGGTTTGTTTACAAACAGCAAATATTTAAATTATCTTGTTTTCTTTAACATAAATAGTTAAAGCTTGTTAAATTTATTTTGACAGTTTGAACTCAGTTTAGTTGATTCTGTTTAGTTATTTTTAAAAGTTGTTTTGCAATAAGCATTAAAGCTAAATCCAAACTTGTGTTTAAAAACTTCGGTATTTGTTGTGACAGCGACAGCGAGGTTTGCTTGTCACCGACTATACTTGGCGGAGTGGAGAGGGAAGAGTGATCTGCATGCGCAAGTCGTGCTTTGTGCTAGTTGATGCTATCTGTACCACCGTATAATATAATACATACTCTACTGCACAAACTTGGGTCCCTGCACACACAAGCAATATTTTACACCACAACAGAAAGTTTAATTTGTTTATGTGGTCAATTAAGGGCTTTCAATAATTGGTCCTTTCTCAACCACATTACAATGTCCATATCACTTTACATGCTAATGTCATTACCTTCTTCATCAAAGGATTCAGCAACAGCTTTGCAGTCCTTACAGTTGTGGAGGGACGGGAGAGTGGTGACGGTAATGTAGTAGCTACAACTTTCCGTATCTACTTCCTCTTGTTCATACTGAGCATCTTCAGCATCTTCAGAGAAACCATATGCTATCAGCTTGTCATTGATGTTAGGCCATTGAGCAATACCCACCGTGAGGGCATAAGTTACCTCTTGATTGTCAAACAGCTGTACCTCGGCCACCTGTTATCAATGTACGATGTCAGTCTACAAGACTACATATAATTTTCTCATGTCATGACTAAGCTAGGAGATACATTCATCAATTCCTCCTAGCATATGATGGATACCAAATCATGTTGAAATTCATCAACGATACAAAATAAAGTTATAAGTTAGTAATGTAACTCTTGAATAGTGAAACTTTCAAAACTTACTTAAAATTTTAACTAAAACCCCGGTCTCACAGACCAACTGACATTTTATTGGAACTATAATTCCTATTCGTTTATACTCGGGATGCCTAGCCTCACAGTACCTATCTTACTCCACTTGAAGATAACATTTTTGATTAGTTTTAGTAACATATGTAATCTGGTTGAATGATCCAGATGATGAAACTATGCATAGGTGTGATGGGACTACACTTATAGAAGTCTCTCAGACTGACGGTTTCTGTTAGCGCTACTACGATTTACTCAATAAGGTTTACCTAAGGTCCTGAGACCAAGGGTTTCGCTTAGTATTATGAAGACTATAGTTTCGGTGAAAGTGTTCACAAATGCTATACCTTATATGCAGGTTTGCCAGGTCTGAAAGCCCACCAATGGAGACGGTATTTGTAATAAACCTGAACAGGGAGTCGAAGTTCTGTTGCATAAGAGTAAGTTATCAAAAATTGTCCACAGCGAGTTGTCCCCACAAGAATATGGCTGCAAATATATGAAAACCTCAAATTAACATTGAAACAAGTTTAGATAACAATTAACATATCAATAGATTTGTTTGTGTCTTTATTTAAAATAATCTAAAGCCCTTTTGAAAAATATTCTTGTTTGCCAATAAAACTGTTTATTTTACTCTGTACAAGCAATTGTCTTAGTGTTTAACGTCCCTGTTCTAGTAAGACAAGACTAGGTTAATATTTTTCCTTGCTGGCTAAATTATGTTCTTTCAAGTAAGTATAATCACTTTAAATAAAAATGTGTAGCTAAAATATTGCATCAGTCTTACTATAGTATTTTTTAAAGTGAAACTTTTAGTAGAACAGATTGGCTTTTGACTAAATAGATTACATTATTTTTGTGTGTAAGTCCGAGCAGCCACTTGTATATTTATTATATCTTCTGCAAAATCAAAACTGCTAGTTTCTAAAATGTAATGGGACTCCACCACAAATTATATATAAGACAACAAGAGAATTTATAAAGGTCTAAACTACCTTGGACATATGCTAAAACCTTCAACTTGTAGTTGATTTTACAAAGCTAAAACTAACTAAACTTAAATTGATTTACAGAATACTTACTTTCCCATATGCTGCAAAACATCTTTCAAAGGAAACATCAGCCGCTTTGGAATACTATCGAATAATTTTGCAGCTTTGTTATGGGAGTATTTTTGACCTCTGATAAATGACCCATGAATCTGAAAATAAAACATTTCTATTAGTAGCATGAAAATCATAACAGGCTTACACAGTGGCGTAGCTAGGATTTTAGAATGAGGGCAGTTTTCTTCTGGATCATGAGCCCCTTTCAGTGTTAACTTCTGAAAGGCAAAGGTATACGGTGAGAACTCCCAGTCCTCCTACAAAAGATTGGCGGCAAATTTTGATGCAAAATGTTTTGAGGCATTTTAGGGGACATTTTTTATCTTAAAACCAAAAGGTTAAACCAGCTGATGACATGAGGATATACATGAGGATATACAGGATAAACATTGGTCCATTTATTGTCACATATCGTTTATCATGTTGCAGTTCTTGATTCATGTGATTGATTCTTCAAAGTCGCTTGTTGCAACAAGACCAAGGGAACACTTCAAATAGTAAAAGAAAACCCAGTTTAAGCAGGGATCAAAGTCCTTTCTATACACAACCTCACACTATACCAAGTTACAGCAAATTAGGCTAGTTAACCAAAAATAAGTGGACTAAAGACAGAGAATTTATTTAACTAAAGATTAAACTGCCAAAGACAAAGCATAGCAAGAGGACTTTGAGGGAATTAAAAGAGTGGCTTTTGTCTACATATTCTTTGAAGTTTTATAAAAGGTCAAGGGGAGATTTAGAATCTAGATTATTTTCTGCAGTTTGTTGTTGGAGAATTTCACAGAAATAATAAAACTAACACTATGGTTATTTTAGTATAGTGTGGTTCTCCTGGGAATATCTTTTGATACCAAACAATGTCAATCATGTTTACACCACTGGCTTAACTAAGAAAGCTATAAATCAAGGAGGCTGCTGTGACCAAGCACCAAGCGATACAACACTGCAACACTGTCCCAACCGAGTCTCCTCTAACTTGACAACACGCACCCCTCTAGTTCACTCACTTATCTTGTTTAGTGTAACATACAAATAAATGAATGAAGCCATCCAGTAAGTTTTAGAATTTAGCAAACTGTAGTATAAATACATAGCTGATCACAGTTTGCAAATTTTGGTAACCAATATACCAACTCTTTTAGGTATGTTTATTACCTTTTCATGTTCTATTGGTCGTTGGGCTATTAATTAATGACCTGTTAGGGGAACTTACAGTAGGCCCTAGTTTTTAACAAGACTACATATCATTATATCAAAAACAGTCAACACATTCACTGTTCATACCATGCTCAACTTAAAATACCCTCTGAATGGAGTCTGTATCTCAAACCATAGGATAGCCCCCAAATTAACTCCTTTAAATCTATATTTTGATTAGTGGCACAAATAAGTCTCCCTGTTGAAGGAAACAAGACAATAGAAGAGGATGGGTCAATTTTAATCCTTTCACTTAAGAATGCAATCCATTCTTACAAGATCTACCCTATCCTGAGTAAACATATTATCCTGAATAAATAAGAACTACGCCTTAGTATACATTTTGGAAATGCAAGAATTAATAAATTTTACCTCTCTTGAGTATAATTTTTGAAGTAGATGCTGTTTGGTGCGTTCCATGATCTGCCAGCAATAAATTTCCTTGATTTGAACATCTGATCAATTGTCAACAATGTGTGAAATCTGCTCTTTCTCAAAATATTATGTAGTAGTTAAAAAGACATCATTATATTACTACTTTTACTTAGATTATAATAAGTGTAACCACTCGTAATGTCAACTACTGCCGCATAGAATATAAAACATCCGTCGTTATTTTACCAATGGAAATAAAAGTGAGTCAAAATAATATCAATGGGCAATGGCAAAGCTGAAGCTGTGCATTGGATTGGATTTGATTGGATACTGGAATCTGGATGGGTCAACGCAAGGCTGCCACCACCTCTTTTACCGTCGCCAAATAGATCAAAGCAAAACTACCCTCAAATCGCCCGTGTAACAGTAACAGAATCCTTCTTAGGGTTAGGCAAAGGTACAGTTTGTCTTATTTGACGAGGAAACACGTATTCAAATCGTTAAATAAAGCAAACTTTACCTTTGCATAACCCTAGGAAGGATTCTGTTACTGTTACATGGAGGATTTGAGGGTAGTTTTGCTTGATCTATTTGGTGACGGTAAAAAAGATAGTGGCAGCCTTGCGTTGTCCCATCCAGTATCTATATAATTATATATGGATACTATCTATAGATCTTAATTTCTAAACTTCTCCGCATTCCATAAATACCTTAAAAGAGTGTAACCGCTCGCTTCAAAGCCCTCACCTATCTCAACTTCAGATGCTCTACACCTTTGCTAAATTCCTTCTCCCTGCATTCCCATGAGAAGGTACAACATGACGACAAAGAGGTACAAGCCACGTAACCAAAATCTAGCTCGCTTCAAAAAACCCCTTCCTCACTCTCACCCAACTGCTCAATCTTGCAGTAATTCCTCACCTATCTCAACTTCATCAATAACTTGATCTTTAATACTTATGATAGATAAGTTGATGAAATCTATAATTAACGCAGTCAAATGCTTTGGTGAAGTCAAAAGAGTAATAATATTGTCTCTTACTGTGATAACACCTTAAATCCTAATATTATCATGAAGTATGAACAAAAATTACGTTGCGAGGAACCAGGTGACTAAATTATTCAACTGAGTCTTTGCCGGTATACATATTTTGAATCCGATTCCTCATTTCCTGTCACTTGGTGGTAGGACTATGCTGTTAAATTCAAACCGTTTCCTTTTTAAATTACAGAAAGGGAGAATATATATGCAAGTATAGCAGTAGTATACTCTACTAAAAGATAATAATAGATCTTAATTTGTATATACGCTAAATAGCTAATTTATTACTAAAGAAATTTGAAGGCAAAAATATTTGGACGTCGAACCGGGACTTGAACCCGGGTCTCCCGCTTGAGCATAACCGCCCGGCAAGTGGGAGACCCGGGTTCAAGTCTCAGTTCGGTCCAAATATTTTTGTCTTCAAATTTCTTAAGACAACACATAAAATATACAAATTATTATAAACAACATTAATTGCAATGTTTAAAACTAGCTATGGTTTAAAACCCATGTTATGAAGGAGAATGAAAATACGCCGGAATCGTAGGCGTTTCTTACATACAAATTCAGCAATACGTGATTTTAACTAACAGTAATCTTTGGGAAAAATAGCAGACCAGCTGGTATCCGTGTACGGTCGTAAAAGTCGAGAAAGCTGTCTCTTCATGAATATTATGTAAACAAAAACATTATGTTTCTGAATATCTTTTATCAATAAACTAGCTCAGTAGTTAGTACAATTATTTTGTTGCTTGATAGGCCACGAAGTCGGTGTATGTTATTAGGATTGTTTAAATGTTGATTAGTGTTATCTTTACTAGAAAGAATAAAGTAAATACACTCTTCATCATAATAAATTAGTCTTATCTTAGCTCTGAGATAAAAGTGTTTATCATGCTGTAGGACCGAATGCAAGTTTTCATCTGCATTTTCTTTGTATGATTCTTGAACATTTCACACTTTCACTTTTAATCAGCTCTTTTAGACGTTTGTAGCCTCAAGAATTAAGCATTTGCCCAAATAGAACAATGCAACAATTTGATGAACAAGCTATTTTAAATTTTAAAGAGTATTTAAGAATACCCTCTGTGCACCCTGATATTGACTATGGTGAGTAGCTAATAATGTACATTTAAATGAGTTACTGGGCTTCATTTGGCATTATGTGCTTTCCGTCTTTCATGGGCTTTTTCTGTTTTTCATTTCCACCTTATGGCACCTACTGAATTTTAAATCTGGATTCATATCGATATTCCATCATTGGGAGAAGATCGTAAGGATTTTATATTTTCAATCATTTTGGCAATTTTGCTTCCATTAATAGGCAACAAAACCATTGAGGTAAAGAGAAAAGGCAACTGTTGAAGCAAGGAACTGTTTTCTGTACACTTTTGATTGGGTTGAGCTACTTTTAGAACAAATTGATTGAGCTCATTAGCCATTTCTAGTGGGTCGGTTATGATTTCATTGTCAAATTTTATTTGTATGCAATCAAGGCCTGTTTCTGATTTCTTTCATATTGTAGACCTAGCTTGATTAACATCGATCAAGTTGCTACAAAACACTTTTGACCCGCTTTTATTTTTCCTTTGGTTCTAGAACAAGTTTTACTATCAATAAATAGGCCTACCAATAAGTTAGTCTTTTAGTATTGTTCTAAGTAAGCACTGACATTTTTAAAAACCCTTTTGGTTGATTTAACGTTACCGTTGTTGATTTAACGTTATTTAGCGTTGTAAAATTGTATGACTAATATAAGGTGTTTGACATTTTTTTATTTATTTCTGTACTGTCAAAAGCTAGTAGATGTGCCTATATTTATTGCTTTCAAACCATGATTGAAAAAGTAACTAACCCTATAACTAGTTTTTTACTGACCGCCACTATTATGCGGCAGTGGAGTCATTATCACCCCCTGGCCTTTAAAAAGACAGCTTTCCTACAGATCTGACAACACATAATTATGAAGTTCACCCCTCATGAATCAAATTTCATTGTTCTGGTCATCAAAGCACATTATTAGCACAAATATAACCACAATATAGTTTATATTAAAAAATATCTACTGTAATTGGTTTTTAACTTTTTTCATAAGTGCCAAAGCAAGCCTCTAAAATAGCCTGTCAAAGAGAAATATGCAATAAGGTTACCATATTGTGCCATATATGCCATTTTGATGAGCCTAAGCCTGAGTCATTGAGCTGCCAAGTATGTGGTCTATAAATAGACAATAAAGTGTCACACACAAAACCACGAGTGCTACAAATAGGAGTGCTAATCAGTTTCATTTTGCTGTAAAGTGAAAATGTCAATTGTTGTTGGTATAAGGCGGTAATGATTTAAACCACCTTGATAAAGGTTGATGTAACAGGCTTTTGATGATTTCTGTATCAATTATTACAAAACAAAATGATTCTGAAAAAATTTGAGCCTTAGAAATTAGAGATGGAGATACATAATGTCAATGATCTCCCTCAAGTCCACTTAATATCGAAGTCATAATAAAATACACTTAAAACAAACCAAGAAGTTGTCCAGAACACTTGGCCGGTTACCAACTAGCCGATTGGCTCAAAACTAGCCGCCAGGTTGCTACCTGGAGCTGGTTGGTCGCAGATAATATTTCAGGATTTGTAATGAGGAAAATAGAAATGTTTAATTTTTGGATGCTTTTTTGACAGCCACTTTAGTACGGCTAGGAACTTTATGCAACTAACTACCTAAGCCCCTGCCAAAGCTGCTGGTCAAGTACCAAATTTGAGTCAGGCTTAAGTCACAAGTATATGTGGTCTAGATTGGAACAGGGCTGGAGTTCCTTAAAAATTGCTGTAATTATTATGATTATTATATTATTGTAGGGAAATTTATGTAATTTTATTATGACATTCCTGTTGACCAATTTATGACCTGATTGTCAGCTTATTTGTAATAAGATATATACAAGATATTTGATTTGATTTGATTGTAGAGTAAGAAGTCATATAATGCTGTGATTAATTTACAAGATAATAATAATAAACTGAAAAGTTCACATGGAGTTCCTTAATTGTAAAATGTAGGGAGTAGTTTGTTTTCTGAAGTTTAAAATTTGTCTTTTATACAGGCTATTTCATGGGATGGTGGTTATGAATGTGTTAAAACATATTTTATTAATTTTGTTCTCAAACTCTTTTAGGAGGATGTGTTGATTTTTTGACAAAGCGGCTGTTGCTCTTGGACTTCCCATTAAAATTTTTGAGTTTGTGCCCCAAAACCAGTGGTTCTCATCACTTGGGAAGGAACTCAGCCTCATTTACCGAGCCTTCTTCTGAACTCCCATATGGATGTTGTCCCAGTTTTCCCGGTAAGTTACCATCTACTTACAATTTTACCTCAAAATATTTATTCTTAGAAAATAGTTTGCTTTTAAAGAATTTTATGAAGCTGTTATTTTTCATACACATGAATATTGTATTAAAATTAAAGTTAAACTTAATTTAGACCTGGTGTTTGCTGATCTAGTCGATCAATCTTGGAATACTTTGTAGACAACTTTTCAGGACCCACCCAAACTAACAATAAAGTAATATTTTGACCAAAATCTAGTTAATTATTACTTAATTTAAGTCTAAAACATTTTCTGTTCCAGGAAAAGTGGACTTGTGGTCCGTTTGACGCTGAAACTGACTCTAGAGGAAACATTTATGCCCGAGGTTCTCAAGATATGAAAAGTGTTGGTATTCAATATTTAGAAGCAATAGGAAGATTGATGAAAAGTAATTATAAATTTAAAAGGACTATTCACGTATCCTTTGTTCCAGGTATGCATTGCTCTATCTAGTCTTCTTTTAATTGTATTCTCTTTGATTACTTATTTCAAGGAAATTTTACCAATTATGTATTTCCCTTGGAGGTGGCTCTACCATGCTAAGATAACCGGTGTAGAAAAATAAACCTTTGGTTGACGTACAACTGGCTCATTATCAGTCCTACTTTAATCTAATCTAGGTTAAGTTTGGGGATAAATATAATTTTATTAACCTCGCCCCCATCCTCTCAGGCCCAATATTCGACACCCTCCAACCCTAACTGTGGGCCAGGGCCCCTAGCAAAGTGTACTGGTGTTACCCATGGGAATTGAGTGTTGTGTTATGTAGTGAACTCCATTAATATTTCATATTGTTACGTTCTGCTTTTATTTTCTATCATTGTTATATTTTCAGATGAGGAAATTGGTGGTTTGGTTGGAATGAAACCATTTGTAAACTCACCTGAGTTTAAGAAACTAAATGTTGGCTTTGCATTTGACGAAGGCATGGCTAGTCCAGATGACAGTTTCCAATTCTTTTATGGAGAAAGGTCAATTTGGCGTAAGTTACAGACCATAAATAATTAGTTTTAAAATTATGTTATTTAATATTTTTGGTTTTGATGTACCTGGTTTATACATTGTCTAGCACTAAGTTACGACCAATTTCTATACAAACTCAGACGCAGGTGTGATTGCCTCGTTTGTTGTTACGCATGTTGAACATATCAACAAACACTTTTTTTGCCAATTTTACTTAATTTACCAAGTGATATTTTCTGTTGTAGAAATCAAGATACATTGTCCAGGAACAACTGGCCATGGTTCTATTCTTCATGACAACACTGCAGGGGAAAAGGTGGCCATTGTTGTTGAAAAGTTCATGGCCAGACGAGCGGATGAAAAACGGAAACTGAAAGAGAATCCTAACTTATCGATTGGTGATGTTACAACTATCAATCTAACAATTCTTGAGGTGATTACAATTTTCTTCAATGCCTAACAATTTTAGTCCAACTTTTAACATTTTCCAATTTTGAATTTTGTAGACCACAAAATCGAACAATAAGTGATATGATCATGGATCAGTACTATCAACAGACTTAATGAAAAGATTAAAATGGATTGGTCTGCTAAAAATATATTTGCATTTTATTTTAATTGTAGTCCTAACTTTGCCTTGTTGTACGAGAGAAACGTTACTTTTTTTAGACATCAGCGCTTCAAATGTATTACGTCGAATAGCATTGGGCACTCCTTTTTTGTCATTAAATAAACAGTTCTTCATAGCTTTATTAAAAACATAAGATGCAAGCCAAAAAGAAACTTTTTAACTGTAGTCTAATTTCTATCAACATGGCTCGCTCATTTTAGAACAGTTTTTGTGGCTACACACCTTCTTTAAAAATATGAAAACAACTTTTAAATTTATAATTATATTTTGATTTCTTACAGAAGAGATTTTTTGTAAAAAATCAAAATATAATTATAAATTTTAAAGTTGTTTTAATTTAATTTTAAAAGGTTTATAGCCACAATAAGTGGTCTAAAATGTAGTTCTAATGTAGTTTCAAAACATACAACTAACAATGTATTTTAACAATTATTGCAGACAGGTTTTTCATGATTTGTAATCCATTACTGAAAAATCCAAACTTTTGACTTTGGGACTTTACAGTCTTTACCGTAATTATATGTTAAAACTGGAACATTTAAAAATAACTGAAAATTTTTTTATTTCTTTTCAGAAATAATTTTTGTTGTTTAGGTTTTAAAAGCAGGTTTTTCTTTCTACGCTTTTTTGGTTCCTTTTTGTATTGATCCTTGTTTTCTGTACCTTATGCATGCAAATGTCTCATATAATTTTATTTGTAGTAATTTAGTTGCATTTTTATCGTATATCTAAAAGTGTATATTTTAAAAGTATATTAAAGTATAATATATTCAAGTATTGAATATACTTGTATAAACTTGTCTAGTTTTGGTGTAATATGTGCTTTCAAAATGTCCACTTACTCTTCATAAGTTCTACTGTCCACTTCTGCTAAGGAGAGAGGATTATAGTGACATTATACTGTATTTTAGTTTAGCAACAACATTTATTTCTTAAGAAGTACAGCTTAGTACTTATGCTTGTATAAAACCATAGCACAGTAGAATCTCGATAGTTCAACATTCCCTATAAATTATAATGTATGTGGTGACTTGCTAATAACAAAAGTGACGGCCAAAGAAATATGAAAAGTATTTTGTACTGCAGTAACAATGTATGAAAGCTGTGTTATATGATAAAATTGGGTGTTCTAACTTTTTTTTCACTTTTTAACACTAAACTTATTGAGGAACCAGTATTTAGTGAAATTTGAATTACTCTCTTCTGTTGAAATACTGGATGGTTGGACATTTCGATAGTAGAACACACCTTAGGTTCACAAATTGTCGCACTATCGCGTTTCTACTGTATCTTGTTTGTAGTTGAGAAATTGTAATTATTAGATGTATTTTGTGCACAGGGTGGTGTTCAATGTAACGTTTGTCCACCAGAGTTAGTGGTTGGATTTGATTGTAGGTTGAGTGTTGATACCGACCATCGAGAATTTGAGAACTGGATCAATGTAAGTAGTCTAGTCCTTTAATATTGTGTAACCAATACTAATCTAGACTAAAAAATATTTTGTAGCTTTTCAAAAATAGTAGTTTTACCCTAAAGTTTGAGATAAATGCTGAATAAATAAACTAATATAGAATAAGTAGAAGATCCAAATTGCTGGTGAAATTAGTTTAGAAATAATGAAGCAATACAACAGCCGAGAATGAATTCTTAAAATAATTTTTATTAGTTCTGGAATCAGAATAAACTTGATATCTTACCTTTTTAAACAATAATATCGTCTTTGAAAATTCACCATGCTGGTGCCATTATATTACAATAAAAATCGATGGGCCTTTTCTACGGGTTATCGCGTATAACTACACAACGTTTAGAGGTGTGGGAACTCCTTGGCACCACGGAGAAGCCTTGGTGAGTCATTCCCAGGTTCTATATTCATAGTTTTCAATAATTATTGTTGTGTAGTGGTTTTATATTTCTGTATCACTTAAAAGTATAGATTAATTGCTTATATTTACATTGATTTTTTCTGTAGTATATTGAACCAGTGGTTAGGATTACAATATAGTTTAGGTTAGGTTTCACTTGATAACAAAAGAGTTCCTTACCTCTTAAAATTTGGTATAGTTTTAAATAAAAATTACTGGTAGAAAAGTATATAGGTTTTAAGTAAGTCAAAGCTTCTTGAAGAATGAGATTGCTAAATATTGGAGTAATCAAATCTAATTTTGTACATATCACAAATCAATATTTAATGCTTTATTAAAATAAATGAAGAATTCTTTAGTGCTTTAGTCTGTTAATTAATCATAGTATAGTCTCTTTATTACCATGTATGTATAAAAATGTAAATATTTTGAGAAAAACTTCATTTATTCATTCATTATTGGTTTTGTCATTTCTGATATTTATTTTTGAATTTCCTTTAGAAAAATTAGATATTTATGCCGTCAGCAGTCAGCATGGTAGACCTAGAAGCAAGACCTTGAAATGAGCCCCAATCCTGACCCCAGAACTCGTTTTGAGCATTTTTCAACATTTTATATACACATGTATATATATGTGTGTACTCTCTACAGGTCGCACTTTTTTGTCCAATTTTCATTAAATTTGGTACAAATGTTCCTTTGCAAATAACTTTCGGTTAAGTTTGTTAGCCAAAAAATCGAACCACTGCAAGTATCCTTTTGGTAGGAGTTTTCTTAAAAAAGGGGTTTGTTGTTTTAAAACACAAAATTTCATCCGATTTAGAATGAAATTTAAAATGGATATGCATTTTAACAGTATTCAACAATATACTAACAAACAATAATTATTATGAAAATCCTTTGAGTTGTTTCAAAATGGTGGCCAAAAAAGTGATTTTTTGCTATAACGGCTGAATGAATGGTCCAATTTGAAATTTGTTATCGCATCAAGATATGTAATGAAATTTATAGTAAAAGACTACGTAATTCTATGTCCGTGATAATAGACAATGTATTACAAGATTTTTTTTAATTTTACAATACACATCTTTTTATCATCATTTTGACATATTTTGATGTTTTAGGAAGTATGTAGAGCTGCAGGTAATGGAATTACAATAGAGTATCTGATGAAACAAGCTTACGTAGATGTGACACTTCTGAACAATGAGAATATTTGGTGGACAACATTCAAAGCCAAAGCAGACGAACTGTAAGTAGCTGACTATGATATAAGTTTCTAAATTAAATTGGAAAGCAAAAACTCTGACCGAATTAAATATTAGATTGTAATTTTTAATTTATATGAAACAAAAAGCATCTCATAAGTTTGCTCATAAAATGTGCTATGGAAACAGTGTAGCTGATGAAGGCGCTAGGAGAGGCTGTATAAACCAGTATGTGGTGGTTAAAAAAGTAATTTGGCCGGGAATGTAACCTGGAATACCCAGTAGAGATGAAATTTAACCTTTCAAAACATGTTTTTAAGACTTTTAAGGACATGTTACCTTTGAATTATTGGTCTTGTAAGAACATGTTAAAGATAAACAGTTTTAACATTTTTCAAGCTTTCACCCTTCAGAATGATATCAGTTTCCAAAAAACGACACCACTTGCGTATTTTCTTTTGAATTTCATGTGACTTCACTAAATGTATAGCACAACACCTGCAACAAGTAAATCTTTTCATCAGTTCACTGGACAGTGATGGCGGAGATGAACTACTGGGAAATGGACGGAGTCCCAGCATACATTATGTTAGGGGTTGAACAAGGGCGCTACAGATTGGCTGGTTAGTGCCGTGTGATTTTAAGGGATTGGACTCTACTGTCCTGAGTCCACGCTAGAAACATTTTGCATCTATGATAGCCAAACATTTCTCGATATAACTTAATGTCCTATAATGTTAAATGTTGTTCAAATACATTGATTTGATTATGGCCGGCCGCTACTGCCATGATGTTAAAAATACTGTAAACCAAACATTATAATTTATATTTCCTAAAACTTTAAATGTGTCAAACATACATTGTTTACACTAGAAAATGTTTTGATTAGACCAATTCAATGATGCAAGACCACTTTACCGGTGCTGTGTGAGGGATTGACATAATTTCCGATCCCTTCCTCCTAGTAGATAAGTTTCCTCAAGATACCAACTGCCCCACCATTAAATAGAAAATATCTCATCATACAAAAAAATTTAAAAAAAACTTAAGATCGGTTATTTTTTTAAAGATTTGTATACTTACTTCTTTGTCTTAGATAACACTTGTTTATTTCAAAGTATAATCTCTGGGATGCTTTGTTTTACGGTTATTTGACAAACATGACTTGACAGATAAGGTAATTATTTAGCCTTGAAGGTTTAACTAACTCCTGCGCTCGTAAAATTGTTAAGAACATACTTAAACAAATAAATATCATTTGCCTTTTATTTTCATAAACAATTTTCCATTTGGATATTGTATAGTTTAACCACAACTCTCAAAAACGTGTTAATTTCCATTTTGAACATTGCATACATAATTATAAATTAAGTCCATAAGGTATAGCTAAAGTAGAAATGGATGTCCTCTTAATCCTGAAACGTCTCAAATCATAGAACATGTTAATAGATATATATTATGTTTTAATTTGACCTTTTCTTCTTTGACATAAGGACCTAAGTCAAGTTAAAGTTAGTTAAAGTACATAGGATAGATGGTGAATTATAAATGGGGCGTTGATTTATTCTTCCGCAAGGTGAAAGCTATTATGGTTTGTTTATCTTACTGATTGATACAGCATGTATTTTCAGAATTTATGTTGAAAAAGGGTTGTTATCTAAAATTCTATTATTGCACTATGATTGATTTGTGTTTGTTAGTTATTGTAAAAAACTAATGCAAATTGTTTTTCAGAGGTTTGACACTGAAATGCAACATTTTTCCAGGAGGTACCGATAGCAGATATATACGAAAGGTATGCCTTAATCAACTGTACATTTCATTTGCTGATGGTAAATTTTTGGACACCCTTAGGTCAAGTTGAGTAATTCAAATTCTTAAAGATTTGAGTTGGGTAGATTAACTTGAGTGACTGAGTTGAGTAGTAGATTAAATGAGAAACAAGGCAATGTAGTTAAAAAAATGAATTGTGAGGCCAATATTATACGAATTTTTAACTAAACAAGCACTTTTAAATAACAAGATGTCAGTGTCAGGCTCATGTAGTATTCTTGTAATAATCTTAACAATTGAATTAGTAGTCACACAATATTATTGCAGGTAGTTATTAGAAATAATTATGTTATTGTTTTCTAATAATTGTACTAGAAGCTTTTTGTAAAAAATCCTCTTAAAACAATTTGTTTTCTTACTCCCAATGTTAAAACTAAAGAATGATGAAGATGACTGTAATAAAAATAAGATAGATTATTTTCTTCTGATCATGTGTCAATGCACCTAATAAGCACGTCATGTAGTAACTTAACTTAAATTTTCATAGGGAAAAGTTTATCTGATATGAAAATATGCAACGTTACAAGGGCATGTTTTCAAATACCTAACAAAAAGGTTATATGTTATAATCAACCAAACTAGTGATAACCATTATTCATGTTAAATATTGAAGTTGGCATTAAAGAATTTAACCTCATTCCCGCCTGAAAATTTGTCTCAACTTTCATAGAATTTTGCTGGTCTCCTTTAAGTTAAACTGGTAATGCGTTTGGGTTTTCCCGACCTAAAAAATTTTGCTTATTCTATTTTTATCTATTTTGATAAACCACAGTGATAACTCAGTTTTGCGTTTGGGTTTTCCCGATAAACCACACTCCAGTTTTGCTTCATGATCACGATGAGTTCCTCAACGAAAAAATATTTCTGAAAGGCATTGAGATCTACTGTGAACTGCTTCCTGCTTTGGCCAATCTTTAAATCTGGTGAGTCATCAGTATATATCTAGTTTTTTTTTTAAATACCAGTGTCAACATTTTGGGAGGTGAATGGCTGTAGTCAATCTATATTTATTGATTGTAGTAACTTATTTGGGTTGAATTTTGTTACTCTTTTGAGAAAAAAATCTTTGAAGGTCACTTATTTGCTTTAAAAGTAAAGACATATTGAGTGTGTAATCTTTAAGAAACCTATGTATAACAATGCATTGTTTTGTAGCCTTAAAACGTATTTTCTCACTGAAGATTTCACATTTGGTCTGATTTAGAATTTGATAAAAGATTAGCAAATTAATGTGTGAAAAATAAATAAAAAGATCCAGCCTTTTGTAGACTGTTTTGCAGTGGTGTTATTTTGTGAAATTTCTGTTTGTAGGCCTCCAACAAGCTCTGTCCAATGTTCTTGTTTCATTTTTGAATAAGAAAATAAAAAATAATGAATGACCTTTATTATAAAATTCCCTTTATTCACAAGGACTCCTAAGCTTATCCCATAAGCTTGAGACCTTTAAAAAAATTAGAGTCTATTCACATTGATGCCAAAAACTTCAAATTTTGTCAGCATTTGCAAAGTTTTTCTTGTTGGAAATGGATTAAGCTTACGGTATAGGTGTATTGCAGTTTAGTTTTTGATCAAATAAAAATATCAAGAATTTTCCACAAATGAAAGCATATTAAGTTACTTCAGGGTTTCAAAATACTAAGTGTGGGAAATATGGCTCATAACTCATAAGATATACAAAATGTTAGCAAGGTCTATTGTTTTTTACCTATTTGATTATGTTTCAGGAACATTCACTTGCCAGAACGGACTAGCCTTCTTCGTGCCTTAGCAACTTCTCTTTACATTATCTTACTTTTAACGATATCTACACAAAGTATACAATGATATTACTTGTATATAATTTGCAAAGGTTTCCTCATCTAAACAAATATTTGTCAGTGTCTAATTAAGAATTTTTAAAATGTTTTTGAAACTCATATCTGTTTTAGAATAAATGGACACTGCTTCATTCTGTAGAACAGAGTGTTTGGTTCAAAATCAGCAAGGGTAAATCTCAAATTGATTATTAAAAACCAATGTTATGTTGCATATGCTATAACAATAGTTAGCATCATTTTGTACTGTTTGTTTAATAAGGCACTTTAAAGCAGTGCCAACATTATCCGGATAATCAGATTTCCAAATAACTGGTTACATCATGAAATCCATGTTAAAGGTAAATTACTGTAAGTTGGACTTAAGAATCATCTTGTATAGGATTCACCCTAGAATAAAGAGATGTCATTCTGATTTGCCATCAATTACTTACAGTTTAAAGCCATAAATAACTTGATTGGTTATCTACAAAGGTGTTGAAGCTAAGATTAGTAGGAGAAATTTTCATTACAGTACTGCTCAATAAACTGATGTACAAAGATATTAGAGCCCTTTTGCCCAGAGAATCTAAAGTTAAAGGAGAATTACGATGTAGTTCAAATAACATGGAGCAAATGTTTCTTAGGTCATCTCTGCAAGCAAATAGTTTTCCTAAAACATGTTAATCAACCTAATAAATCTAAACCAGTCCTCCTTTGATAAAGTTAAAATTATTTTATTTGGTCACTGACAGATAATTTGGAACAGTATTTTCAATATTTAAGCTTTGGTTGGGAATCATAGGAATGTTATCCCTAGTTTTTATTAAATATTATAAAAGTAAATTTTAGAGCTATTTTTCTCCAGTTTGTTAAAGCGCATTTGCCGACTTGACTAACACTAGGCGTTCTTGCCATGCCATGAGTGCAGTGGGCAGGCATAGCTATCACAGTCGCTATTATCCTTAGTGCTTTTAGAGATCAACTTAGTTGATTTGAAAATGATAAGCAGGCCTACTGTATCGTTCTTTATTTTATGTTTACATTGGTACTTTATCTTAAATGGATCCAAAGCACATTAAGTTGTAATGTATTAGATTGAGTTTTGACAGCCAATCATTGCCAATTAATGTTGTTCATTTAAATATTAATACTTATTTTTATTGTTTTTATTTGAAAATTTGTGTGTATTTTTTCTAGTCATTTACATCACAGTGTCTCTTAACATTTTTAACTGTTGTTTAAAAGTTCTTTTTATTAATTTACTTATTTGGAAGGTATTTTTGTGTTGTTTTGATCTCAAGAGTTTTGAATGCTTAAGGACTTTTGGTTTAAATAACAAGTTATCAAACATGTGGACTGCGGGGCTAAGTATTTCTTTGTTTAGTTTTACACTTTGTTATTAAAATGGTATTCAAACAATTCATTGTCTATGTTTGACAGTGTTTTTCAAAGTTATTTTTGTTAATAAACTGTCATTGTTACAACCAGTTAACACATTGTACTCTATATTTTAAAACTTTGATTGTTAGCAAAATAGGGTTGAATTTCCTATGAAACATTTTAACTGTAGAACTTGAGAAATCAAACAATATTTTCCATACACACTATTTCTACTGCCAGTGTTTATTTGAACTTTACAATACTTGTAATTTACGCGTTTTAATTATAGTTATATAGGGGTTTTAAAGATTAATTTTTTAATTACAGTACTTCATCAGCATTAGGGTTAAGTATATAACTGTAGGGGTGTATTTACAAATCTGCCGCCTCTGGGCAGCAAAGTTTGCTCCCTGCCCTTTGGCAGCCCTCTCCAATGTCACTCCAATACATGTCCCGTCAGCTGATTATATAGAAAAGTTATCAGCATATGCCTGCTACATCAACAGATTTATTTTGAACCCTTCTTTATGAATGTTTTTGTTGCACAGTTTTTACGTAAAACGATTCCGACTTCTGATTGGATCTACGGGCATAGCGTTGTTGGTTGTATCCAATCAGAAGTCAGAATCATATTGCAACATGAAAACAACTAGCCAAAAACATTGTGGAACACTTTTCATTGGACACTTTCAGTAAAATCACTGGATAGATGTTCCAAGTAAACTAAATCTAACTGGTTCTCTAATTTATTGTTAGTCAAAATACTTCAAATAGCCTCAATAATTATTATTGCCTCAGTACAATAAATAAATGTAACAAATAGTCTAATAACTATTATTTGTTAGACTTTAATGTTTTAAGATCAAAACTTGTAGGGCCTACACCAAAAATAAATTATTTATCCTCATAATTCTGCCGCCCTAGTCACACAGCTAGTCCATCTATTCAAAATACATCACTAAAAATTGTAAATTATTCATTAAAATAATTGGGAACAGAGAAGCTACTTTCAAATAATTTGTTATCAGCCTGTGGTTTCGAGATGTTTTCATGGCAAAGTATATCACTTAAAAGCCATTAACCATAGCTATGGTAAATAAAAACTGTGTAGATTTAAAAGGGCTTAAAACGGGTTTTCACGCTATCTATCTCATACTAAGCAGGGCTATAAACATATCAAATTCTCCTCTTTTTTAGGGGTAATTCACTTATTTTTTAAATCTACCTTTGAAGCTAATTTTAGGGCTGAAGCCATTTTTTGGCGTTAAGCTTCTAAACATTTGTGTGTCCCACACCTTGATAGTATTCTTTTTCAATGTATACAAATTTTGCGTAACTCTTAGCATACTCGGTGTGGTCTTTGATTAGAGCGTCCCTTTTTCCAATATCCTTAGACGCGGAAAACCCATCAACCAAGTGCAAACCTTTGTATGTGTACACAAAACGCGAACACTTTCTGCTACAAACATGGTAAAAGCGGTCATAATCCATGGTTTCAGGCCCAAAGTTAGCTTCAAAGTTGGTTTTCAATTACAGAGAGTGACATTTTAGTACCCCTCAAAGCAAATACAAAGGGGAAAATACTAATAGTGCCTAGGGATTTTAACTTGAGATGTTATACAAGCTCAACACTTTAAGAAGAAATACAAGTTGAACGTTGCTACTGTCATCTTGCAACTAACATTTTCTTAGTTTTTGAATTTTTAATTTCCTTGCAGCTTTTACTTACTAGTACAGTAATAGTAATAATCTGCGGTGGGGCTCATTAGAACCACGTGACTGGATGGTATTTGAGTGGCTTGTTCGTTGTGAACCTACACCGTTTTGATTTCAGTGTTTGTTACTAGGACGCGCTACTTGGTGTAGCTACTCAATTGCCTCACACAGTTGAGTGGACTTTGAGGGTAAACTTGACAAGGCAAAACTATTTATAATCTTTTGTTATTCAGAACTTCTTTGTTGTTACTTGTTAGTATACAAGACTTTGGTTTTGTTATGGGTTTACTGCTTTTGCTCACGTATAGACCTACTGACTTAAGTTACCCTTACATAATCTATCCTTTATTCTTGTTGTGAATAGATGATTGAATATTATTATTGATCTTAATGATGATTACAAAAGTCAAAACATGTTTATTTGACCCTTGAAACATGTTTATTTTCATTATACAACTGATTATGGGTCCTATCCAATTATTGTTAGCTTGTTAAGTTAAAATACAACCTTTACAAGAGAGTTAAAACAAACCCTTGAATAACTAAGATGCATTGTATTTATTTAATATGCAGCTAGACTTTGGGTCTAGACCCAAAATCGATCAAGAAATTAGAGTTGCAAAAATATTTCAAGGGCATTCTTTGGTTTTATTTTTCATAATTATACATCAAAATTAGCCCTTTGTGAACAAGTAATCTTTCCCAATTGGGTCCTTTTAGTATTACACAATCACATTTCTTTGTCAAAGATCTTTTTAAAAGGTTCAACTTTGATAGTCACATTTAAAAAAAGTATCTTTGGCAAAGTTCTTTTATACAAGAAATTTGATGAAAAATACTTGAGTTATATTATGAAAATGTGTACTTTTATAAAAGATCTGTAACAGAGAACCATATTATACCTTAACAAAACACTGTTTATTAGTTATCAAGGTAGCTTTCTTTTAATTGTTTACAAATTACAACAGCTATATTAAAACCTCTTTACTGTCAAACTATGTTGATTTATGATTATAGTTTTCTCTTTCTGCATACAATTTTTGGGGGTTTCATTAAGACTGATTATCAGTATTGTACAGCCAAAGATTATTTAACTACCACACTTGTAAAAAGCTCTCTCATTTAATAAATAAAGTGATTTCCTATAAAATTAGTTCCAAAACATAATATAATGCATTTAAGTACTTACTACACCAATTTTGATTTTTCCCATTATTAAAGCTAAGCAAGATAAAGGAAGAAACGATGAAATGGATTGAAAAAATGTTTGACTAGAAAGTTGGTCAGAGAGAAGTTAGGAAAAGGAGAGGAATAGTTAGGACTAATGAAAGAAAAAGAGCTCATTCCGATAGGATGAAGCTAGTCTGGGCACAAAGAAAGCCAAAATTTCAAGACAGCGTTAACATACTTTGCATGGTCTGACTGGACCCATATGTGATTAATAATTATTTACATAAATATTTAGTACGATCGAAGGGTTATTGACGTTTATATAGACGCCTTCACTGTGGGTCAATGTTGTAATAATAGTTAATGTATGCATACACTTATTTTTGCTAGAGATCAATGCTGTTAATGTAAATGCACACTTTTGTATATCAGGGTTGCAACATTCTTTTATAAAGAAACTATTTGACTCTCCTGGGCTTGTTTGAAAACAAGCATAGTCTTAAGGAATTTTTGGCCAGAACATTCATACATTTGGTCTTAACACAAAATAAAACTGGATTCCTGGCAAAATTTCAGAACTCAACAACATGTTGTGTACTGTTTTAGAAAATTTAATATTTACCTTGACTTTTTAACTGTAGCAACCCTGGTACTGTATACACAAATATACATGGAACAAAACAAACACATTTCAGGCAGTAATTTTGTGTATGCTAGTAAACCTGATTAGAGGTAAACTACTGTTTTTCTTTTTTTTTTATTTTAAAAGGTGTTTGACCTGAATAATTGCTGTTTGTGGTATAAATATAGTTTATAAACGTCAACCAATCTCAGTTTTATGGTATAAACTGAACAGTATTAAACCAGAGCTAATGAGTGAGTGCCAAAAGTTGGTTTGTTTCAGTTGTATAACAATCCTAAAAATATTACTTCAGTACTATACATTTAAAATGTGCGATCTGCAGCGCCTGAACAAAGGTCTTTATGCCAACTTCAATTTATGGGAAATAAATATGAAATGTTATTTAACTTTTGAAACAGGATTCTTATTATTATTAATTAAATTGGTATTTAAGGTGTGTATTTGTAATCAGTGTTCAGGGAATGTAATTAAATGTCTCAATGTCATGTTAGGAGAAACATTTTACCAACATCGATGTATTAATTGTAAAGACAGTGTAACTGTACATTTTCATTGTTATATTTTTTGAGATCTATTTTGGTTTATTATTGCAAAATAAAAACTTTGTTGGAATAATATATTTGGTTTAACTTTTCCCATGCCAATCCCCAAGCAACAAAGCTTTATGGGAACTCTTAGGTTGAGTATCAAACCTAAGTATATTTTTAGTTTTTTTATTACACAATTTTTAACTATTATTTATTACACAATGCTCATGAAAGATTGCCATGTAATTTAATGTCGTACCATTGGGTAGCATGATTCACATCTCTTTACTCCAAAGTAAGAAACCTAAAACAGTCTGCTGACAATTCAACAAAACGAAATAAACCAGTACTTTATAGATAATAATGGGTTTGGATTAAGTAATAATTTATTTGTAGTTGAAGACGTTAACTATAACATTTTAGAAAACAACAGGGTTATAGATGAATACAATCTGATACTAGCGTCAATGGGCTGGAGTGTATGTTGAGGGAACCTACAAGAGTAATGGACAATTACTTTTCTTGCATTGACCATGTGTACGCAAAAGTAACAAACAAAGCAGAAACCAAGATTAGTGTAGCGGTGCTACATGCTAACGTAACAGACCATGCGATGATTCAGATAAGAGTTTGTTTGTGCGTGGGCGGAGGGACGGAGTCACCAGCTGGTTCCGAGCCCGTCGCTTATCACATTGACTATGCTGCATTGTCCGCTCTGCTTGATAACACCGACTGGTCTGATGTCTACTGTCAATCAAACCCCTCAACCGCCTTTGACTCTTTCTATTCAGTTTTACAAGTCTTAATTTTACAAAGCAGGAAAGTGGTTAATAAACGTAATTCATATCTAAAAAAACTAAAGCCATGGATGACAGATTTTATTTGCATTAAAGTGAGAATAAAAAATAAGTTGTTTGAAAAGGTTAAAAATCATCCTAATAATCAAACTTTGTTAAATTATTACAAAAAGTTTAATAATAAATTAAAAACAAAAGTTCGGAACTAAAGACAGTTACTACTCAAAGCGGTTTGAAAGTTGTAACCGAGACTCGAAAAGCAACATGGAAGGTATTAAACAAAGTGACTGGACAAAAGTAAAGAAGCATACAGAAATAACTTAAACTATCAATGGCAACTTGTCCAGTGAGCCAGAAGCAGTTTCGAATGAGTTAAATGATTATTTCCTTTTATTGTAAAAAAACTAAATATAAATACCATAATTCCATTGAATTTTCAATCATTGAAGTATAAAGACAGTTTCAAATATGACACTTCGATACATTCCATGTTTGTTTCTCCGGTATCAAAAGGACATACAAAATGTTGTAAAATCATTAAAAGTGGTACTTCACCAGGATTAGACAATATTTCTTCATTACTAGTAAAAATATATATTTAAATATTCTGGATGTTTTACATTACTTAATTAATTTTAGTTTTGAAAAAGGCATTTTCCCTGACAAACTAAAAGGGGCTGGGGTAATTCCATTGTTTAAAAGCTGGTCAAAACATGAGTGTAATAATTATAGACCGATTTCACTTCTTTCGACCTTTGCAAAGATTTATGAAAAATTAATGAAACAAAAATTAGTTAACTTTCTTGAGCAAAGTAACTTTTAGTACCAAGCAATATGGATTTAGAGAGGTTTAAATACCGAAAATGCTTTAAAGGTTTCATGGAAACAGTTTATCTCGGTTTGAATTCAAATAAAAAGTAAGTGGAATGTTCTTGGATATAAAAAGCATTTGACACAGTGGACCATCAAATTTTATTAAATAAGCTTCAAAACTGTGGTGAGGCATATACACAAACAAGAATTACGATCATAGTTGGTTTGTAAGTTATCTACAAAAAAACTTTCAGTGTATGAATAAACAATACATTCAGCAAAATGGGTGGCATTAACTACAGTGTACCCCAAGGGTCAGTCCTTGGAGCAATATTGTTTTAATTTATATAAATGACCTATGTAAGGGTATTTTAAAGGCACATTAACATCTTTTTCCGATGACACAGCACTCTGCTATGTCTGCAATAGCTGGGAGAGGTAAAGCAAGCAATGAATGAGGATTTAAACGCTCTTCAATGGTGGTTCACAAAACATCAAATGCAGTTAAGTCCATAAAAACAAAATTCTAAATTTTAGTTTCAGAACAGAAGTTAAATTTAATAATGACATTGTTTACAAGTGTGCTGCATGTTTAGGCAAGCCAACACGGAGCTCTGTAAAATGTGCTAATGTTGGTCAAGCCGATAACATTAAGTACCTCAGAATTATTCTCGATCAAGAAATTAATTGGAAAATACACATAGACAAGCTAAAACAAAAATTGAATAACGTCGTGAGATATTTTTTTTTTTAAAGAATATGTGCAACGAGAACATTTTGAGAACACTTTATTTTTTATTAGTTCATAGCAGAATAAATTACGGGCTGTTTTGCTGGGGAAGTACGTACGAAACCAATGTAAAACCAATTTATTTACAACAAAAAAGGTTTATTCGTCTGATTGCTAAAAAGAACAAATTGGAACCATCACGCCCTTTGTTTGTTAATCTTAAAATTTTACCTATCAAGTACATGTTTGTTTGCCATGTTCTTAAACAATATTTTAGTATCAGTAAACTTGTAACAAAAACTTAATAGTATAAAAGTAAGCTAAGAAAACAGGAGAATATACAAGTTCCTAAACCAAATTTTACCTTTTTACGCAGGTGTTTTGTTTTTAGGGCCAATGATTATTAACGAAATGCCTAAAAATTTTTAAATTGTAGAAACATAAAGATCTTTATGAAACAAATTACACTTTGGTTAAATAGTTTTGAAGATATAGGGTCTTTATTGCATGTTCAGAGGTGAACAATATTATTTAGTTTTACTTTGTTTAATTGCAGCATTTCAGAAATTGTTGTTTGTATCTATAATTTTGAATGTGTGTTTATTTTAATTTATAGTATTGTAATGTTAGTGTTAAAAGTCAGGAGAAAAAAAATTAATAATTTATTTAAAAGTTCATATTATATTATAATGTGGGACTTAGAAGTTAAATTTAATTTTATTTAAATTGCTCAAAAGCGCTTATTATAATTTACTTTTTAGTTGGAACCTCTAAACAGGCTTTTGCCTTCAGAGGCCCATTTTATTTTTCTTGAAAAAAAAATGTTTAAAAGTTTTATTTTTTTCACGCTCAGTGTAATGTTTAGTTTGCTTTATAATTTTTAGTACCAGTGTTAGTTTGAAATTATAGTCTAATTTATTTAAAAGTTGTATGTAAATGCATTGTAACCATTTTGTATTTCAAGAAAATAAAAATATTCTTATTCTTTTCTTATTCTTAATTCCTTTAACACCGACATTAATCTTGACACAGACGCAAAAAACAACTACAGAATAAACCAATCCCGGTTTTAACCCTGTTTCCACAGACCAAGTACATAACAAAAACTACAACTGTAGAAAAAAACTCAAACTAAATAATCCTGGTACAAAAAGACCAACAAACATAAAACAAAATTTTTTGGAATTCCTAAAGAAGCCAACTGGAACTGGAGACAACTTTGCAGCGACTATTTGAACAACACCTAAAGACCTGCTACAAGATCAGCCTTCCTTAATGAATTGTATAACTTTGACATTGGACTTATCTTGATGATAATGTAATATCGTTTGTGAACGATATCCAGGAGGCTGTGGCCAACTCACGCTTGTTGATGTTTGCTGATGACGCCAAAGTCTACAAGGAAATCTCCATGGAGGCAGACAGTCGGCTTCTGCAGGATGATTTGGATGGTATTGACCGCTGGTGCCTGCTCAACGACATGGAACTCAACACTTGAAATGCACCATTATTACTTTTAGTCGCTCTAGAAGCCCACTTCACTATGATTATAGCATCGGTGGATTGATTCTCACTGCTCCAACACTGTAAAGGACGTAGGGTGCTCATCTCTTCTACACTGAACCGGAAGATCACATCTCGGCTGTTTGCAAGCGTGCGACCAGTGTCATGGGCTTCATAGTGAGAACAGCCAGAGATGGTTTTGCCCTGGACCTTAAGAACTCTTTTGTGCACTTGGTTCGACCAATTCTAGAGTATTGCTCGCCTTCCTGGTCCCCTCACCAGATTGGACACATTGAGCAGTTGGGCGTATCCAGATTCGCTTTCTCAGATTTGTTGGACTCACTTTGGGTTTCGGCTACAGGGATGTTCCAGTTGAAGATCTGCGTTTACAGCTGGGACTCTTGCAGCTATCGTCCAGGCCAAAGATTGCTGATCTTATGATGCTGAAGAAACTGATCAGCTCTACCTGCGACTGTCCTGACCTTTTAGCGAAAATCAATCTCCACTGTTCCTGGTCTACTCGAACACCGGCGTTGTTTCATAGGGAGTTCCAGGGTACTCTCTATGCCTACCATAGCCCTTTAGAGACTGTTTGGGGAATAGCCTTCCTGACTCGATAGATCTCTTCTTCATGACTGAATCTCAGCTCAAGAAAAGACTAAGTCAAATCATTGAAATAATCTCCTGTTAATGCATGTTATATTTATTAATGTTATTGTCTATATATATCTACTTGTTATTTATTATATCATCAATGCACATATTTATCCATTGTTATTCGCATAGACTATTTATCTCGTTATAATCTCATAGTCAAATTTTATGTACTGTTATCTACCACGTTATATTTATATACATATATATCCATTGTTATCTACTTATACGCATCTATTTCTTGTTATTTAATCTTAAGTCAAATTTTATGCATTGTTATTACTATGTTATATTTGTTATATATACAACTCCTGTCATGTTATCATTTTTTATTTTTGTCTCAAATACTGTACACATTATTACTATTACTATCACTATGTACTAATTTTTTCTACACTATTTATTATCACCATCTGTCTAATTCCAACTCTTCATCATCAAACTGTCTGTGTAATTTAGTCCCTTGTTAACTGTTACCCATAAACCGTACTTGAACATTAAACTCACGAAAGAATAAGATGTACAAAAAATAAAGTACCACAATATTCGGGGTGGATTGGACGAAATAGACCTTTATATCAATAATTTAAATACTGTAATTTGTTTATCAAGCATGTAATTTTTTTGAAAAGGTGTATACCGTTTATAAATAAATAAAGATATTTTGAATTGACTTTGACGTTTAGGAACTGAGCAGAACACCCTTTATTACATTTTTCGTTCAAGAAACTCTTAGCAGAATGAGAAATGAGCTCTGTAGTTTCGTCAATTTTCTCACTTCAAGTGGAATTTTCTTTTTTTGGTGCAAGAAAATCAATGTTTTCCTCTTCAACTCAAGAGCTTTTCTTCTACATAAATTGTAGACAAAAGTAGGTTTACTACTTGTCCACCCACAGGCAACAAGACAGGGCTCCCCTGAGAACTAATTATTATAAACTCAAATTGTAGTAAATCAGTTTTATGAATCAAAAATGGTTTACTATCTGTTATGAAAATAAAACAGTTTTCAATAAGAGAAGAAGTAAAAACAAAATCCTTTTGAATATTAACCAAGATATTTTGAAATAAAAATTTTAGTAATAAAACAAGTTCTTAGTAATGTGTATCCTGGTGAGTTGTTTAGAAATCTCTATGTCCTGCCACAAGAAGGTGTTGTTTTTGACGCCATTACAATTCTTTGTAAATAAAGATGTTATTTTATTGTAATAATAAAATGAAAGACAAAGAAAGATGTTTAAATATTTTGTACTGTAGTAATCATATATGCAAGCTATGTTAGGTAGTCAAATTGTTATAAAATCCTATATAACTTTATACTGGATAGTTTGAAATAACTAGTCAAACTATCGAGTTTCATCTAAAACTTGCTGTATATTTTAATATTTCTGGAACAGTAACCCATTATAGGGCTTCTGACCATAAAGACTTTACTTAAACTTGATTGCATACATGCTTGATATGAGAGTACCAAGTTGTTTCCTGTCTAGATCAATACCAAAAAGTTAAAATAATCCACTTCTTCAATTAGATTATTTTAAGGGACCAGTGAGCTCTTTAAGCTGTTAATGTAGCACCCAATATTAAAACTCAATAATATGGTTTTATTAAGGTTATATTTGAGGTAAGTTTTCAAAAACTGCACACAAGTGTTGGTTGATTAAAATGAAACCTTTTCTGGTTGTTTTTTTGTAGTTTGTTGTTGACGATGGGAGGATTTCAGAAGTTGCACTATTATTGCGGACATTTTCCATTGTTAGTGAACAAAAAGGTGATCCTTTTTGTTTTCTGGTTTCATGAATGATCTCTTATGCCATATTTTTCTGATGCTTCTAATAGCTTTAAATGGTCAGTACAATCAAATACTATCAGAACAGTCAAATTGTGTGACAAATGATAAATGTCAATAACATGATAACTAACAACTCATATATGACGGTTGGATGACTCTATTACCAGTTACAACATTTGATGTTAACTGTCACGAAACCAACATTTTAGATGAATGTTTTTCAGCTTGTAGCCAGAAAAAACTAAAATGTTAATTGCAAATACAAATTTTGTGCAGATCTATGGGAAAAGGTTGGTCATATATTAAACGTTACAAAAAAGGTTCCCAAAATGACTAAATAACACAAATTTACACCATTAAAAAAAATTTTGATTTTCTTAGGTTTTAGATGTGCAATATTTCAGTTATAACAATTAGTTTTATTTTCAAAATAGCTTTTCTTTGGTTTTAGAAGAATTTGTAAACTCTACAATCACTTCTAACTACAACTATACAGGGTTACGATAGGTCGGGGATAGAGGGTCTGACATTGTGTTAAACTAAGTTATTTGGGGATGTATTCAAAATAGCTGAAACATTTGTTACATACAGTATTGAATAAACAGTGAACACAACTCAAAAGTTTTCTAAAAATAAAGGATAGCTTTCTTTAGGGTAAGAATTTTAGGTTAAATAAATTTTCAAGGACTGTTCATGACTATTTATTATTATGTTTATAATTTATTATGGAAAATCAATAACAATAGCTTACCTAAGTCAGGAACTAGAACACTTCTGAACATAATGGTCCTGACTCTAAACCTCGCATACATACACAGTTTTTGAGAAATTAAGCTTACCTAAATTGGCCCTCAGAATTTTAAAATTTCAAACATGATTTTTCAGTCTCGGATCTAAACATCTGACTCATTAAAATCGACTGTATAAAATCATGTGAACTAGAAACAATACTACACTGAAGACTCAAACAGTTAAAATTACAATTCAAACAGCAAATATACAAATAATATAAAAATAATTAAATTAATAATACAAATTTGCTTTACATTATTGAAAAGAGGAAACTTATACTTATCAGTTTCATTTACAAAGGTTAAAATAAAGTAATATACAATGGTATAAAAGATCGAAAGGATGTAGTGAAGTAGGGGTGGGAGGGGGTGTTTAAGGGCCCCAGATTTGGGTGTGCGATTAGCCACTGAAGCGTGATGTCGATGTTATCCTTCTCTTTACACGATATCGGTAGCAGCAGATCTCTCGGTCCTGGATGGCACAAAGGTTCCTAAACACACGTAAACCCACTTCATAACTCATCTGTGTTTGTGTCTTATAAATAAATAAATAATTTAATGTCAATATATACAATACAAATTGTTTTTGTCATATAACATATATACAAATAGGTTGATTTTTATGAGAGCTTAACTAGAAAGTAAGTCGGTATTCAAATCACTAACAGAGTAAAAGTGGTAGGAAACTATATACTACACTGTATTAAACTGTATATTAAACAGAATTGATTTGTAACTATTTTGTAACACATCATCAACTAAATTGAAGCAGTTAGCAAGTTAAGAATTTATTTGGTATTGAGAAGCTCTGGAACGGACCCCAAGAAAAGGGTGACAATCACCTGTGTTTAAAAAAATCAGTAAAATTTTACATATGGTATTGAACTTTCCAGTTTGGTAATGAGAAAAATCTAAAGCAACTAAAATGCTTATTAGCTAGGTACTTTACGTTTGTCTGTGCAATAATTATTTTAGGACCATAAAGAATTTTGGCTTTGGTAGTTTGTTAGTCAAAAGAATGACTCACTCAAAGATGATTGTCATTTTGATCTGAAATAAATAATATAATCTCATAAAGACTTTCATATAAAATTTGATTTGGAACCTATTTATTTATAAATATGCCAGATTTCCGGTTAAAAAAATACGCTAGTTTGTAATTTGAACGTTTATACTTTATCCACTCACATTCTGTCTATGAGTTCCTTCTCGTCCAGAGCCGTGGGCAAGTCTCGCTTGTTACCCAGCACCAGAACAGGAATGCCCATCAGCTGTGGCTTGTCCAGCAGATTGTGCAACTCGTTCCTCGATGCCTCCAGCTTCTCGTGGTCCGGCGCATCCACCATATACCTACACCACGACAAGAAACTCTTTGTAAAGTGTCACTTTTTCTGTGAAAATTTTGTGTTACAATTTTTAACATCAAAACTACTAATGTAAGAGCTAGAGACTTCAAGGAGCCATCTAATGTGTAGTGCTAATAAAATGGCTGATAATAGATAAATTAAACCTAAAACTAATGTTTTTAACAATATCAATAAATTTTTTTACAGTTATACTAATTAAAAATTGCAACGCTGAAATATTTTTGTAAAACTGTGATTAACTCTGTTAAAAAACAAACCCATAACATTTTATTGAATTGTTAATGTTAGTTTTGTGTTAATTAAATTCTATTTTCATTGTGGTTAATCCAAAAGTTTTAAATTCAATTACATGTCAAACCACATAAGTTTAAAATCTAAAATCCATAACATTTTAACTTAACAATAAATTATGAATGCATACATTCATTTAGGCAAGGGTAAATTTGAAATAAAACTAAACTAAACTTATCGGATTTCCAAACTTTTAGATATCTTGGAAATATTGAATGTTTTAGTGAGGAATTAGTTTCAGTCTTATTATTTTAAAATGTGTTTTTGTAATCTACTGCCATATTTCTTGCAAAGAAAATTGAGTGGCTTCTGAAGGTGCATCAATACTAAATCTTCAAAAGCTTCAGAGATTGATGCTGACCAAGTGTGGGCTAAGTACTCAGTGAACAATAGTCCCATTTTAGTTGGGCTTCTATAAGTAAATTCAATGGCGTCGAACACCTACACAATAGCGTTGACACCGACAATATCTCTCCCACATTGATCGGAATCTGGGCTGTCCACCAATGTCCCAAACCTTGATAGTAACATTTCCTTTGGTTATTCTTCTCATGTTAAAACCGACAGTAGGAATCATATCTTGACTGAACTGTCCTGACTGTAAAACAACAAAGCTTGGATAAAACAATTATATTTGGCGCACTTATACTTAACAGTCATTATAACTAAATTAGAAAGTATTCTTCAAAAGGAAATGCCAATAGGCTTTTATAACATACTTAAAGGTGAAAAATGGAACAAAATGGGGTAGGACAGAAAACTTTTTCACATGAAGAGAGATGGAACGAAATTTGTAAGTAACTTTCTTTCCACCTCTCTCATATTTCAATGTACATACTCTTATCATGTAATCAAGTCAATCAACTTTAAGTCACTAAGACAATTAAATTAATGAGTTTTGAATGGATACAACTTCAAACTAAGAGATAACAAATGTTGTTCTACTTTTACATCAAACTTTGATTTAAATACTTTGACTGAGTCTCAGTTTTTACCAAACAAAAAGTAAGTTACATAATTTCTTTTTACAAAATATTTAAAATATAGTTACATAACTTCCAAGGTATAAGAATTTAACTTAATGGTGTGGATTTTTCAGGCTGAAAAATATGCTTCATTGGAAAACTAGTTTTGAGAAGGGATTGTTATTATTGAAAAGACATTTGCATTCTAAAAGAGCCAGAGTATTACAAACGTTGTTTAGTTTTAGAATATATAAAGTTAAAAAGGTTCATTTTCAAGAAACATACAAATCCAATTAAAATTATGCGCTGTCGCACGACCAGGAATTGCTTGTCAAGGTTTTTTTTTATTTATTAACAAAACATAATATTATAAATTGTTAATTTAGTAATATAAAAATACTAAAAAGAAAAGAAGATGTAACAAATTTTTGTTTGTAAAGACGTTTTAAGAAGTAAAATAATTTAGAGGGAGAAAATCAGTTATTTTAAATGTGGTTTTCTCCCTCAACACCTTTTTTCCTTTTAGTTTTTTACTATTTTTATATAATTACTGTGTTAGTCACTTGGCACTATACTCCTAGTAGAGTCACCTTAATCATAAATTGTAAATGTGTTAAGTACACATCATTACTTGAAACCGAGCCTTGTCTATTGATGTAAAAAGTTATTTTTTACTTGGTATGGCACTATTGTTGCAAATAAATAAAAATGATAAGTTAAGTGTGTCTTTTAATAACTTTTGGCAGTGGGCTGCTCACAAGTTTGACCATTGATGATCGTTCAGCAGTCGCTAGGTTAAAGAAATTGTAGCGATTAATAACATGTTGTAAATATGCATATTGTTTAGGTTTAAGAGTGTCATAGTTCAAATTAATTTAGTGCTCAAGCCAATAAACACATTTCCCCAATTCCATTTTAAAAATCCCATCAAGACAAATTCTTTGATTTACAAAAGAGTGAGGACACCTATCAAAAACTTGGTTGATTAAAAGGACAAACACTCTAAAAAAAAGACCAAACTGCTTCAGATTAACTGTTTGATGTTAGGAGGATAGCTTTTTCAATCAGACTATAGGCGTGGTATTTGATTGCTTGTAGCCAAATTCTCATCCATCATAATGTGTGTAAATTAAGGTTCTTGACAAAAATGTTTTAATTCTGAGCCATTCCAAGCATTGATTGGACTAAAATAAATGCAAATAGTCAATTTGTGCATGTCCTATCAGCATCTGTTCTAGCCTTACACTCCAAAGTCCAAATAGCCTATTCAAACAGCAAGAAACTTAAGAGTTGGTGTGGTCTCATTGTCCAGCAAAGTATATATAAAGAGTGATACAGGCAGTTATTTGAAATACCCTAGATTACTGCAAAACACCATAAGAATTCAAACACTCACAGCGATCACATTCACAAAAGTGGTTTTGCCAGAACACTGCAAACCCACTAAAGTCAATTCCATTTCTTCTTTCCAAAATAAACTTTTAAACCAGTCTAAAATACGATTAATTAGAACCATCATTTTGTAATATTAATGTAAAAACTTTTATACAACAACAATTTAACAAGTATTACAACAAAGAGCGACTATTGATTGATAAAATTTAACTTCAGTTACATGAAATTCTTGATGAACGATGAACTTGCTACACAAACAAAAAGCATCAAACAGCTGACATTTGGACCTGTCATGTTGAAAGGCAATGCTACCACACACCGAAGCTAAAGTAAACTTGAAACTAGTTGTGCTTTATATTAAATTATTTTCATGCATCAAATTTGGCAAGGACCACCACAGTTATTAAGACATATATTACTTAGCTGTTTTTTGGAACTAATTATAATGAGGGTACCTAGAGGAGTCGAAGTTAATTAAATCAAGAACAAAACCTGTTAACCAGTCACATCTAATCCAACTGCATGGTGAATGCACATTTAACGCAGATACTGACACTACTTCAAATAAATAATGAGGGTAATCCCACAACTTCAAGTGATCACTGGCCATACTTGGCCGATACTACACTGATAGTTCTACTGATTTTCTTTCCTCAAACACAACCGGCGCAGATTACTTGCTTAGCCAGCCCACCGCTGGCGCGTCAACCACGGCTGAGTCCAACCCGCTTCCGCCTACTACTGCTGACGCCCACACTTTTATCAGCAGCGAGTCCATCAGTGTGTCTATCGCGGCTGAGCTCGATCTACTGACACCTACACCTACTGATGTAAGTGATGTTACCTAAATTGCCTCTCTTAAAGTTTTACATTTGATTATTCGGAACAAGAGCACATTAACAAGTAATACATTAAAATGCCATTGGCGTAGATATAAAAAAGAGCTATTGTACTATCATGGACTTCTTAATAACTGCAAGTGTAAATTTCCGTTTATAAATAGCACATAAAAATCATACCAATAAGTGAAAACTAATATGTGTACTGTATTTCATATAGCAATGACCTCTGGAAATTACTAAAACTTCATACGACATTCATACGAAAATCAAATAAACTCACGCAAACATACTTTTTACTTTTTTCTTATATGTATGCTACTATATAAAAAGGTATTACACCGTTGATAAATAAATAAATAAAACTTATACTGCGTTACGCATAGTACGAGAAATAGCTACAATTCTAGAAATTCTAGGTTGGTTACATGCTTCGAACTCAGAGTTCATTGATTTTAGCTGTTCCACTTCTTCATGCCATAATCCCCGTAATAATTTGTGAGAACCAGGAATTTTAATTGCTTCTGCTTGCTTGTGTTTAGTGAGATTTAACAAGTGTTTCCCACTATTTTAAAGCTCTTAAACAACATTATATGCTTTGTAAATTAGCCTTTCCTCCAGTGGAATATAGCACAAGTGGTTTGTTTTGTTGTTCTTCCCCAAGGAACGGTGTTCGTCTTGTAAATTGTGTTTACAAACAGTTTCCACATAGGTTATATTGTTTTGGTTTGGAGCTGAATTTATTTTTGTTAAGGGATTGAAAACACTTTAAACACAGTGTAGCAGACCAAAATTGTATTACCTTTTGAAGCTACATCTCCTAAGATCTTAAAATTAATCCAGTGATATACTACTATGTCGGGAACTACCTGCAGGACGTAGTCTTTTATGCCTACAACTATCTACAAGACATCAGTTTCTAGTAAAAATCATGTGAAACTACAAATAGCCTGCTTGAACTTATCTACACTAAAGTAATGGGTTAAGAGCTCATGCTAACGTAATATCAGTCGAAAAACTAGGCTACCTAGTTCAACCAGCCTACTGAGTCCATTCTGTTTTCATTATGAGTTCAACATTCAAGTTAGGATGGTACTTATTATTAGGTACCCTTTTTATACACATCTGCCATGGATATTTGTTAGTACTGAATACCAAACACTCCCCAGGACTTGTAATTTTGATGCTGGCATAGTCACTAAAACTGGTCAAACTCCAAGAAGATATGTCCTAAATTTTCATAAAAGTGCTTCATTTGTTAAGCATTTACTTCATGTAGATCACTATACTGGCAGTGTTGTTCTCAAGCGTTGGTTAGAATGTGATGGTGTCCGATATCCTCACATATTTACCGTCTACATTGATTCTTTATCAAACAACACTTTAAACTACATCTCATTTCCTCTCTGAATCATCATTCAAAACTGTGGAGAAATCGACTTTGAAGGTATGTAAGTTAAGTTGAAACAACTGGTACTGATAGTGAGTAGAAGATGAGTGAGACCGTAACTTATTTATCTATTGAACTACAGGCAAAGCACCCAGTAGCACATAGATTTTTCTCCTGCATCTAAAATAAGAGATTGCATTCTATTAATTTCATAATAAAAGCTGCTCTATTTAAAGGTGTTGTTTGTGCCTGTCATTTGTAGAATTCATTTCCTGTGAATCTGACAGTTCTTAAGTGTTCATTTCTTATTTGAGCTCATGGTACTTCTTTAATCCCATTTTAAACAAGTGGTACACTTTGACAGTTCAAGAAAAACTTTTCACTATGTTCAATATGTTTTAAATTTAAACATAATTTACAAATAAAAAAGTACCTATACAATAAAATTATTAAAGTAGTGTATTAAAAATGTACCTATTGATACTTAAACTGTTTAAACAATCATTACGCAGTGTTATTACAACTATTCATTTTAGCCCAAGGATTGGAGATTGACTAAATTTATGTATAATACCTCGTCAAGCAATCCTTACTGGAGATATTCTCTACTAGTTTCAGTAATAATGTACCATCATCAGGAGTATTATATGATATTTTATGCTGGTTACATGATAGGGTAGGAGTGATTCTATGTCCCTTATACACAAAAAAGGCAAGCACTGCTGGTAAAATTATAATACACTTTGTAAAGTAGAAACTCAATAGTTTGATGTTTGGTGGATCATAGGAGTGTCAAAGTATCTTAAGTGTTGAATTATTCAGTAGGTGTAGGATTGTATCATAGAGATGTGTTGAAATATCCCAGAATACTGTTTAATCAATAAGTAAAGTGTTACAAAGTAAGAAACAAACAATCTTGCTGCATAATATAGCTTGCATACACCTTAATACAGAAATATTGTTAATTTTTCTTTTCTGTCATTTTTTTATTAAAGACCACCACGAAGGTGCCAAACTATCGAATTCTACTGTAAACATTTATGTAAAACACAATCAGGTAAAATGTACAACAAAAAAACGGCTGCTCTGATTAATGTGTTTAGAGATAGAATGTGTCAGAAGTCTGGACATTTTATCCGACTAACAGTTCTAGGAAACGAATGTTCTGGAACACCCAAACTATTTCAGAGTTCACTTGCCATTCTTTTGAAATAAATTTCTTACACTTTTTAAACTTAAGTTTAATTCAAGGAACGTCAAGTGTTGAGCTTAATTTAGACTTAAACTATTATTTCTTTTTCAGACGATGGAGATCATTCTACTCAAGTGAGGATTTCTGAAGCAAAAAAATGGCCAAGTGAAACTATAGCTTCATTTGCAATTCATGGGGAAAGGTACTGTTAGCTTTTGTTATTTGAAATACTGATGTTTATCATGCATTGGCAATGAGAATTTTCAAGAGTAAGGTAGTTGACCACTGAAGAGTTCCATTTTCTTTATGATCAAGTTTTCGAACTTTCTATTTTTGTCTCTATGGTTAGCTTACTTTTTACCTTTTAGGCATTTACCCACAGTTATATCTTCTACATAGGTTATTTTGAAAGAAAGCTGTGACTCAATAAATCTTGATTTCCACTATTCTCTAGAGCTGATAAGTAACCAAAGTGTTATCCTTGGAACAGAATTATTCATTTATTTTACTCATTTTGACTGTTACACATAACTAAATTTAGTGCTTAGTCTTGACTTTATTAGTTACAAAATGGAATTGGGAAGCAAGTTTTCTATGAGTTGTCATTAATAAACCCATTTAACTTAGCTCTTTTACAAAAGTAGGGTTCCTCATGTATTTGATGCTACTGGCAAACAAAGTAGGTAAGTTGAACAAAAAAAAATTGAAACCTATTAAAACAATGTCAAAAGAAATGCAGTGTTTGATATTGACATTTAATAAAGCATTGTTGTCCAACAGCCAAGAGATGGGAGCTTTACCAGTTGCAAAGCGAGAGGTTTGTGTGAAGGCAGAGTCAGCTTGTCCGCGAGCGTATGGTTGCTGCTGCCTATCCGCGATATCTCGTCCGCAGTTGCAAGGTAATTTTAGTCTCACCAGCTTGCATGTAGTGAACAATCGTATTAATGACAGATAGAGTAATGATGCAACACACAATTGGAAACCGTCGAACTACCATTTTATGAATAAAACAAAAATAATACTGACCTAAACTAACCAATGTTGTACCAAGGTGCGGTACAGTCAACCAGGCGACCCTAAGCTTCATTGTTGAGCGCGGGGTGGGGATCTAGTAACGCCGAGGACTTCTGCTTCCCCACTGACCCACAGCGAAGTACAACTCACCGTGCACTACCTCTCTTGAGAAAACCAAGGCACTTTTTCCCTGCTAGTCACTCTATCAAGGTTAGTGTGATTTATCAGGTTTCAGGTTCACGTTGAGTTTAGACAAACAGAATGTTAAACTTGCGAATTGATTCATACTCTAGATTGCATGAAGTTTTTTGGTGGGAGAGTTATTCTAGCACTGTTTGAATACTTATATAGCCCCATTTCAAAAACTGCCATTTTCATTTTATATGTTTTAAGCATTATCATCATATCGTTCATTACATGTAAGGACAACATCAGCGTGCTGCCATTAGGGTTATGCGTTATTTTGAACCGCGATACACAGTCTCAACTTTAGATCAAGGCAGTGTGTCTATCAGAGTGCTTGAGACACTCAAATGCTTGAGTTGTCGATTTGACCTCACTATTCCTGTGATCTCGTTTGAAGAATTTCTCGTCTCCACTACTAGAGCTGCAATAAAATTCAGTACTCTCTGACCTGCCATGTCTGATTTCTTTTTTACCATTGTTTAGTTAACTATTGTTAATGGTATATAGCTAGCTCATAGCATTATATTTTACTGTTTTCAACTAGTTTAAGTGTTGGTTTTCTTATTTTTACTGTAGATTCAAATAAAAATTCCTGTTGTATAACATTGTTTGTTTGCAGGTGTACTTCACACACATAAAGAGTCGGATGTCTCGGGTGCGTAGAGATCTGCAGAGCAAGGCTCCGTGTTTGAGAAAGGTGCTGTATCGGCGAGTGTGGCTGAAGAGCAGCCGGCCGGTGTGTCTGTGTGTAGTGTGGCGCGCGCGGTCCCAGGGCAGTGCCCTCAGCTACTCTCTGGTGTCCCTGCTGGGCCTTGCGCTCTCAAGGCATGTTCACCATAGAAGCGCCAACTGCAGTAGTCTCCACACTCACAAGCCTGGACAGGTCAGTCGATAATAGATGTAGGGTTAAATCAAGAACTCGGCACTTTGAACACATTATTATGTTTAATATCAAAACTTTGATGATCCGACTGTGTCTTAAGTTATTGAAATAGCAGTGTTTTGGTCCTTAGGATTTGAAACCTAAATATATTTGTTGTGTATTATAATAATAATAAATAATAATAGTTTTATGGTCAAGTATACAAAATATGTTGTTTTGACAAAAAGAAAACAATACAATACATCACTATAAAATAAGATATATGATAAGACAATAAGATTGCAGTTATTTGTTTGTGATATGCAATGCAATGGTTATTTAAATCAATCTAGAAAAATAAAATAGACCTAGTATGACTATATGAAATATATTACTGACTATCGTTAATATATTACTGACCTAGTATGACTATAATAGTATCAAATACTGATAGCTTACCATGCAATGTTTAAAGCTTGCAAGTTACAATTTGTACTTATTCCATTGGGGAACATATGGCAATCACTAAGAATAGAAGCTAAAATTGTGAAACTTGGAGAGGGTTTTGTAGGTTTAATAAGTATTCAAATTTACAAACCAGTTTGTGAGTTGAATAGTAACCAGTTCAAAGGTAGTGTTGATATTTATATTTCACGATAATTTTCATCATTCTTAAGTCATAAAATTCCACTAATTGCTAGTTCACACACTGCGTTTGATATAATTTACTATAAGCCAAGTATAAGTACAGTTAAATGAAAACTTCACTACATCACCTGATACAACTTTTGTTACAACTTATATTTCAGAGAACTGATGGATGTGCACTATTTCCGGTATCAGCAGCTGACAAGACTTTCCCAGCGCAGAGTCGCGACCACAGCTACAAGTGCATTACAAAGACCCTAGCGACCACTTTCGCCTGTTTTGAGGCAGAGGGAGTGGAAGTACCAGGCCAGTGTCGCGTGAGAGTGTCCCTGTCCATTTCGGCGGTCACCACTGTCGAAGCGACAGACAAGGATATGAGCCTAGCTGAGGTAAGTGGGTGTACAATATTGAGACAGAGTTTGCCAAATGAAGCTGCAAGTGAGCCTCGTTTTGATGATAAGATAAGGAAAACTGACATAATTTACAAGTTCACACAAAACTTTAAGCTTGAACAATAAATCCACTTGCGCCTCTAAATTTATTCCTCTGTAGAAACTTATTGATTAGTTTGTAACAATAAATTGTCATAACTGAGTAAAATCAATACCAGAGTGACAAAAAATAAAATACTCATATCTCATATTCAAACAATTTCTTTTCTTTCAAAAATAGTTGGAATACTCGATATCATCGATCAGTGGTGGAGGGCTGGATGGCCTTACAGGAGCGTTAGCTTTGGACAGTCATTCAGGAGTGTTGGCGACCGACTACAGCTGGATAGAGAAGCGCAGGTGTACACACTAGTGGTGACAGCTACCGATCAAGCCTTGCCGATCAGCGAGAGACATTGACCACGGTCACCGTGGTGGATGCGGTACAGGATGACAATGACAACTATCCTCAGTTCTCGGAAGGGCGTTACTCTGTCGGTGTCTGAGGATGCTCCTTGGAGCCAGAGTCCAGTCATCGCCACTGTTAAGTAAGTAGAACTGGGTATGGTAATAGTGAAATTGTAAGGTGATGTGGTTGTCTGAAAGTAAGGCTAGGAAAAACCTCTCCCTATCCTCGTCAACAAAAGAGTGTTAATCTTTCCTCAGATTGAACAGGTATTAAATTTGCCTTAAAATTAAGATCTTTGAATCTCTGGGTAGTTATTAACCTGGGTAACTGGGCATATCAATAATATAAGGGAATATCAAAGATTAACTTGTATCTAGCAATTCTCAATGGTCATTAGTAGTGACAACATGCATAAAATATGGGTTTCACTTTTCTCACTTGAAGTTTTCTCCTTTATTAAAACAGTTAAAAGTATTAAGTTTTAATATTGTGTTGACATATTTACAACTATAACAAATACAGAGTAAAGAGCATCTCTCGTTCTCGTGGACATACCTTACTTCGTTCTTTGGCGTGTAAACCTGTGTAGATTTTGAAGATAATTAAAAAAAACCGTTTTTTCTCCAACATAGTTAAAAGCAGTTATACCCTTAAGTTGCCCAGTTGATAAGGAACTTACAGTAATTGTTACTATGCCAGCATTTGATTTAGTCAGCTTTGTGCCAATTTTTGTTAAATTTTGTTTAAAGGTGAAAGCCTGTTTCCTGTCAAATTCAATACCTATAAAACTGTTGAAATGTGGCTAATGTTTTACACAGGCTGATGCTGACGAAGGGCCAAATGCTGCTATCCTCTGCTGTCATTGGTGGGAATCTGCAGGGCCAATTCTCTATAGACAGCCAGTCTGGCAGTAAGCCTCATGAAACCCCTCGACTATGAGAACACTAGCTTCAGGCTCAATATTGAGCTCAAGGTACATTTATTCTAGATCTAAAGGTCTTTTCATTTTTCAGGTATCTAGGCTGATCTGTGTAGGTTTTGGCACTTGGCTGCTAGTGGGGATCAGTTTATAATTTGTTAATTGCAGTCTAGCCTATTAGAACAATTTATTACCAACCAGAATTTAATGGTCAGGGAAGACAGTGCAGAACTTAGGTATAACTGAAGAAAACCTGCATTTTAAGTGTATTGTCTTTACGGTTTTGTTATCCTGTCAGAAGACAAATGAGATTAGCATTCTAAATCTTTAATAGAACATTATAAAATAAATATTTGGATTAACAACATTTATTGATGTTTAGATGGTGGCAGTCCTGGAAAGTCCAACACAACTTTGTTGCTGATAAATGTGAAGGATGTCAGCGACAAGCTCCTCGATTCTATGCCCGGCTCTTTCAGAGGCGTTTCTGAAAAGTGTTCCTGTGGGCTACAGTATATAGTCAGGTAAGTGCCGTAGCATAACACATTTCACTGAAATATTATCTAAAAACACTGGTTCGATTTTGTAGGTGATTTATTTGTACTTATTGGCTTTACAATAATGGAGGTTTAAGACTTAGATAAACCTTCTATGCTTTATAAGTTATTGTAATTTTAAAA
>CM032067.1:13602687-13628910 GCA_018831715.1 Matsumurasca onukii
AAAATTTATATCATTTGAATTTTATTAAATCCCTTGTCATCACAGTGGACGTTGTCGTATGACCGTTTTAAATAATTATCACCTGAAAAGAACCTAAATGAGAAAATACCAGAACATGAGCAATCCTCGTTTGGGATCCATAACTAAGCCGAAATATTACTTGATATTTTTGACTTACTTTTGCCTGTAGAATCGATTCTGCATAGCGCACTAGACATTTTTGTGACACCCTGTATAAGGGTGAAGCCAATTTAAGTTAAATCTTAGAGCAAAAATGGAAGAGTAGAAAGTAGAACACGTCTTTGTCTCGAAGTTTTGTAAAAGAAAGATGTATAATTAACTGGTACGAAACAAAGGACCCTTTGTTCCAAAAGCTCGGTTTGTTAGCCTTTTTTTCAGTTTAATTTTGTACCCTGTCGTCTTTGATATAATGTGATATAAAAGTTCGTATAACTAAATTTATATTGTATTTTATATATAATGTGACACCCCTTTGAAAAAATATTTAAAATACAAAAATACCAATAAAGAGTGATATTTTTAATCAACAAGCGCTTTCGACAGTAATCCTGTCAACATCAGGCAATAATATCCACTTCAAGAACGAATTACCCCTTTTAAACTCACTCAAATTGTTATTGGTGGATAATCAAAATATTAGCCAAGCAAAGAATATTCAATTCAATTCAATTTATTTATTGTTGAATCTTACATAGACTTGGCCCCACCAAGTCACGCAGGACTTGTCGGCGGGGTCCACCATGAAAAAGTTAAGAATAAATGTTATACAAAGAAAATAGTACACACAATAAATTTATAAATTACTCAAATCTATGTAATTATGTATACAACGGCGACCAAACATCACTGTCATCAACTTCAAGAACCTCCACGATTCCTAAGCCAAGTCCTCTAATTGTATCTGATTATCATAGACAAGAGAAACTTTATACAGACGTCGATTCCTTACTTTGATAAAAGAGTAGTTATTCAGAAAATCCATCACCACACTAAGGTCACCATGTCTGCACCTCACTCGTAGCCGCCCCACACCACCACCACAAACCGATACGGCAACCTCCTTGGTGATGGATGTTCCCTACCCCATTGAACATCTGCATCTTTCTGTTATCTGTGCTAACTACATTTCTTCTGTGTTTCAGCTATCCTGAACTCTCTCTGCAAGGAGTTCCTGAACGTGAACGTGTCGGCTATCCTCTACCTGATGAACTATGAGAAGTACGGACGAAGCACGGCGTCTGCGCAGTACTTCCTGCAACTGGCCGGATACCTGGGCATCCCCGTCATCGCCTGGAACGCTGACAACTCCGGCCTTGAGAGGGTGAGTGAGTTCTTTGCTTTTACGATGTAACTTTCAAGCTTTCGCGGCCGGTGTCATTATAATCTAGTTCTTCCGGTTCACACCGCGTCCAAACTTCATAATAGGTTGAGATATTTCGGCCTCACTGTGGAGTACCATCAACCACTGATTAGCAGAAACTCAAATCAACCAATCAGTAACTGATGAGGTACCTACTTCAAAGCGAGGACAAAATATCTCAACCTAATATTATGAAGTTTAGACGTGGTGTGAACCGGAAGAACTAGATTATATATGTAACTTTTCCTGTGGTTTTCTGTTTTTTGAAAATTTAGCCTCTGCTTCGGCCTACGGCCTCAGCTTTATGGAACTGCTTACTAAAGATTTTTTTGACAAACGGTCTTTGACCTCCATCTTGGGATTTTGTTTTCTACAACCCCACACGATGGTGGTTGGCCTGCGATTACCACATGACCTAGCTAACCAGCTAACAGAATAGTATCCCAAAGTAACCTTTTCGTTTTAAGTTCAAAAATGGAAAACATATGCAAGCATATTAGAACATGTAAACATATTATGCATAAAATAATTAAAAATTGATGTAGTTGAAAATGTTCCCACGTTTGGACGTTGAGATTGTTTCTTAAAAAAGTGGTACCATATTTTTCCAAAATAATGGTTATGAATGGATTTTAAATTGAAGGGTTAGTAGCAACAGGGAAATAAAACGTATTAAATAACTAATAATAAAAACATGAAACAAAGCACGTTTTGTTAAGCTTATTATAAACGAAACAATTTTCGTGGAATGAATCGGACTCTAAGAGTATAAACAAACTTATTCCAAAAGGTGTTTTGTTTCATATTTTCCCATTAGTGTATCAATTAAAATTGGAATTGATTATTTCATATTTACTTTTATCAAAACTGTTTTACAATAATTACGCATATTTTGTTAATTTGAAGTAAGTTATAAAGAGGTAGGAAACTTATTGGTTGGTTTACACCATTTGTTTGAACCGTTATAGATACTAGTTTTAATACCCAGAAAACTTAATTGTTTTGCGTATTGCAGTCTGTTATCACTCTTAACCAAGACCTAAACACGTAAAATTAAATCAAAATATCGGCAAACTCTATAAAACTAACCTGAAACGTCACGGTAATCTCAACCAGTTTATTAGATAAGGATTCGTCTAACCACATTACAGACGCGTTGGCACAAAATTAATTATCAGATATCGGTCGTAATTGGAGCAGCAATCCCGCATACAAGCATTACTAGATTACCTCCGAGCTAGTATATTCCCTTGTTACTCTCCTCACGTCTGTTAGAATGAAATTACACACGGTTTCTGAAAATATACTTATATTACCTAGTTTAGTTCTCAAACTCTTATGATGTTTCTTTTGTTCGTTGGTTTGATTTGTGATTTAGACTTATGGAAAGGGGTGTATTTAGTTGTATAGGGTGAGTTTTATATGCCCCTCACCTTAACTTTTGAAAGAGGGACTTGAACCTTTAGGGAATGTGTAGGTTCCTGAAGTTTCTTTTGACGTACTTTTTTTTACCCACCCCACCCAAAACGGGTTCAATCTCCATATTGACTCAATATTAATTAAATTTATTTTGTCAACAAAACAACACTTTTACATCTAACTGTTATTTATAGTTAACATACACTGGTTTGTATCTTAACACTGGTTAATATTGGAAGCAACTATTAACTTTGTGTAAAAGTGTACTGGCCGCTAAACTTAGTGGCGTTCACTATTGGCCGCCAGAACTGGACACCACTACTGGCCCTATGTACAACGACATTTAGTGTAAAGAAATCCGTATTGTGTTTTAATGTCCTTTTAGTGGTGGCCATCTTAGAATTTATATTTAAAATACAATTTAAAAGGAATCAATATTTCAAAGATAATTTAATTATTTTATTCCAGGGAATCTAAATAGCAATCCAATGATGAAAATATGTTAATATCATATGAAGAAAACGCTTCATTTTTTTCCATGTACAATGATGGGTGTTTGGTCACCTGGCTACCTTTTTAAACATATTTCGAAACTTTCATATTTTTTATGTTAGGGCATTTACAATAAAATAACAAAACAAAGTTATCTTCTAATTAGTCAAAACTGAATTTTAAAGATTCTAAGTTACATGTTTAAACTTTAGACGAGATACTGTTTTGTTGAAGTACCTTTGGCTGGATTCTAACTAGTAGACAAAAGTAAAACCGTACTTATACAGGGTGTCCAGTAATTAGAGATCAAACTTCACCAGGTGACTTTTCAGGTCATAACAAACAAAAATTTCCTGTAACACATAGTCCTATCTCACTTAGTTTTCCGTCTGTCTGTGTTTTACTAAATAATTTTATCTCCGAGGTAAATTAAGTTATAAACTGAAAACATTGCACACTTGTTAGTATAATTAAAACCAATATTTAGCAAATAAATTGACTAGGTGCGCCCTACTATAGGACTGGCTATAAAACGTTACTAAGAAATTTTCAAAAAAGAATATTTGTAAATAACTTTATGATCATCGGACAAAATATGTAACCCACAGGGAGATCACACATATTCCTATAGTCATGTACAATTAATATACTGTTCAGAAAAAATACTCAAAACATATTATTGGGGTAATGATCGGTAGTAGTTTTATCTTCCTAGGTCTGAGTCTTAATTTGCTAATGGCATTAATATTTTATTTTCAATATAAAATCGTCAAATTCCAACGTATTTACATGTATCAGTGTTAAAAAACTGACTGTTTATATTAAACTATGTAATTAAAAGGTTAAACCTTTATTTTGTCTTAATTTTACATAAATTGCAGATTCAGATGATGTTCAACTTAACAATGGATTCTTAATGAAGCCCATCAAAAGCTTAACTTTCCTCTTATGATGTGTTCTGAACGTTTGGAAGGTAATTAGGGAACTCTCGCTTTAACTTGTCTTGTTTACGTGGAGATTTATTTACACTAATTCGGTCTTTTTATTCGATATACAGGGTGTCCAGTAATTGAAGATCAAACTTCACCAGGTGATTTGTCATGTCATAATAAACAAATCATTTCTTATAACACATAGTCTTATCTCGCTTAGGTTTCCGCCTGTCTGTCTGTCCGTGTTTCTTATTAAATAATTTTTATCTCCGAGGTCAACTAAGTTATAAACTGAAAACTGTGCACACTTGTAAGTATAATTAAAACCAATATTTAAAAATAAACTTGACCAATTTTCACTTCCGGTTCATGAATTGCGGTCATATTAAATTTTAAGCTTAGTAACTCAAAGCCCTTACACTTTATTGTAAATATACAAGAATAACAATACATAGCAAATGATTTTATGAACGTTTTAACACCAAGTTTGTTGTTCTGTGATTATTAATAACGGAGAAATTTCAGTTTTTCTGAGCGCTTTCCTGTATTAACATATGTTTCTTAAATATTAACAAAGGAGTGCGCCAAAGTTGTCCTGCAACAAATAGTAACGGAGATAATAAAGTTTTCCTGATCACACCCCTTTATAAAAACATTCGCCACGTATTGTTATTCTTGTGTATTTACAGTAAAATTTAAGGGTTTTAAGTTTATAAGCGTAGAACATTTAATATGGCCGCCATTTTTAAACTGGAATTGGGAAAAAATTGTACTCTTGGTTTTCTTTTTATTTTGACATATATAACCTTTTCTAGAAGCCCGCACTTTTACTTTTTTTGGGACATTCTGTATAAGACACTTAATAACCCTCTTTATTGCCCTTCTCTGACTCAAATATACGTACCACAAACGAAATATCATCTGAATCCAGTTATTTGTGTAACAGTCCAAACTGAGTCGAGTTGCCATGATTTTATTTCAGCCATACTTTATAACAGCCTATACCAATACCAGTCATTCTATTAACGTTAGAGCATGAACGTTTGTTGAAAATGGTAGAATTTCTGAATAAAGAATTATAATTCAGATCCCGTAATTCGTGTATTCTTCTTACTCACTAAGAACTATGGAAAACGTCCGAATTATAAAACTAAGCAGATCTGTTGAAAAAAAGTCATGACCCATCACTCCAATGACGCAAGTTTGATTACTGCAGTCACCACTAACAGTTTGTTAAGGGACTAAGGGATAACTTTAGGTAAGGGTCGAGAATAAATGGCAGAGAAGACTTCGTATTCCTAACTGCGTCTAGTTAAACAGACAAGCTTCTGAGGTTCAAATAATATTGCAGAAGTGTTCAATTGTTTTTGAGAACAAGAAAAACACGACGTTTCGCGATCTGGAATCCAATCCCGTCTTCAGGTGAAAATTAACCTAAAAAATAACACACCCAAAATTAAGAAATGTGCTAGCCTAAAATTAATCACCATAAACAATCCAGAAGAGCTTTACAAACTTTCTGTTTTTTTTTTTCAGCGAGCTTCTCAATCATCCCTGCAACTCCAGCTAGCACCCTCCCTGGAGCACCAGACGGCCGCCATGTTGAGTATCCTGGAGCGCTACAAGTGGCATCGCTTCTCCATCGTCACCAGTCAGATCGCAGGACACGACGACTTCATCCAAGCCATCCGGGAGCGAATATCCGACATGCAGGACAGATTCAAGTACGAGCCTTCCTCTAGTTAATGAACAATGTTAGATTGCTATATTCTTGATAATGACTTGCGGGTGAGAGGTTTTGTCTTCCTGTTCTTACTTTCATTGAAATTATCAATCCTGTGTATGACTGTAGTTGAATTAAAATTAGAAAATTATTGAATATGAGTGATCTATGGCGGGTTGGAATCGTGCCGACCCGGAGCTACTTCTCCGCTGGAACGAAGTTAGATCCCTGCTTCACCACTTACATTTGTAAAGTGACTATACAGTAACGCTAGGTAAAGTCGAGGTTGCGGTAGAGAGGACTTATGGTTTTAACTTCACCCAGTTAAACAAGACAAACTGTACTTTTACCTTCATGTTCTGTTTGTTGTTTCGATATCAGGGCGCAAATTTTGGCCTATCTTAAACCGACTTTGACTCTCTATGCTAAAAGTATTTTTTATTAAAATGACCACATTCTAAACGCGTTTGAAAGTTTAAATTTATTTCGAACAGACCTTGAATTGTGTGGTTATGACTTAATTTAGGTAAACCTCAATAGAACAGACAGTTTGTGGTTATGTTCTTGCTCGGTTATGATTTATTTAAGGAGATTTTAACGCCTAACAATGATATACACGGTGAGTTTTAGATGTCCACCTCCACACTTTAACTGTTAAAAAAGGAAATATTGTAAAAAACTCTTTAGAGAATGTTTGTACAGTATCTTGAAGTTTGTTTGAGTACTTTGTCACCCCCTCCCCCCGCCCACACCACGGATTATGGAATATGACTGTAATGTTTCGCCCAGAGGATTTTCAAGCAAAACTTTACGTGAAATGTGTAATTTTAACCTTATTTCCTGTTTTCTCTAAATAGGTATTATAAAAAAATCAAAATCAAACATATATTTTGCGTCATTAAATTTTGTTAAAAGGTTCCCAATCTTTTGAACTGCCAAGGGGTTGTATTTAAATATTTTGGGGGGTCCTCCAGATTTTGGTGAGGGTGACGCAATGTACGTCAAAACTAACTTTCAAATTATTTCCTTTTTAAGGTGGGGGTAGGGATATTTAAAACTCACCGTGTATAATCGAAACATATAGCAACCCTAAGGCTAACCACCAAATTTGTACCGTTTGACGGAACTGTTTACCCAAATTTAAGAAAGATAGATGGATATATTTTAAGAAGAATTTAACAACATATTAAATAAGTCTGAGAAATTGAATAAATTTAAGAGAGCTATTTTCAATAGTTCATCGAGACTTTAAGAGACATCGTACGCTCCTTTCAAGCTTGTGTAATGTCTACTTGAGGAACACAGAGCATTTGAAAACGCTCTTCTGCGCTGTAAATGCTACGTAATTACCATTTCCATTACATTAGTGGAGCCGTTTGACCATTTACATCAACTGTATAAATTATCCATCAAACAAATCAACGTCAATGTACGAGATTAGAATTTAATAAATTCCAATAGCTGTTAGTGACCATTTTAAATTAACATTCAGCACTTTTGATATAGTTTCATTGTAAAATTAAACTTTCTACATACGGTTTTAGATAGGTTCATATCAGGCATATATTTGTTATAAAACAAACTGTTTCTATTGTTCGTGAAGAGCTAATAGATCAAAAACAGCAAATAGTGTAAGAAAAAAAACACGGTTTTAGTTCCGGTTGAATCCACCAAACAAGATAAGCTAACAGCTGCATCGATTAACAGAATAGATAAGGAATGATGTGGGCACAGTTAAGCTAGAGTGAACACATGGGAGTGTAATGGACAACGGAAACCCATTACCTAGCACAGCCCCCTTGGGGACAGCTAGACAAACAACGTTTATGTCTTTAGCCCATTTGTATGCTGGGCGGGGACAGTATGCTAGAGTGTTGCACATTTCCATGTATGCATCTGTATATCTAAATCTAACTGGAGAAAATATATTAGTCCATAATTTAATTGAGTAAAGATGCTTTAAAAACTCTCAAATTAAGTACGATAAAATAGAACCAGATGACCTGAAAGAAAGATAAGCACTTCTTCGCCAACGTAAATCTTAAGAAGTAACCCGTGATATGACAGTTCTTACTGTTATGTTTCTGATAAGAGTTATAAACTTCCCTTATTCATAAAACTATATGAGGTTACACTCAACTCTAATTGGAAACTTTTATTGTCGAATTTCCTTTGGAAAAATAAGAAATTCATGCCGTCAGCATGGTAAGACTCAGACCCGGGACCAGGAAATGAGCATCAAACCTGACCCCTAGAACACTTTTTGGGAATTTTTTCAACACTTTATATACAAATGTGTTATATATGTATATATGTGTACTCTCTAAAGGTCACATTGTTCGTCCAATTTTCATGAAATGTTCCTTTTGTAAATATCTCGGTCAAGTTCCTTAGCCAGCAAAATCAGGCTACTGGAAATACCCTTTAGTACTTGTATCAAGCCTTATCAATATTTATCAAGCTTTGGTCTAGCGTGAGTCTGAGGCTTCCGCTCACAGCGGAGGCAAAGCTGAGGCCGAAGGCCGAAGCGAGGCTGTGAGCTAAGCGAAGCACTGTGATTCAATTTTGTTTCTCCAATGCGGTTTCTTCATGATACGTGATGAATGAATGAATGAATGAAAAGTCTTTATTTACGTGGCGAAGTTAGGACTTAATAGTACCAGAGTAAAGATGAATCAGGTTATCAGGGGTGAATCTGCAACGTTACATGATGTACATGAATAGCTCCGCATATCACAAGCTTAAGACATTTCTGGCACGCTAAGGTACTTGTTACCATTATCAATCACAGTGCTATGCAGCCTGCTTGGTCTTGTGAAAGCTTGCTGAGCTGAGAGAGCTAGTTCAACGTTGTTTCGTCTCATCAGGTACAGACAGACAGCAGATTGCAGCTGTCACTGTACTACAGCGAACTGAGTTGACACAAGTGTTTAGTTCCGTTGAAACAGAGGGAGGAACAAACCTCACGTATTCTAAAGTAGTTTGAAGACAAAAATGTCTGGACCGAACCGGGACTTGAGCCCGGGTCTCCCGCTTGCCGGGCGGTTATGCTAAACCACTACACCATCCGGCCCAACTATTTCTGCCTTCAAATTTAGAGAAGTACTTGAATCTGAATGTGTATCCAAAACATGTGACTGTCAAATAGTGAATTTAAATCAACAAGTTAGAACTATTACAAACAGAATATAAATACTATGTCAAATGACTTATTATAGATCTTAATTTTGTACTTTTTAGCGTTTATACAAATTATTATTTTATTTATTTTATTTTTATTTTATTTTATTTTCATGTCCAATACAGTTAAACAACCAGTTACACTGAAGCAGTTAAACTACGTTAAAAGTCCAATGTGGGGCCTTCTTCAGGCACTTCAACCAAATATATAAATAAGTATGTATAGTCTATTGAATTTTAACATTCTTTTTTTACTAAATTGGTGAATTAAATTTTAATATAACACTACAATCAATTTTAACTATGAACAAACAATAATTAACAATAATTTTAACAATATTAGATAAATTAGATAACACATTCAGATAAATAACAATATATAACTTTAAATAAATAAACATACAGCAACAATAATACTAAATTAACCAACAACAATACAATTAAACGATATAATTACATAGGCCTAACACTCGTAATCGTTTAAATGGCATAGACAATGATAATGGAAAATTTGAAGATGAAAAACAACTGTCCAAAATAAACAATTACACAGGTGACACCACTCGTACATTTTACTTTAAATAATTTAAAATTGTCAAACATAATGTCAATTTTGTCATTCCGTGTACTGATCAAGTTGTAAGACCTCATGATTCTGGGTAGAGGAGAGGAAGCATGGGCGACGGTGCGGCAGTAAGGAAGAGAGAGAGGCTTTTTTGTTCTACTCTGGAAGGCAGCGCGATAAGACAGACCGGCTGCTGCTAGCAGCGTCGTCAACCTCGCCACGCACCAGTTTATACAGGAATACCAGACCCATTACTGTTCTCCTCAGCTCTAGTCTAGTCAACCCAAACAGCTGTAACATTTCCTCATAAGGAACCGTGTATGTGTATACATTAAAACATTGTAGAATAAAAAAATCTTAAAAACTTTTTCTGAACTCTTTCGAAGTGCTTCACAACACTTATATGAACTGGATTCCAAATTATTGAGTTACTCTCTAATCTAGATCTGACCAAAGTATATAAAGTTTAATTAGGGTTTCGAAATTTTGAAAATGTATGCTTTTGTCTAAAAAATAAAACCCATAATTTACTAGCTGAAGCAATACGCGCTTCAATGTGAGGGTTAAATGATAATGATTGATTCATTAACACACCTAAATCCTTAATATTGTTTACCTTGAAATTAAAAATTCCATTCAAAAAAATAATCATTTTGAAATGATCCCTGAGTTCTAGTAAAAGTCATTGACATTTTGATGCATTGAGTCATTTTATTGGTTTTGTCCATCTAAAGACACTATCTATGTCTTGTTGTAAGCTAACGGCATCATTAGGATTTTTTATATGCTTAAACAGTTTTAAATCATCAGCAAATAGCAGGGCTTCAGAGACAAGATACAATCTGCTAAATCATTAATTAATACAGTAAAAAAAGGCAGGGTCCTAAGTTTGAGCCCTGCAGAACCCAGATTGAACAACATTAAATGTTGATGATGAGACACCGTTGTAAAAAAACAAACTGCTTTCTATTAACAATGTAAGTTTTAAAAAAAATTCAATAAATTACTGAAATTCCATAAAAATGTAACTTTAATAAAATTGAGTGATTAACTTTGTCAAATGCCTTAGTTGGTGATCCAGAAACAACGCATCTGTTTGGGCTTGAAGAGTCCACCCCGAGGAAACGTATTTGTAAATTCTAATAAATTAGTATTGACCGACCTTCCCGAACAAACCCGTGTTGACTTTGTGAAATATATATTTTAATGTACGAATAGAGCTTTGTGAATTAGATCCGTGTCTCTAAAGTAGTGATTATTGGTTTAATACCGTACTGTAAGGTGTATAAAATTCGAAGTTGGTAAAGTTTAAGGTTTCAAGTGAAATTTCTACTAGTTGTTGGTTAAAAATTTAGTATTTCGATATGGTGTACTGCAAATCGACCTATTACAAGTTAAACGAACCTGGTGCAATATTTTGAGCTCACAAAAATTTTATTAAAAGCTCAACGGTAATATTTCAGCTGAAAACCAACATATGGTTTCAGATTCACCATCCTCAACACGGTGTTGGTGACAAGGCCGGCTGATTCACAACTTGCCTCACCCGAGTCCCGAGTCATGCTTCTGGCCCCACAAGAGGCAAAGCAACCTTCACATCCTCTCCGCTGCCAGAGACTACAAGATAACAGGGGAGAACTATGTCTGGGTGGTGACCCAGAGTGTCCTTGAGAACCTGCGCAATCCTTTACTGCCCCTGTCGGCATGCTAGGTAAGTTAGTTGACTAGACCACAGGCAACAGGGAGAACTATGTCTGGGTGGTGACCCAGAGTGTCCTTGAGAACCTGCAGACCCCTGCACGCCCCTATTGGCATGCTAGGTAAAAAGGCAAGATAAGACTAGACTACAAGGTACAGGGAGAATCCAGGTCTGGGTGGTGACCCAGAGGCACTCATGAGAGCCTGCAGATCTTATCAGTTCCATGTAGGCATGCTTGGTAAGTTAGTTTACCTGTAATTACAAGATACAGAGAACCATGTCTGGGTGGTGACCCAGAGTGTCCTTGAGAAATCTGCAGACCTCCTTATCAGTTCCCTGTCGGCATGCTTTTTCTGCAAGTTATACGACTAGGATAAACCGATACAATAGGCTCCTCTATTTTGGAATTTTAGGATTGATCAATTGGCGAAAACGACAAACTTAAAAAAAACCATTAATTTTAAAATATCAAAACCAATGTTATAATCGTTCACGGGCACAATGTCATCGTTCTAAAAATAAACAAAGTTTCAAACAGATTTCAATACAATTTGAAATACGTTTTCCCCTCAAGGTATTTAATGCAAAAACTTGTAGTACAAGAACAAGTACTACTAAAATATAAATCTGGTATTGAATGAACAATGTCCAGCACGTAATGTCAGTATTTTAGTGTATCTAAAATGTTGCATTAATTCGTACTCAGCTATTCTTTCAACTTACAGTGGTATACATTAATTAATCCTCATGTCCTCATTTGAATCCATGCTCCCAATTCCAGCCCAATTACGTATGTCAATTTTATGATAAAGGTATTTTCAAATATTGGTTGGAATTAGTCCGGGGGTTAGTTTTTAAGTTAAGATATTAATTAAATATAGTTCCTATGTAGTCCCTCTGAAGATTTCCTGGTGGAGGTTTAACTACCTCAAACGTGTTAGGAGTAGTTTTCTCCGGAAGTGGCTTCGGAAAACGTCCTGTTCTTTCCCTTTCTTACTTAAAAACGTGTTTTAAATTTTAAAATATTATGTTAGTTGTATATGCTCTAGAACTGCAACAGAAGGATTTAGAAAAATAACATAAAATGAAAAAAATATCTCAATTTTAATAAATATGGACAAACAACAGATCTTTCTTGCCTTGTATACCCTCCATCCTGAATGACAAGTCCCTGATTGACGTCAAGAGGCTATGAGTTGGCGAATGTTCGAGTAAATCTCTTGATAACGGACCATTAATTGAAGTCAAAAGGGCGCTACAGGCCTCATAATGACCGTGGGAAAAATAACGGTCGAACGTAAAAGCGAGGGCTATGAGCGGGCGAATAAGAGTAATAAAATGAAGCGGCGACTTAGCACTTAGCTGTGTGTCGGCCTGGTTTTATTTGCATTATTTTGATTTTGTAAACTAAAATAAAACTGATTTTACCTATATAATGCTAACAAAAGCTTTAGAAACAAGCTACTTGGGTTTGGCTTATTCCCCAAGATCTCAACTGTTGAAAACAGTCTGTCATAAAAAGCAAAACCTATTTCTCCTGGGGCCTAACTCGAGCACTCTAAAAGAAGAAATAATCTTTAAGTGTTATAGTCTAAAACAAAAGAAAACACATTTAGAGTTAAAAAGCATGATAAACTGTTATTGATTATTGAAATTTGTGTTCGTATTAGTAAGATTGGCTAGTGCAAATTTAGATAAAGAATTCTAGTATCATTTAAATAACCCATTTATATTTATGTTATGGATTTCAAACCTAGTTAGCAAAACATACATATACACACTTCATTAGTAATCTTTAATTAGCTTGTAAATTTTCGTTCTGAAAACAACTGTGTTTCACGTTTAACACTCCAATGCGCCAGAGTCGTAAAACTATCCGCAACATTTCTGTCGTTAGTTTCGGCACCGGAAAACATGTCACAGGCAGACAACTAAGTTCATGCATAACAGTTTGCCGCGCTTAAGCAGGTCTCACTTATACCGGATATAGAGTGCGCTTACCGGATACAGGGGTTCCAAAGTTTGCTGGACTTAAGCCAGACCTCAGGAGAGTACTTGCAGACGATAACCATCTATTGTGTTCGGTAATGGCTCTGTTGTTCTGCCTTAACTCAATTTATAGAAACGGGTCAGGCTGCGAATAAACTGTTGAATGGAGTAACTTAGAGTTTTGATTTTTAACTGGTAATTAGTTTTAAAATGTATATTAAAATCCAGTAACGTGGAAACAATTAAATATACAATTTACATAATTAGGCTGTAAAATTCATTATCTTGATCCGTGGGAAATACCGTACTAGCTAAGCACTAGTCGACATTGCCCGCCGCTAGAGTCAAACATTGCCCGCCCTGATGATGGATTGTTGTATCATGTCCGAAACGGTGACCAATTTATTTAGAACTTCGACGTGATAGTGAAGTGTAAAGTAGTGACTTTAAAAGCTTATCTGTTTATGTAATTAAATTAACTTGAAAATATACTTGTAGTGATCAATTAAATTTATTCATTTTTCAAATTTGCAATATTATTTGTTGTCTGACGCGCTGTTTGTAATTTGTATAGGTCAGGTACTTTGAGGGTAAGGTTAATTTAAGAGAATCATTGAAGTGCTGGTTTGTTGCTTTTTAATTGGTGACAATGAAATATAATAATTATTAAACTAAACAGATATTTAACATAACATATATTTCCTCGTATGTTTAAAACCATAACATCCTTTCAATTTCAAATATTTTTATTATATGAACAAGGAGAATACAGTTTTGAATTTGGAATCGATCCATCTTCTTGTAAAAGTTAAGGTAAAACACAACAAAACATTTGGAAATGAGCTAAGTTTAAAATGAATAAGCTGACTAGTCAATTATCACCCAAAAACTTGAGTTTTCTTTTGTTGATTTGTTCTGTTTGTTTTCTTAATCTGTTCAATTGTAAAACAACTAGCATAGAAAAGAAAAACAAAATTCCCGAAAACTTTGAACCACTTAAACCAATAAGAAAGACAAAGCTCGTCCACGGTCAGTGGGAGTTATACACCGACTGATTGGATAGCTGAACGACCAACCACATACGTGTATCAAACTGACCAATTGTAACAGAGAACACAAACATACTTAATACTACTCAGCCAACAAAGAAGGAAAAATTCTTTAAAGGTTTGATGATTGAGTGAGTTTTTTTCTAACAGAAAAGTCAACATGGCTCCAACAAAAATGACTAATAATAATAATTTAGAAAATTGCCCATACGGTGAATTATAGTAAGTTATTTAGGATCACGCAGAACGTTAACGTAAACTGAAAACACTAAACATGTTTAAAACACATGTAAATGTTGCATCATTATCATTAAAGATGCGCATGGAACAATTATTCACCCTATTGTGTTTTAATCATCGAAAATAACAGTGTGCAAGCCAAAAAATTATATGATTAAAAATAAATTGGCACATATAATATATAGTTTTGAATGAGTTAGTAATAGATATCGTTAATCAGCTGAACCTAAATTATTAGTGTGTTTTTTTGTTTAGTTATGTAAACAAGTTATAAAAGAATAAAAATTCTATTGAAATAGTCGTATTTAGTTTCTATTTATTACGCTAAAATAGATCTATCAATGGCGACGAGGATGGATGTTAACCGAGGGGCCAAAGGGAAGTTTGGTTCGGTCAGTAGAGAAGGTTCATCGATATCATTGTGAAATTGATAGTGGGGAGACCTGGCGAAGACATGTCAAACAGTTACTGAAGACAACGATTTAAGAAGGAGGATTGATTGATATTGTTAATCAGCAGAACCTAAATTATTAGTGTTTTGTTTGTTGGTGCAAACAAAGTTATAAAGATGAAGTGACCACACAGCTGAGACCGAGGATGCCACACATCTTAGAATCGAAACGTCTGACAATAGTATTATCCACTGATTGACACCGAAACTAGAAATTAATGATGATCTGCATTAAGCAGCTATAAAATAGTTGAAATAGTCGAATTTGGCTTCTATTTATTACGCTAAAATATATCATCAGCAAGTACCTTCATTACCATGGTATTTTACGTTATACCTATGTTAAATGCTTTATATTATACTGATATATAAGCACGGTGTTTTTCAGGAGTACACTTTGACACCAGTGACCGGTTGGTGAACGAGATCACCACGGCTATCAAAGTGTACGCGTACGGCGTGGAGGACTACACGAACGATCCACGAAACGCGAACCACTCTTGAACACTCAACTGAGCTGCAGGGAGCTGGCGACGCACGCTGGAAAACCGGAGACAGACTTATAGGTGAGTCGAAACATATATTCTTAATAATTGCAATACAACAACTTTGTTTTAAACATTAGTAAACGTATTTTGCCACGTGTTATTTTCTCAATGGGTATTCATTATCAGTTTAAGGGTTTGAGTTATTAGCTAGAAAAATTAATACGATCCCATTTTTGAACAGGAAAATTAGTCAATGTTTTTTTAATACTGGTTTTATATTTACAAGTGTGCAAAGGTTATTGTTATAACCTAATTGTCCTCGGAAAAAAATTATTTAGAGAAAAACACGTACAGACAGAGTGCATATGAAAACTAAGCTACATAGGCCTAAGTGTTATTGAAAATTCTTTGTTTATTATGACCTGACAAATCACTTGGTGAAGTTTGGTCCCGTAAAAACTGGACACCCTGTATAGTAGAATTTATTTTAAAGAAGTTGTCTCAATTGTATAGCAAATAATAATAATATTATTTAATCAATCATCCTAAGAAGCTAAAACATGTCACCAAATCGTTTTAAAAAGTTATTTTTGAAGGGTGTTTTGTTAAATATCTATTTATTTTATACTATCAATACTTTTTTTTGTAGTAATGAGCTCAATAAATGATAAATATAAAAGGTTTTGGGGCAATTCCAAAACAGTTGAGTAACCGACTCTTGCAAGGTAGCCAAACATTGAAAACACCGATCTGATTTGTTTATAAGATTGGCATTTTGGTTTGCAACCAGATATTTAGTTGACATGTATCCTGCCAAAGTCTACATATTATAACAATTTATAAAAAGCCCCTATAAAGTATTTGTCAAACTATTAATTAAAATTTTAAAATTGGAACGGATAACACGATACTAAACTTTGAAACTGTATCTCATTCAATTCTAAATCGAATGTGTAACGCCAACTCTAAACACTATTTCATTACACGTGCCTTGTTTGAAGGCCTTGTATTGCCTTCAACAAAGTTAACGAACATATTTATCCAACTCAAATGTTACATATTGAAGGTTCCGTCACAGGCGTTTATATCACTAAATCACTATTTGAGATGCCGACCACTCTCATGAGGGTATTTTAAGGCAAATATGTGGTGAAAGATGAGTGATGAGTGGTAGTAATTAGTTATGAGGTGTAGTCTTGTTACAGACTAAGGCCGATTCTTCCTTAGAATGGGTCATTAATTAGCCCAATGACCAATGGAAACACAAGACCAACGGCTTAACGTGACTTCCGAACCACGGTGATGGTCTGATATTTCTAAACGATGGTGGGGTTGATGTATCATCAGATGATCACTGAGACTATCTGAGCCACTTATATAGCCTGATAAAAACACCACTACTGTGTCGCTTACAGAATTGGCGTTTTAAATCTTTTAGTTTAGTAACGTCCTCCAAATCATCGCAAAACTCACCATTTCGCGTTTAAATGTTTGCGAATTCTGGCTCCCCGTTGGTCACGCTTTGAAAGCACCTCATAATCGTGACAACCCTCATTTTGCATCATCCCGGCTACTCTACTGAGCACGATCAGTGTAAAATAAACGTCGCTCTGCGGTCGATAGAGGATAAGGTTGCAGTGTCGTTTGCCGCTTGAATGTTCTTCTAACCATATTGCCGGCAATTTCATGGTCTCTAGGAGACAGTATGACTTCTTCAGATAAGACTTTTACAGAATACTATGCTCGTGGTATAAACTGCTATATACCCAATCTAGACCAAATTTTAATGTTTTAGATTTTACTAATACTTTCATTTAATTATTATATTTTCTCTGCAATTTATTTGCCTCAGTTTTATGACTGATACATATATTGTAAACATGTTTCATTTATTAAAAAAAAGCAGTTGTCAATTTTTGTTCATTTTTTCAAATATAACACATTAGTTTATAATCAAATTTGCCAAAATAATGAATATACATTTTCATCATATAATACATAACGTGTGTAAGATGTTTTATGGTTCAGCTTAAATTCCATTTTATCACTCTAAAACACATTAAAGTTGAAAATTAAGATATATGTTTACCGATTTTGTTGTTTTATAACACTTAGAACTTTTACAGTGGTTGAATTAACTGCAATACATTTCATATTTACTTTATTTAATATGTGATACAATTTAAAGATGACTTTATCATCTATACATACTGTAAACTCGTAATAATAATATATTTTATTTTGGAAACATTACAACCTTTATATGCGTTTAAAAAAATACTTATAAACTTTACAACAAATATTTGAATTTTAAAGTCGATTGATGCTATATCTTCCTTAAAAACAATTTCAGAACCTAATTATTTTTAGTAGCTTATTTTTTTTAGAATTGTATTGAATTTGTTCATGTTTTTTATATTGCAGACATTTTCCATAATTATTAAGAACACAACGTTTTTGGATCTTTCAAGAGAGACATTCACTACAGAAAAAGTTTCAATACATGCTCGTAGTTCCTCACAGATGGTTTTAAGCGAGATAGAAAACTTGTTTCCCATATTCTCAAAGATTGTCTCTAGGTTCGTAATTCTGTTTTTTACTCTACACCAATATTAGCAAAACATGTCAAAGTTGGCCATAAATATGATATTTTAAAAGTATATTTGTTTTGTTACAAGCAGTTTTTTTTGTGTAAGGAACATAGAACCACTCCTACCCTATTATATAAACCCAGCCCGCATTTGTACAAATCTGTTTATAAACGGCGTCGGAAACAGGGGACTACGAAACTTTGCCACTTTTTGAGTGAGCGGAGCAAAGTTTGAATACTACTACTACAATTTCTCTTGACTTGCAAGGTCAGCGGAACGCTCGACTCTTCAAAGAACTGAGCCAAACAAGACAACCCTACTAGAGCCGATGTTTTAGAAACATAGATAAACTTGGATTTCCACCTACCCCTCGTGCACCGGAGAGTAATAATCAATACTCCACTATTTCAGTACTAAACATGGGTTCTGTCGTTGACTAATCCTCTCAGGAGAAAAGTACTCAAACACAAAACTGCTTGACCTAAATCACTAAATCACTATTTGAGATGCTGAAAACTACTCTCATGAGCGGTGTATTTAAACAGACATAAATCACTATTTGAGATGCTGACCACCTCATGAGGATTTTAAGGCAAATATGTGGTGAAGGATGAGTTATATGGTAGTAATGAGTTATGAGGTGTATTCTTGTTACAAACTAAGGCTGACTCTTTTAGAATGGGTCATTGATTAATAGCCCAATGACCAATGGAAATACAAGGACCAACGGCTTAACGTGACTTCCGAACCACGCAGGTAATAATCTGTTATGTCTAAACGATGGTGGGAGTTGACCTATCCCACAATCTACGTTAGCTGACCAGTCCACCTGAGGACCTCCTGAAGACAGAATATGATTGTAGATCCCGAAACGTCCTGCACAATACCACAGCTTTAATCTAGATCGTCTTCTAGATTAAACAAAAAAGTAAAGTACAAAAGCAGTTTGATTAGCCGAGTAATTGGAATTTCAACTTCATTGCCTTTGCATTACCAAGACACGGCGCTATCAAGCTAATCCTAAGATGTTTATGCACTGTTATTAGTTAACGGCAAATTGTTTACCTTCTTTAAGAACAGACAAGCAATTAAAAACTAAAAAAATAACCCATTCATGCAGTGTTGTTATTGTATGGTTTTTTATAATTATTCGATCATTCTTTACGTTTTGCCAAACAATGCTAGTACTTTTGGTTGCTAGCTAAACTCTATTTGGAATAATGCGATATTCATGCCCTCAGTTTGGTAAGGCCCAGGAGTCAGTACCGTTTTGCGAATTTATTCATGGTTATATAAATATGTGGTTCTATACAAATTACGTACATGACTAGAGTCCGTGCGTTTCTTCGTGCCGCTTGACCTGGAGGGTGGGTGTAACCAACTGTCCAGTCTTTCCATGGCACTCGTACTGTGAGGAAAGGCTATTACTGTACTTTTTGAAAACATCGATTTGTTCCCCCACTCTGTCCCCTTACTTCCCCTCACCGAGCGCCACGAAGAAACGCACAGACTCTAAATGAAATAAACTCGCCTGGATTTGCGGAACCACTTTTGAGTAGCCCAGATTGGCATGTTTACTACCACCGCGCCTGACACGATGCCGAAACGTCGAGAAAGAACGAGAGCGGATGAATTTTCCTAGCTTCCATTAGGCCATATATACACCTCAGGGAGTTCAGTTCAGTACAAGACTGTGTAAAAGGGCCCGCGCACCTTTGTGAAAGTGTGTGAACATACAGGGTCACATCCCTAGTGCGTGAACAGTATCAGTGCTCGCTGCAAACATCGGCGAGCCATCGTCAAGGGATCGTCACATAACGTTGAGACGTGGGATTTCCGACCGAAGAGTGCTACGAGGACATGTGAGCGAACGGAGTGAATACACTGTAAAGTGTAAATCGTGAAATAATTAACTGTACATCGTGTAATAAATTGTAGCCACTGAGCGAATAATAATTTGTGTTAAACGTTAGTACAGGGTGTTTTTTTAAACGCAACCCAACTTTCAAACTTTAGTAAGTCATTTTATACGAACGCTATAAGGTCGTAAATTGTACCATTGGTTTGTTCACTTCAATATCTACCAGATGGTACGTACTTTTGCAGTAATATAGTGGTTTTGATTTGCTAATTTGATGTTATTGTAAAATAAACGCAATCACGGTTTTAGCAAAGATCAAAGAGTGCTTATTGTCGAAGAACACTTAAGTGAAAGATAATATTTTTTGTCAAGATGCGTTTAAAATCAAGTATCCAGGTGTTAGTGGGCTGTCTGTTTTGTTGTTACGAAATTTTGAAAGATTTTTTAGGAGAATTTTCTAATTCAACCCTAACATTGTCCGTCATTTCTTTATTCAGTACAGTCCACCCTCTGTTATGTTTTCCGTTCCCTACATAACCTATTTTGTTAAACTTTTTTTTACAAATCTGTGAATTTTAGATTTGTTTGGAATATTACACCTGTAAACTTGACCCCAAATTCCTCTTGACAAAAAGAAATTATCTTCTTCTTAAAGTTCTTCAACAATAAGCAATGTTTGATCTTTGGCTAAAACCGTGATTGCGTTATTTTACTATAGCATCAAATTAGCAAATCAAAACCACTATACTACTGCAAAAATACATACCATCCGATAAATATTGAAGTGAACAAACCAATGGTACAATTTGACCATATAAAATGTGTAAAATAAATATAAACAATTAAAAAAACTAACGCCTTATTATTTGTAATCCGTAAAAACGCTACAAAAAAATTACATTCTACACAAACACAATCACAAAAAACAACACTAACCGACTGACACTAGTTGAAAGGTGTGTTTCTGCAGAGGATCCATTAGCACAATGCAACATGTCAGCTCGTATTCAAATTATCAATTAACAAACACAATGCTGCTCGAGCCTTGTATTGTAATGTACTCTTACGTTTTCTTCAAGTCCTCTAATGGTTTTTTTTTACAATTTGTAAGCTATCCCTCACAAGATTTTGCAAAATATTTGCTTTAGTCAAAATAAAAGTGTACCTAAAATTTCTGTTTTTGATGGGTATAGCCAAAGGGAGTGAGACATAAAACTATCTTTGTGTCGTTGGTTGTGTAGTACCTTTCCTTCAAAGTGCCTGGTGGAGGAGTTCTTTTGATGAAGAATTCGAGAACCTTCCACTCGCATTTTAGGTCAGGTGCGACGCAACGTATATCGAACAAATTTTAGGTAACCAATAAAACTTGTTCATAAAGGGGTATTAAATGTTTTCTGTCATTTTATCTCTCTCTTTCATATTTATTAATGTGTGTGTGTGTTGAAGGGAGGACGGTGTGTATGTGGACAATGTGTGAGTGTGTGTATGTGTGTGTGTGTGTGTGTGTGCGGACTGGTAATGTGAGAGGACAAGTGTGTGGTGTGTGTGTGTATCTAATGGTCTAATAATAACAATGTGTGGTGTTGTAGAAATAATGTAATAATTGGTTATTAATACAATAATGAGTTGATAATTTAATATGTGGTATGAATAGTAATGAGGATGGACTAATGTGGATGGACATAATAATGATGAAAGGCTATGGATAATAATAATGAATAATAATAATAATAATATTATATTGGATATTATTATAATGAATATGGATAATAACATTATGGATAATAATAATAAATAATAATGTTATGGACAATAGTATGGACAATATTGAAATTTAAATAAGAATAACTAATAATATTAATATGAATAATAATTGTATGAAAATAATGATTGCAGGAAGTACGATATGTAATGCTATGTCAATAATAATAATAATGAGATAATAATAATAATAATAGTTAATATGGATAATGTAGTCATAATAATAATAATAATTAAATAATAATATGGACAATAATGGTAGAAGGACAATAATAGTTTGAAGACCTATTAATATTAATGAAGGCGTAATATGGATAATAATAAGTAATAATAATAAATTATGAAATGGACCAGTATGTTTTAATAATGAAACTATTAATAATAGTGTAATAATGGACAATATTGTTATTGACAATGAAATTACTGATAATGGATATTGGTTAATAATGATGGATAATAATGAAATGAAGAATATTAGTTTTAAATAATATGCAAATATTGACTATTGTAATAAATGAAATGAAAAGGACCAGTCATAATGGTAATAATAGAATAACAATAATGTGAACTAATGGATAATAGTAATAATGAATATAATAATAATAATAATGAAATGGATGGACAATAATGGATTCACGATAATTAAACTAATGTATGTGGATAATTTTAATTGTCTTTATGAATAGTAATAATAATTTAATCATTAAGTAATAATTGAATAATGGACAATAAATAATAATAATAAAATATGGATGAAATAGTGGCATTGATGTAAAATAATAACTGAAAAAATGGATAATGGATAGTATGAATAATAATAATAGACAAAAATAGATGGAATAAATTATATATAAATAATAAAGATTTATCTAATAATATATAATATTTTTATTAATATGAATAATTTAGGAAAGTAATAGACAATAATAATATAATAATATAGATAACATATTTAGCTTATTTAAAATATATAAAAGAATATATATAATAATGATAAAGTGTGGACAAATGATATAAATAATAAATTTAATGGATGGATTTGTAAATATAAGGATATTTATATGGATATAATATGATAAAAAATACAAGCAATGATGAAAACCATACAAGATAATGTAAATAATAAATAATGGACAAAAGATAATAATTATAATAATATAAAGCGGCGGCATATATGGAAAGATTATAATAATAGTCTCTCCTCGAAATATACATATTTGAATAGACAACGCATGGATGTCTGCTCCCATGAAAAGATAGATCTCTAATAAAACTCGTCTCATAATATAGATCTCTATAAGACTCATATATATCTCTCGTCTCAAAGCATCTCATATTTCAATTAAAGTAGAAAATATATAGTATATATAAGATATAATATAAATAATAATGAAAATATAAGATCTTAAGACAAAAATAATAATATGGTTAATTATAATAATAATAGACAATAATATGGATATGGATAATAATAGTAAAGGTCAGATAATAATAATAACAATAATAATATGGACATAATAATAATTTATGGATATAAATAATATATACCAGCATATATATCATATTTACTCATCGTTTATCTCTCTCATGGTATAATATAGATAAATATCTCTCTTCGACTCGTTTTCTCTCTCTTATATATAGACATGAAAAATAGATATAGATAAACATAAGATCCTTAAAACTAAACCAATAATGGGTTAGGTTTCCTCGTTATATCTTTAACGTCTCTAATCGTTAGACTCTCTCTTTGTAAATATAGACAGGTAAAATAACTCATGTCTCTTCTCTCTCATTAAAATAAGTATAATATATATAGACATAATATTTAGATCTCAAACTCTCATATCGCTCGTCATCTCATTCGTTTTTTTTTTTTAAGCATGGATATGAAATATTAATAATGGATATGGATCAGATTAATAAGATTGACTAATGAATAATATGGCGTCGTTTTCAAATATATAATATAATAAGAAATGAAATATTGTAGAACCAAGGATAATATATCTTCTCGTTTTCATCATGAAATGATAATGGATAATGGATAATAATAAAATATATATGGATACTGAAATATGAATAATGAATAATAATGGATGGATAAAATAATATATTTATCTTAATGGACGAATAATGATACCATAGTGACTTATATTTGGATAAAACTGTAATGTAATGGCGATATTTTGATAATTACAAGGACAATATGGATAATAATAATAATAATAATAAAATGGCAAGAAAATAATACGGCTTGAGAAAGCAATATGAAAGTTTTTTGGACATAATAATAATAATTGAGCTATATGAAATCGACAAATAATGAAAGCTGTATATGAATACAGAAGTTAATAATTAAAATAATATGGATAATAAACAAATAATGGCAAGCCAGCGACAATAAAATGGCTTCTAATAAGGTGAAGATAACAATGGATATGGATAATATAATAAGATAATATGAATCATAATAATATATATAATGGATAATGCGTAATATCACCTTCAATAGTAATGGAATTAGCTAATAATATATAAAATGTAAAAATGGCAAAGATAATATTACCACGTAATCTAATAATAATATAAAGTAATAAAATATAAATATGGAGGTATGGAATAGACAATGGGCATATGGATAAATAATAATATAAAATATGGATAAAACAATAAATAATTTAAGCATGTTATGAATATGAATTTGAATAATATGTAGTATATAAAAATATTTTTTTAATAAATAAGCAACAGATATATATAGCAGTCAAATAGATAAATATAATATATAGACAGATAGCCATTGATAGTAATGAAGCTAAAGCTAATATATGGGCAAAGCCGTACTGGAATATATATATATGAACTAGTAATAATATGGATATCTTATAATCTGAACAATACGAGGTTAATATGTATACAATGGACCAAGTAGAAAATATATAATATGGATTCTAATATATATGGATAATAATAATATAATGGATATGTTACATAATATAATATGTAAGATATGAAAATGGATGGATAATATGAATAATATATACAATAGACAATAAGAAATGACAGAAAGCCTATACAATGACAATATACTAATAAAGCCAGAAAGCTGAAAATGGCTAGAAAATTAGCGGCTAATATGTGAAATATTAATGTAAATTGAAATGAATGAAAGAAAGAAGTATATGTAAATAATATTAAAGAAATAATAATAATAATTTTGAAAATTAGAGAGAAGCTGGATGGATATAATAGTGTAAAATAATTTATAATATGAAAATGAAGAGAGGACAATTTGAAGTAATATATGAAAAATGACATGAAAATATTATTAATAATATGAAGAAATGTGATAATATTAGTAGTATCATAAGGATAATAATGATTTAGAAAGAGAGAAATAAATTATCTGTGGCTGAATATAACAAAGAAAGAAGTAATGAGAGGAGGAAAATGATATGGGCTATTATTGTGTAGAAGTTAGAGGGTAATAGTAATATGAAAATAATAATAATAATAATAATGGATCCTTCAGCATGGCAATAGCGTATCTTTATCAAAAGCCGCTGTGTGAAAATTAAATCACATGTACTTTGCACAGTGAATTTTTTTTTAATGTGCTTACTTTCTGTGCAGATACCTAGGAGCGTGACTGTGGAAGGGGATCAGGTGAAGGGGAGCCAGGTGGGTTCACTGCTGGAGTGCTGAAGTCTGCTGAACTCAAGATCATGAACTTGCGCCCTGGCGTCAAAGCAGCTGGTCTGGGAGGAGGTAAACACAACCCTCTCTTGTCAACGTTGTAACCATAGAGTACATAGCTTACAGCTGTCTGGCCACTGGCATTGAGAATTATCACACAGCTGAGCTACGTTAGTCATTAATTATCAATGGCTTGACGGCCGTATTTATAACTATATTCTCTAGGCTTCCAGTATCACCTTGTCGTAAATATACTTTCAGACGTTTCGCCCATCTGTAATGTGGCATCCTCAGTGACAGAGCTGGGACTAGACGCGGTGTGATACCGGAAGCCTAGAATATGAGTCATTAGTTATATCAAGGTATGTTATGGTAAGTAGATTGCGCATAATGCCGATGGCTGGGACGAGAAAATCAACAGGTTTGCAGCAAGCACAGATAGCATGCGAGAATTCTTTAAGAGTCTCAAGTAGAGCCACGACGCACGCGCAAATGTTTTCGTTCTCGAAATCGCACGAATTGGTCACATTGAATTCATCGACATCAGACAAAACTTTAAGCTGTGAAGCGGACGAAGTAGAAAGACAGCTTAGAGATGGCAGCGCTATTTGTGCATGGGCTGCCACAACTATGTGGGTTTCCCTAAACCATATTGTGGCATCTAAATTAAGCTCAATACCGTAACACCGATTCAGACTAAATG
>CM032067.1:14918818-15057504 GCA_018831715.1 Matsumurasca onukii
AAGGATCTATAACCAACTACCAGTAGATATAAGAATGCAAAACAATATAATCACCTTTCTCAGATCTGTAAGAAATTGGTTACTCTCTCTAGAGAGTGTAGAACATTTACTTGAAATTACAAACTAAAATCAAAATGTCTTTAGCCAACCAAAATGTTTGTAACCAAAAACTCAGTGTTGTATTAGTTTGGAAATTATTGTCTAGATTAGTTAAAATAAGTATTTGTTAAAAAAACTTTAATCAAATACTTTAAAAAACTTTAATGAGGAAATAAGTTTTTTGTTTTACATGTATTGTCTTAATAATGTTAATGTTTAGAAAGTCTGATGAACACAGTACAGTTTATATTTTATTATTTATTTTTTACTTAGGACAACATTAAATTTTATCAATTGCTCCAGATCTCGTTTGGTTGTTTTTAGGATAAGGATGGAACCCCTAACCGGACAATTTAGTCCTAGGGGCCCTATTTTTTCTTTGCACTAGGTCAGCCTGTGGTAAAGTGAGTGAGTTTTTCACAAGGACAGTAATTATTTTGTTTTGTACTGTACTAAGGAGTGCTGTTTCTGTTATGAGTACACTGTTTGTAATCCCTTTTTTGTGCAAAGAAAAATAAAGAAATTCATTATTATTTATTATTATAGACGCTCGGACGCAGTGCGCCCGGCACTCTGTAGCAGACGACAGTCTGTCACCCACTTCAAATTAACCTGAAGGCTGAATTAGGTATTATCGTGAAGTTAGGTTAGCTTAAGTTAGTTTATTTATTTTTGTAAAAACGTAGTTTTTAATGGTCTCCTCAACCATCCCGAAGTTAAAACATCGAGTTTTTGCCTTTTTGGAAGGTTTGAACTTAGAAAAATGGAAAACTTTAACTTTATAATAATAAATATTAAATTTAATACTTATATCGTACCAATATTACAATGCAGACAGGCTGACAGCCGGCTAAAGTGTAAACAGCATCCGGCTAGTCGACTACATTCAAACATTGCCGTTTAGGGGTTATGATGATGCTCACTTTTTGTTTTCTTTGCTTTTTAATCACTTGACAGCTACGATCCATACATAACACATTTTAGATATTGTATAACTGTACAAAATCACTTAATAGCACATATATCAAAGTAAAATTCATATTAAAATACTTGTTTTGAAGTCACACGTATTTTTACGATTCCAAGCTGAAAAATGTAACTAGTTACATGTAATCGTTCCGGAATTTGTAACAATTACCCGTTATTCGTTACAGCGTTTCGAATGTAACGGTTACGTTACAAAGTTACAGGAAAATGTAACGATTACAATTTTGTAATCGTTACTCCCAAGTCTGCCTAGATCATAGGTGAGGGTTGATCCCCTTGTCAAAACTAACCCAACTGTTTGGAACAAATAATTGTATTTGTTACATTGTGATATGCTTTTCTTGTGGCCATTTAATTATCTTATGACAACTCATTTACAATCATAGAATCCCAAGGGTGTTTGGATCTTTTTGTAAAATTTAATTGGATCTGTAATTTTGATCTTAGATTTAAATCTTAATTACTTAATGGAGTTATTTTGTTCACTCTACGCTGTAAGAGTGTCTTTGCTTGCAAAACCACAGTCAAAGTCTCTAGATATACAGAGCACGACACAGATATCACAAGTCACTTTTCTATAAAGGTTATTAATTTCCGTCAGCTAATTGCTGAGAGATGTCAAGTAACTCACAGTTGAATGTTAAACACTGAAGAAGAGATTTAACATAAGTAAAGACAGTAGACATGTATATTATAAATAGGAACGACAACTATGAATGTTTGAAGTAAATGTAATTACCGGCTCTATTGCTTCTGTTCCATCAAGAGCAAGTGGATCATCTGCCTCCTCCTGAAATGTAAACAAAGCTTTGTTGAGTCAAAATCAAATTGAAATTGTACAGCAAATGGGTATTTTTATCGAATTTCCTTTGGAAAAATGAGATATTCATGCCGTCAGCATGCTGAGATCCAGACCATGTAATGAGCACCGATCCTGACCCCCAGAACACGTTTTGAGTATTTCCTCCAAACTGTATATACATAAGCAGTTTTTTGTTTTATATTTTGTATAAGTAATGTATATATATGTATCATCTCTACAAGTCGCATTTTTGTCCAATTTTCAACAAATTTGGTACAAATGTTCTTTTTTGTAAATATTTTGGTCCCATAACCACACTACCAGAACCCTCTTTTGGCGGGTCTTTTCACCAAAAAGGTGGTTTAATGATGTAAAAACCGTAAATGTTTTCTGAATTTTATGGATTGTATAACATTTTCATACATCAATTTATACCAAAAATTATGAAAATGCATCAAGTAGTTTCAAAATGGTGGCCAAATAGTGATTTTTCACAGTTCAAGTGGAATGAGTAGTTCTATTTTATTGAAATTTCAAATGTGATTATATGTAGTATAACTTCCAGTGAAAACCTTGTAAATCCGAGGCCCAAGGCCGAAGGGAGGCTATGAGCATAGCAAACAACCTCTAACACTCGTCGAAATATAACATAAAACTGAGGTCAAAGACAAAAGTTAGTCTGTCAGTAGGGCGAATTGGTGTAACAAATTAGGAAGAAAATTCTATTCACTCATGCCAGCGGCACTTAAGTGCTTAGCTGTGTGTCGGGTTGGTTTAGTGTTAGGTCCGATTTCGTTGCCACTCTCAATACCACTGAGATTAGACTCAGGACCGAGCTTTGGGGGTTGACCTCAGAGCTGAGTTAATTGTTCCCTCAGAGCCCGTTGTTCGTAAAGAAATACTCAAAAAATTACAATGATCTAAAGGAAAATTAAAAGGGATCTCTTGTCACTTATGCAGAAATGCACCGAGAAAGAGTGTTTTTTAGATTTGAACAGGTCACTAAAACAGCTGTTTCTGCACTTTAGGGAATACAGTATATCTATAACTAAAACCAGATTAGACATAAAGTGCAACTTTTTCCTCTTCCATTATTGCTTGTTTTAACATATCAGCACTTCTGGTTTCTTGGCTACTAGGCTTTAAGGCAATTAGGCCGAAATTAAAGTTTTACTGCACAATTTTTGTTAGGACTGTTATAGTATTGATAAAGAGTTCTAAGATTGTAACTCACTTCTTTAAAGGTATATTCTATTTCTTCCTCATCCCAAAGCTGGGACAATTCTTCTTTCACCTCAGTTTTGGGAATCTGTGAACATTTCATATAAATTGAAAAACTAAAGAACTAGATTAAAAATGTACTCGAAAAATCTGTTGATGGAACAAGTTTTGGATTGTACGAGGGTTGTTCAATAAAGATAAATACTGTTCAAGAAATATGTGTGTAGGATAACGTATGTACTTTTAAAGGAAATGCCAATTGGCTTTTATATTACACTAAAAAAGATAGATATTAAAGGAAACATTTGTATAAAGAAACCACGATTGGAAAATGCTCTACAGTCTTGGAGTACAGCTTGGGCATTTCAACTCATTCATTCTCATACCCCTTATATAATTTACAGGGATTAATGTTGGTACAAAACAAACAGTTGAAAAATATAATTACCGGTTCTTTTACTTCAGCCTTTAGTCCTTCAGGAGCAAGAGAGTCATCTGCGTCAGTCTCCTCCTGAAATGTAAAGAAAGATCAGTTTACTCAACACCAAATTAAAATAGTCTTCTGTAATAAGTTATGGACTCTGTAAAAGTTTAAATTCATTCTTACTCAAAATGTGTATTTCTTTCAAAAACCTGCAGTTGTTAGAATTGCAAAAAGGAAAGTTAAGAAATCCTGAAACTATTTTATTGCAGTCAAAAAGTAAGTACAAGTGAAAGATTATAATATTTTCAGCACTGAATAGTTAAAAAAGAAAATACTATTCTAATAACACAAACTAATTTTAATAAGTAATTGTGAGTAAAATTTGATCATAGTTTTTTGAAATTTTCCAAACTAAAAACTAAAAAGAGCACACAGGTCAGTGTTAAGCCTGAGGATAGAAACATGGTGTCTGAAAGCGTTATTACAAAATATGCTTTATTGAACAATTTATGCCACAACCTTTTCCAGTACTGATCAACTGTTCTAAGATTGCAACTCACCTCTTTGATGATATATTCATTTTTCTACATCCCAAATGTGTAGCGGCTCCTCTTTAATCTCAGTTTTGAAAATCTGTAAACATTTCAAACAAATTGAAAATTACAGAGGTGAAATAACAATACATTAAATCAAAGATTCTTTTATTGGGACGGAATCATCAGTATAACAAAGTTACTGTGTCCTCTTAATTAAATACCAAAGACTAAAGTTAATGAAGGTCAAGCAAAAAATAAAAATACTTTTGAGAAATTTCCAATAAGAAGTGTGAAATCCACATTGTATAAAATACCGTATGTACAACTCTGTTTTTTCAAACCAAAATTAATTTAAAAAAAATAAAAATGTTGTTGGTTTACAAATTATTAAGAAATTGTTAAAAACAAATGTAAATCAACACATTCAAATGTTGAAACTACATTTTAACTTACCTTCCCCATAAAATGTTTGTTTTCTTGTTGCTCAAACTGCTCTGGAGGTTCAAGTTTGATTTTGGTTTTGATTTCCTGGGAACAAATGTTACACATGTGTTAGTTATTACACAATTTACCCCCAAGGAATAAAGGATCAGAAACAGTGTTTCACCATACCTATTGATACAATAAGTGTAAAGTGTAAAACTGCTAGAAGGAGGTACAGTTTGGTCAAATCTCAGGTTATAAAGAAATCACTAGATACAGAAGAAACTAATTAAAACCCTTTTAAAAGGCGGAGGGAAAGAGCGGTGAACTCCGCTTTGGACACCGCTTTAAACATGCAAACAATGTTATGAATAAGGTTAATTCATTACCAGTCATAGAACCCTCCTCTAAGCTCGGGGATTTAGCACCTCCCTAAGCTCAAAAAGTGACACTGGCCTCCTCACTGGATTTGATGAGCCTTTTTCTCTTCAGTGATCCTCAGCGGGTCATTGTGGCCCCTGAGCCCGAAGTGATTCAATGACTACCATTGCACCATACCAGAACGCGCCCTGTCGGGAATCACACCTACACTGTGACAGAAAAGGGCCCACTGTCCGTCCTTATAACCACTAGACCACCGAGCTGTTTGCCGTGGGCTATCAAACTCATGTGAGTTGGCGTTGTGGTGGAAGGGGGGGTAGTTTTGGTGTTCTCTGCTAGGTACAGTTAGTGTAGTGTAGTCCTTACCCATCAGACACTGTTTCAACCGTAACCTATACTGGACACCCAAACACTCAAAAGGACAAAGCGTTTGTTGACCTATACTTGACATGCATCCTCAAAGGGGTAACGTACTTTAAATAGAAAATATTTTCACATAAAGCATAGAGCTATTGAGGCTGTTGCATAAAACTTCTACAACATATCCTCCTTTCCTCAAACTATGAATTATTTATAAAATAATTTAAAACTTGATTTTCCCATTAAAAAAAAAAGATATAATAAATATTTTATTTAGCAAGGAAACTTTACGTTTTAGCCTTTATATGTGCTGAAGCATCAATAGCTTTAAGCTTCTTGTGAAGTAGGCTACTTTTTACATTTTTGTATATAACTTACTTAAAACATAAAGTGCAAATTTGCAGACTTAGGGAAGTAAACCAAAAAACTTAACTGATTAAAGTTTGTTTAAAAAAAAAGTAACTGATTTAAATTAAAAGTAATTTTTTCAAACAAGTAACTGATTAAAGTTAAACCAAATCAAAAGTAACTGACTAAAGGTTAAAAGGTAATTTTCAGTAACTTTTATCGAATTGAGGTATTCTTTTAGTAACTCTTACAAATACTAATTTGATTAACAACTTACTTTGTTTGCACTGCTTACAAATGTTTAAATACTATAAATAAATGGGAATATAATATAGTAGTGGATCTTTAATGCCATGAAGGATTATCCCTAGATCTTAATGTATACTAAAATTGTTCAAAAGTGAAACTTTTGAGTTAACCATTGGAAAGGTATTTTAATTAAAGTACAAAACGTTTTGTCTATGCCATTGACTTTAAACATTTAAAGTCAATGGTCTATGCTGTGATAAACATCATCAGTTGAAGTAGAAAAAAGGAGGCGCTATAATAATTTAAATATTTACAGTAAAATTATAGGCTTAGCTAATTATTGGTTAATTTGTTATTAACCTGATATAATTAGAATTTAAAACAAAAGGCCAACATATAAAATTTTATTTTTGGACAAGCGCATGACGTGGTAGGACTTTATCCTAATGTACCAACAGAAGTAACATCCGAATTAATAAAAGATTGGCTCCATTCAAACAATTTGACCAATGATGAAATAAACGAATACTTAAATTTAATAAACCTATGCATGTCCCAAACCACTTTTGCTTTTCAAGATAAATTCTATTCCCAAACTAATGGTACAGCAATGGGTAACCCTCTCTCATGTCTAGTTGCAAATATTTTCATGAGCCATTTTGAAATACTTGCAAAAGAGACTTTGCCTTATTTCCCTAGGATCTGGGTTAGATATGTAGATGACATTTTTGCAGTTTTCGACAAAAATCAAGACATAAACCAATTTACTGATCAAATAAATAACATTTATCCAACAATAAATTTTACAACAGAAATAGAATCAAACGGCTTACTCCCCTTTTTAGATGTCATGGTGATAAAAACAAACAACAAAATTGAATTTGACATATACAGAAAGAAAACACACACTGATAGATACATCACTCAAGATTCCAACCACCCACCACACCAAAAAAGAGCAGTTTTTCATTCATTGATCTACAGACTTCTAAACACACCTTTAAATGAAAATAGATTTACCAAAGAATTAAAATATATTAAAAACGTTGCAACATTTAATGGATATAACACAAAACTAATAGACAATATGCTGAGAAGAGCGAAATTGAAACAAATAAAAAAGATTAGAACAACACTTCTCCCCTTAAATCAGCAAGAAAGTAAATGGACTAGTATGACATATAACTCTAAGTCTGCCAGCGGAATAAAGAAATTTTTCAAAAATAAAACTTCACAAAATGTGTCATTTAAATCAATAAATCTTTTGAAAACAAAATTAGAAACCCTTAAGAAAAACATCAAAAATTAATATGTCTGGTATTTATGAAATTGGCTGCAGTGAATGTGAAAAAATTTATATTGGACAAACTAAAAGATCAATAAATACCCGATACAAAGAACATTTGGCCCATGCAAAATATGGAAGATACGAAAGATCTGCAATTGCAGCACACTCCATAGCCACAGGACATTCTTTCAACATCAATAATCTCAAATTAATCAAACAAATCGTCAAACCACAACACTTGAATGCCTGGGAGTCATATTTCATCAATAATTCGGACAAACATAAATTACTCAATAATGAAGATGGCCCTATTATGAATTCGAAATTGTTAGATCTCATCACATCAAGAACATCAACATAATATATAATTATATAACTTAAAATAGAAATTTAATTTAATTTTAATCTTTTCTAAATTTTTTATCATATGTTTTTATTATAACCTGTCAAAACAATAATAATTACTTTTTGTATTTCTTTGTGGAACAAGCCTGAAGATGATAGATAGCTTGCTATTGAAAGCGCTTGTCCAAAAATAAAATTTTATATGTTGGCCTTTTGTTTTAAATTCTAATTATCAAGTGCCAATATCTCCAGAAGAAGATCATCAACCTGATATGTTTAAATTATTTTTTATAGCTCTAAATAACTCTATATTTAGATAGTCCATAAATTAAAAAACTTTTCTTAGTAGTTGTTATTAAATGTAACATTAAGTTATATTAAACTCTCAACACCATTTTAGTGAGTCAAAGTCAAACAGTCTGAGCATGTATGATTTTGTGGCTTATTAGTCAAGAAGGTCACACTAAAATAAAGTATAAACATTTCACTTGACACTTCACAATACCCAAAAGGCATATTACTAGTGTTCATAGGGAAACATAGGGTAACCAAAAATAAAGGCGTACTATTGTAAATATAGGCTTAATTTGTTGACATGCCGCGAACATAATAAATACTGTGTGCCAGCCCTAACGTATCTTTCAGACCTTCTTATGTATCTTTCATTTGACGCCAATGTGGTGGACGCCTTTCGGTATTATTCTCCGGCAATAGTAAGCTTGTATGAACATATGACTTGTCCCGGGCTCTTGCACCTCCATTGTTGCGGACAACAAGAACAAAACTATCCATCACCACACCGTGCCCACATCACCACATCTTATTTTCTAACACTATACTTACTACAACAAATCATAAAAATTAAATGTATTGATAATCTAACCGAACAGTTTTCAGGTTATTGACTAACCACTACCTCTTGCAACCAAGAGCCAATACACGGCCTCTTCTGCTCATCGTGGTGCAAGAGATGTGCAAAATACAAACAAAACAAATTGCAACTTGCATGCTGGCGAGGCATTTACTTCGGAAATCCCCATTGGTGGGAAGCCTTTTGTGTTACGGTTAGTCAACCTGTTTCACCCACTAACAACACCATTTTGTAGCGGACACTTTTACAATCCGTGGCACTTGGGCATAAAGGAAAGAGTGAGACGTAAATATCTGGTTTCAATATTCCTGGTGCGACCTGGCCTGGACAGGCAAACAAAACTAGACATGATTATAGTAGGTTCTGGTATGGTTGACAAAAAAGTAACTGCCGTTACTTTTAATCGTTAATGACAATTTAAATGAATAACAGTTAAATGTTTTAAGAAGTAGCAAATTAAAGTTAAAAGTTAACAATTAAAATTAATTGTACATTTTTTTTATCGTTATTCCCAACTCTGCAAATTTGTCCATATTAAATTCCCTGTCTCCGATCTAGGCTGCTAAGGCTCTCTTTGGCCCCCTCCTAAAGTCTTTACTTCTTGAGGGCTGGTTTATTAGCAAACAAAGGTTTAAATCTTTAAATCAGTTGCGGTGAATCCCAGAAAACATAATCCTCCACTTATCCATAGGGTATTTGTTCAGAAGAGTGACTTTTAATATCATGAGCTAAAACTGATTTAACACGATGTGGAGGAGGCTCCTAGATGTATTAAAAATTGGTTTTGGGGTGTGGAAATTATTTAAAAGTGGCTTTAAAGTTGGGACTATTTCACGATCGGGAGATGCGTGGACGTGTGCAAGAAGCACCAAGAGATAACTGTCACTCACCTGTCAGTGAATTTTCACCCACCACCACTTACTTGGCTGTTACATTTAGCTGGTTCATTCTCCCCCTTAATTAAAATAACTTAAAGTCCGAATAAGATATTATCGTGAGGTTAGGTTAAGTTAGGTTAGGTTAAGTTTAGTTACGTTGGGTTAGGATAAGTTACTTTTCTTTTTATGTCAGTTGGAATGGGGAGAAGCCTCCTCAGTGGAAGAGCCACGAGGCAGCAGGATCAACGGTTTTTGTCTAAAATCACATAATTTCACGGACATTTACCTCAGTTTTTTGGAAAGGCCAACTTTAAAAAACATTGTTTTTAACCCTCTAACTGGCAGAAGACATATCATATGTCTCTAAAAAGTGTCACCCCACTGGCAAAGAGCATATCATTAGTCTTTTCTGCAAGTGTTTTTTGCAAAGGCTATAATCAATAGCTAAACTAAATTAATCATTAGGTATTTTATATCAATATATTCACAAAGAATTGCTGTTTATTTTGGTATATAATTTGTCTACATAGCATGCAAAACAATTGCGTAGCGAATTTATAAAGTGAGAGGACAAATGCCGGTTGAGCGACGGAGACTGAGCTAACGGTGCGCAACGTGAAAATACCCTGTTTTCATCCGCCTATTGCAGTGGGTAAATTTCGTTCTATAAAGACGAGAGCTACATCACTGTATTGTACGTTTCTTTTTGAGTAAGGAGTGTTTTTGTTTGTCTCTGTGCGTTTTTCCACTGCGCAGCTAAGATTTTCAAGCGACTTCATGTTTATCGAAACTCTATACTGGCAAACGACATATCGATATATGTCTCTGGTTTTCCATTTATAAACGCCTTATTTCGATTGTTTAGTAGTCGATTTTGGTACTACTGGAATTGGAAAGAGTCGCTTGTTTCTATAGTGTGAGTGTCATGTGCATCTGAGGGAAGACCAGTTATTGATTTATTTTTGAAAGACGCGAACCATTTGCTGCTCTTGGCGCTCTCGCCATTGTGTGACTAGCCCTGCGCATAGGTTGTAGTGTTGTGACATAGCTCTCGTGCTTACTTTGCCGCGTCGTACGGGCATTAGACTTATTTATTTATTTGTTAGTGGTTTGTTTATTGTTACCGTGAGTTTATTTATTATTGTTGTTACTGTGAGTTTATAATAATAGTTATGTGAAAGACTGAGTTTTAGTTAGTTTTTTAAATGGTAAAATGTTGTCAGATTTTAGAAAAAAATCATAATTTTTACAAAAAAAAATCATAGAACAATAATCTTATTATTGTTGTGTTCACAAGTAAATTACCTCCCTTTGGTAAAAAAATTATGTCTGTAAAAAATGTTTTGGCAAAAATATTTTTAGTTGTTCCTGATCAAAAAAACTTATTTTACGTCAAAATATATTTTTGAGGATTTTTAGTAAATTACACTAGCAAAATATCTCATTGAAAAGTTTAGTATTCTGAGTCAAATTTAGTGCCCTTCAAAGTGGTATTTTTTAATTTTTCTTATTCACTCCAAAATAATTGTTTATTTCTGTTTTAAAGCCTTGAAAAATTTGGCTAAAATGCCAAAACTTTGAAAAAATTCACAATAAAAACAAAGAAAATTTTACAAAGATTTTGATTAAAATTCCATGTAAAGAAATAAATTAGCCAAACTTGGGCTATCTTGGAATTTTGATAAAAAATTTCTTATTATTTTTCCAAGAGCTCTACTTTGAAAACCTTTGGTTCGCTTTTACTAAATTTCACCTTTCAAAATATTCTGGAGTAAATATATTTTTTTTGTTGACTAAAAGTGGCATATAATTGTTCCCTGTAATGTGCTGAAAAAGAAAATATACAATACTATATGGTTATCTTTACAAATAAAATATATATATAGGGGTTTTAATGAGACTATGCACAAAGGTCTAAAAATGGCCTGCCAGTATAGAAATTTCTGACCGCCAGATAGAGGGTTAATGGTTTCCGCAACCTTCCCAAGGTTAAAACATCGTTTTTTGGCCTTTCTGGAAGGTTTTATTTAACCTTTATACATTAATTTTGCCTTTTTTCATCGTCATTGTTTCGTCTAAAATTGCGTAACTTCCCCAGACATTTCCCTTGGTTTTTAGGTTAGGTCAACTTTAAAAATCATTGTTTTTAATGGTTTCCGCTACTTTCTCGAAGTTAAAAATCGTTTTTGGACTTTTTAGAAGATTTGAACTTAGAAAAGTGCTAAAAATTCAAAAGTTACTCTTCTGTAATGTTACCTTTATGGAAGTATACAAACATAAACAATTCTGTAGCAATGTCTGTTTTTATTGCTGACACCTCGGATAGCACTAATGTATATACAGATTCTTTCACTTGAACAGCCTGCTACAAGTTTCCAGTGAAGTATGACATAAATACAAGGAGGAACCACAACTGCTGTATTGAGGAATTGCATAGAAGAAGCAGAGACAAACTACTTACGGAGAGTGACTGTGTGTGTGAATCCATTGTCAGCAAACTGGCTTCCGATACCTCAGCTGTCAGCAAACTGGCTTCCGATATCTCAGTTGTCTCCATCTTCAACACAAACGCACTTTAGTACATCAGCCAATCAACGATTCATTTGCACAGAATTAATGATTTTCACTGAAAGGTTTTAGGAGCAGTCTATGTATTACTTAACTTAATACAACACTATACTAAGAACTCTAATCAAGAAACTACAATACATTATGTACAATCTCATTTTGTAAAACTAAAAGTTACAATTATTAATTTGGTAGAATTTTGATTATTGGAAGTTAGATTTATTAATGGATAAACGAATTGAAATAACATATACTTTCTGATGGTTTAAAACCCTATGTTATCTAGAAATTTCTTCTTATAGAGGTAAGCTCAAGTAGGCTTGGGTCAGAGTTGACCTTGTGTAGGAGTGATAGTTTTACAAGTTTGGTGTGGACAATTGTCTATGAATAAAGTTTACTTACACTAGGCTATAAGCTGGGCTAGACTGCCGATTTAAAGCCACTGCGTATTTCTGAGAACAAGCTACTTATAACAATCTAACAGACATACCGAAACTACTTGATATAAAATATGAATTCATTTGAAGTTGGCTAAATGCACTTACCGTTATAGTTAACTAAACTATAAAATTCTTTGAATAAATACTTTATGAAAAAAAACACAAGGCGACTAATGATTAGTGAATCTAAAACTCAATCATGAACTAACAGCTGGGCCATAGTAAAATAGCAGACAGTGACGCACTGATGTTGTATCGTCATTAACTACGCCACCAGGGCCTCCACCGGTACCCCCGGAATGAAAGCCCGCCAGAGATTTTATGAGTTGTTTTTCTTTACTTCGACTTTATTATCGAATGATGTACACTTCGAAATGTAAATATAAGGGTTACGACGGCGATGCCTATCTTTATTGCTCTTAGGTTATGTTAATATTTACAACAATCTTTGTTGTTTATATTTACAATTTATGTTTATATTTACTACAGATTATTTTTGATTGATCATTTCCGGTTGAAGCGAGTCACCCAGGTAAGATATAATACAGTATCTTTAATTAAAAATATTAGTGAAGGAGATATTATTACATTATTTCTAGGCCCACTTATTGAAGATAAAAGCCATAAGACTGGAATGGCTTTGATACTTTGGCCTAGCCTATTTCATAACTGCGGCCTTGTTTATTTATTTATTTGTTTATTTTATTGCGTTGTCAATTTTTCACCCCAAGCATATTCTGTATGGCTAAGTTCTATGCTATCAAATACGATACAACCATTATGCCTCAGTAACTAGGAAAACTGCATTGATTTTAATTCCATTTTGAGAGTTGGTTTTTTTGCGAGTTGGCCATGTGTGATTATTGTCTCTCAAAACAGCGCTAGTTCAAAGTGTTTAGTTAATAAATAGTTACCCTATTTTGCTTCTTCGGCTAGACACCTAGTAATATGTGAGTCGCTTCACCGTTTAGCAAAATAATCTCCACTACAACTTTCTTTAACATTTATTATCACGCTCATTAACTCACTTAACTTCAACAACATCAAAATATTAAACTGTCATTGTCATCGGTGGTGTATTAAATGATCGAAGTTCAACAGATCGAACGTATTTTTTTCGTCTGTTTTGTTGGTTCAAATGTTCGAAAACAGGCTACGCTCAAATGATCGAAAATTTTGGTGTTCCGCTCATCTGATCGAATAAGAATTTGTCCCCGTATTATCCCTGCATTACCCTGTGAACTATTTTCACTCTACACAGCCCTTGAAGTACCCGATCAAGCTCAAAGTAGGTTAGAAACTTGGATATTGGAGAATTAGTAGGTAAAGGTCACAGAGTATTTATTTTATTTATTATAGGATAGTGGCTCATATATTTCATAATTTATATTTTCTCGTTATTGTTAATGTTCCACACAATTTTATATTGTTCGGAAATAAAGATATAGAAATAAAGATTTTACAGAAAGTCGGCGACTCGGTTGTCATCTACTGTACTACCTGTGGGGGACTATAGAAGTCGCTGAGGAAGATTGCTGTCCATTTTCTTCCTCATTTTAATTATTGTTTAGCCAATCTAGTCGAATATAACGAAAAAATACATCATTTCAAACCTTTACTACTGAGGTGTAAAAAGCTAGGCTTAATAGGCTAGTCCTACTAGTCTACTACTCGATAAGTTATGCACGTACTAGGCTTGCCAGGTTAAAATATTGCGTTTACATTACTTGACTTTACACAATCATGACCATACAATAAGCCTAGCTTAATAACAATATATATTTGCTTTCACAATAAAAATATTGAGTCGCAAAACACAAATTACAATAAAATGAAATGAAAAATTCGCACTCACTCACACTAAAAGTAATCGCAAATAATATTTACCAATCTAATTTTATATTGAGTCGCAAAACACAAATTACAATAAAATGAAATGAAACATTCGCACTCACTCACACTAAAAGTAATAAATAAATAAATAAATATAAATAAATAAAGGTTTTATTGAATAAAATGTTACAAAACATATATCTCAATCGTCAATTAGCTAAAATTTTGGTTTCACACACATCTAAATCACATTCAAACATACATAAGTTACACTCATACAGTCTCATTCACTCGAATTTCTCCCGTCTGGCCCCGTCTATCTGTATGATCACACGGTCTCCCAATCATATATCATAAACTCGTCTGAACTATAAAATGCTTCTGCGATCAAAAATTGTTTAAGGTTGAAATAATGGCCCGTCCGGCCAGCGTGTAGGGAGCACTACTTGTATCAGCGGCCGCTACGAGCGCTGGGTGTCCGGTGGCGAGGAGCACTCCCCCACCACAGGTCCCGGCAGTGTCTGTAGGGGTTTTGGGGGGGTAGAGAGTGAGTGAGACAGGATGTATGCGAGAGAGAGAGCACAAGCTCGTACACACCACAGAGCATAGGTACACACTGCTGTCTGTGCCCAGTGCCTGCTTTCCTCACCGGGAGTGAAAAATGAATCTCATTATTAATAAAACACAATTTTAAACATTAAACCAAAATTTAACTTTTATTTTGACGAGGCCTTCAAAGGCAATGCCTTTTATCACAACCGATTAAAATGTACAAAAAGTATATTATATAAATGTTTGAAAAATATAAAACAATAAAATCATGTGGTTAAATAAATCATAAACGTATCTAAATTCAATAGGATTTAAAAAATAATATTATGTTTGCTATGAATTGTTTTATGAAATCTTTTCTTACCAAACTAGAATTTTGAATAGGTCCGTCTTCATGATTTCTAAAATGTTGTTGTCTTCAGCTAAATTAATAAAATATGTTTCCCAGGCGTTTAAATGTTTTGTCGAAGAAGAACTTTTAAGAATTTTAAATTTTGGATCTCGAAATTAAATCATTAGATTCTATGCACGTTCTGTAACCGATTTCTCTGGGCGATTGAACTATATGTGAGCTAAATGTTCTTTTTATAACTTAGAAAAATACTTTAGTCTGTCCAATGTATAATTTATCGCAATCATTGCAGTTAATTTGGTAAACAATGAACTTTTATTGGGATCAATTTTATCTTTAGTATTTGGTAGGCGTGATTTTTAATTTATTGATGGTTTTAAAAGAAATGTTGATGTCTGTGTGTTTTTGAATATTTTTGTATGGGTTTTGGTGCGTAGTGTAAGTGGTGCTCATCCAATTTTTCTTTAGTCTTCTGTCGATGTTAGTGTAGTTTTGAAATTTTGATTGTTTTCGTTTTTCGGAAAACATGCTTCAAACAAGTGAAACTTTGAAGCCATTGAATACCGCAACGTTTTTAATGTAATTTAGTTCTTTTAAATCTATCTTCTGATAATGGTAATGTTGAGAAGTCTATGTATTAAAGTGTGAAATACAGCTCTTTTTGTTCGGTAAGTGAAATGAGTCATTTGTGATGTATCTGTCTGTGTGAGTCTTTTTTTGTATATATCGAATTAATTTGTTTGTATTTGATTACCACAAGTCTAAGAAGGTAAGAGTTTGGTTTGTTTCTGTTTCAAAAGTGAATTAATTCAGCTTACAAAGGAATTGAGGTCTTGAACTAATTGTGTGATATTTTGCTGTCGGTCAAATATCAGAAAACATATCAACGTATCGAATCAAATCCGAGGAAAGTTATTGAAATAGTTTCGCCAAAAAGCTCAAAATGACTCATGAACATATTTGAATGAAACATGATAACGGCTTTCCCATCACAGTTCCGTTTTTTTGTAAAAGTATATTGTTAAATTTAAAAGTAGTTTGAAATGTAAAATAGTACATTTCACCCACCCGAACAAAAAGAGCTGTATTTCACACTTTAATACATAGACTCTCAACGTACCATTATCAGAAGATAGATTTAAAAGAACTAAATTACATTAAAAACGTTGCAGTATCTGTGAAGTTTTAAAAGTTTCACTTGTTGAAAACATGTCGAAAAGCAAAAGAAAACATCAAAAATCTCAGAAAACTACACTAACATCGACAGAAGACAAAGAAAATTGGATGAGCACCAATTTACACTACACTTTCAAAACCCATACAAAAAAAATATTCAAAACACAGACATCAACATTTCTTTAAACCATCAATAAATTAAAATCACGCCTACCAAATCCTGATAAAATTCATCCTAATAAAAGTTCTGAATTTACCAAATCAACTGCAATGATTGCGATAAATTATGTACATTTGGACAGACTAAAAGAAACATCCATTATCAGACCTTGAATAATTAGTCAGTTTTATCGGTGAGGCGGATGGGTAATTCTGGAAGGTAGGAAAGAAGTGCTATTTTTTGGACTAATATTGTCAGAGATCAATGGCGAGGTGGGGGCATAGTTTGCATTTTGGCCGCTAGGGGATGGCATAACTCTTCCTGAATTCAGAGCACTCTGTGGTCCAGTCTGAGAGGTCGTGAAGAGGAGCTGAGTGCGTTTTGAAATGGTTTCTTTCTGCCTCGTTTTGTTTTTGATGGTAGGATTAAAATGAACGAAGTTCAACGAATTTTGCTTTTTTTCTCCAGTCAGTACGTGTCAGAAACGGTTGCAGGTATTTGAAAAGCTTAAAGGACCGTGTTATGAGCAAACAGAGTGTAACAAGACGTATTTTTCCCAAATTCAAGATGGCGTCCTGTCGATTGAAGACAAGCCTCGTCCTACGACCTTCAAACTCTCGGATTGGTGAAATTGTTCGAAAAAACCGTTAATATTGCAAAGACCATCAAGACCTTTGAGAATGCTTCTTTGCTGTCTGTAGTGTATAAAATAAATTCAGTTTAGCGAATTTCAACGCACTCCAGACCTAAATTTCATCCTGCCCACGTAGCCATCTCAATGCGCTAGTTTTTGGCCAATACCAGCATGATCACCCTTCCCGACCCCGGCCATACTCACCAAATCTTCCTCCACGCGACTTTTTGTTCCCCAAGAACTAAAAGTTACATATATCACCGTTTTGACAAAATGAAGGGGAGAAAAGGCAAACGAGGATGGAGCGTGCATCCATTTAGTCTAAGGGGTATGAGGGGTGCTTTAACCATAAAGACATCGAATGGACAAATGCATTACACTAAATGGAGTATACTGAAGGTGTATACATGTAAATTTGTAAAAAATATGGGTTTATAATGGGAATTATTTCCGTTATTTTTGGATACCCCTCGTAGTCTGTTTTGTGAGGGATGGCATTGTATTTTTTCTCCATTTGGTGTCGCGGTTAATCAGCAACGTGGTTAAGCCGATTACGGTTAATCGGGAGTTGACTGTATTACAAATAGTTGCGCTCAGAGTTACCTCGTTGTTTTAAAGAAACATAAATGTTGTGTTTTGTATGTTAACAGGTTTTCATATCAAGAAAGAGCAAGTTGTGTGGTTTAGTTCAGTGAATTAAAGTCAGAGACCTAGTGCAGCCCTAGATTAAGAACGATTTTTAAACAAAGCTGGAGCTATTGAAAAACATTATTATTAGTTGTATAGCCAGTTTTTCAACACTGGGTCAGTAAAGAAGTGTGTTTGTACAGGTAGGCCACCAGACTCAGATGGAAACAGTTGATAAAGTTGGGCGATCTTGTCTTAGGAACCCTAAAATTCTATCCTGCCTATACCAACAAATATTGTTTTCTTACTATAGTGCGGCCTTGTTCAAGAATCGTCCTAAATCTTCAATGCACTAAAGACTTTAGTTCGTTAAACCACAACACCGCTACTTTTGTTGATCCGAAAACAAGTTAAAAATTTAAAACATCTTTTAAAGTTTCTTCAAAAACAATGAGGTTGACACGATGAAACAAACTAATAAACTAACTTTAAGTGTTGAACTGTTTCCAGGCCTGGTGTTCTCGTGTAAAGTGTGAAGTGACATTACACGTCTTCATGTTACTTGGAGAGTCACCAAAAGAAGTTCTGCCAAGGACAGAAAGAAATCTATAGTAAAAGTACATCCTGACAAAGTGACTTCAGATGTGCAGACTCTAGCTATGCTCATTGACGGCAAGAAGATGTACTGCTGTGAGTTCTGTGGCTATAAGACTAACAACACAACACATATCAAAGAGCCATCTAGTAACATTCAGGAGCCAAGCCTTTCCAGGGTGATGTCTGTGATAAAGGGTTTACTCGGGCAGGTCATCTCAGAACACACAAACGCATTCACTCAAAGAGAAGCCGTACAATGCACCGTGTGCGGAGTTACGCTGTAACCAACCTACCCACCTCAAAACCCATACAAAAAAAATATTCAAAACACAGACATCAACATTTCTTTAAACCATCAATAAATTAAAATCACGCCTACCAAATCCTGATAAAATTCATCCTAATAAAAGTTCTGAATTTACCAAATCAACTGCAATGATTGCGATAAATTATGTACATTTGGACAGACTAAAAGAAACATCCATACAAGATATAAAGAACATTTAGCTCACATAAAGTTCAACGCTCCAGAGAAATCAGCAGTTGCAGAACATTTACAGAATCTAATCATTTAATTTCAGATCAAAATTTAAAAATTCTAAAGTTCGACAAAACATTTAAACGCCTGGAAACATATTTTATTAATTTATTGAAGATAAATTGCCTAAATCATGAAGACGGACCTATTCAGTACCCTAATTTATTAAGAAAGATTTTATAAAACAATTCATATAGTATAATATTTATTTAAACTTCTAATAATTTAGATACGCTTAAGATTTATTTAACCACATGCTTTTATTGTTTTATATTTTCAAACATTTATAACCTTACTTCTTTGTACATTTTTTAAACGGACCCACGTATGCTGCATGCCTTTGAAAGGTCTTCGTCCAAAAATAAAAGTTGTAAATATTGGTTTAATGTTTAAAATTGTGTTTTTATTACTGTTTCAAATATTGAGCACATTCTACCTTCATTATTATTAGATAGTTTGCATGCACAACAGGCCAAGTTCAACACTTTGACTAACAATGTAAGGTACATTTGTCACTGTGCAGGCTCTATAAGACACGGATGATGAAACATTAATCTAATTCATACTGTATATACTAATAACTATTCCTAATAAGCTAGTCTTATATTGAATAGATTTAAAACACAAACTACAGTATACCAAAGTTATCATTGATAATATTTTTTCAAAGAAATAGTCAATATACAATATTTGTCAAACATTTACAGGCGTTTTACCGTAGCTAAGGTGCAAACTCTAGCTATGCCTACATTGACGGCAGAAGATGTACTGGGTTGTGAGTTCTGTGGCTATAAGACTAACAAACGCAATACATATCAAGAGCCATTTAGTAACACATTCAGGTGCCAAGCTCTCCAGGGTATGTCTGTGATAAAGGGTTTACTCGGCAGGTCATCTCAGAACACACAAACGTACCACCCAAGAGAAACCTTACAAATGACCGTGTGCAGTTTTCTACGCTGTAAACCTAACCTACCCACCCCAAGACACACATGACAAGACACACTGGGAGAAAGTATAAAAAACTGTGTACATATAACACCTAGATAGTAGTAACATATCAGCAATATAGAGAGAAACGTTTCTTTGTACTCCATTGTGAATGGCAGACAATACTAAGCGGTCATTGAGGTCACATCCTGAGTCACCAACAGCCATAAACCTTTCTCCTGGGTCTTCTGTGTAAAAGACATCAGTAAGAGTATCTGAACTAAACATGAAGCAGGAAACACTCGGCAACACGCCTGATCTCACCTGCATAAACACAGTTGTGTTAGTCTGAAAGTTCATAATAGTGGCGGAGAGCACTATAAAGGAAAGAACGGACTTTTTCCATTCTCCACTTGAACTGCCTGTAAAATAGAAACTCCACTCGTTTCAGAGGATTCACAAGAACTTAATTAATATTTTGTTCCAGGTTCAGTTTTACACATAGCATATCAGAAATTGATGGCTTGTCAAATTGTTAATATAAATATGGGACAGAACAATGTTAAGAACCATGATGTTAGTTTAACATAAATGCCGGAAACAGCCTCTAGATCCCTTCACCACAACCACCACCAATCCTGTTTTTCAGCTATTTGTTTTTCTAGCTTCATTGTATGTTAAGGCTAACATGTAGTTTTACCTCTATAACATGTCCTTGTTTTACTTGTCCATATTTGTAATTGTAATTTTGACAAGCATCAATTCTCGCGATGTAGTGCCATTGTAAAATATTGCTGGAACAGTCTAGGTTAATGCTGGGTTAAGATATAAATTTAAATGTAGTTCCTGATTTGGCAAGTCGTCTAAGACGTTGTGGAGTTTCTAATACAAGAAACTTTAGAGAATTTTCCGTGCTGGCTGAAAATCCGTTCTTTCCTTTACTTAAACACAGTTGTTTGTTATAAGTAAGAATTAATTGTTATGTAATATTAATTGATGTCCATGTCTATTCATCTTGGATACCTTCATGATAATGATGAAACCAGATAAGATTTAAGTTAAAGTGTAGTTAGTGCTGTAGTTAGTGTAGTTAAAGTGCTTGGTTCTTTTAATAACGCATTAAGTAGCACATATTTTTCTAGTTCTGTATAAGTATTTGAAATGCAAATGTCAGTATATGTAAAATGGTGTATTACCGTAGAAACAAATAAATAAATAAATAAAGATTTCAAGTTAAGCTGCAACCAATACCGTAATAGTGTGTATGCTAGTTTTAGTTAGAATGTAACTTGTTTGTTTGTTTTAGAGAGAAATGCTAGTAATATTTAACTTATTAAGTGTAACTTTTAGTTTTGTTTCTTTTAACAAGGCAGAGATATACAAAGCCATGGGACGCGGTACAGACATCATTTTTATAGATTAATCATTGAAGTCTATAAATCCAACAAAGCCTTTCTTAGTATTCGTTATTAAATGTAACATTAAGTTATATTGAATTCTCAACACTAAAATACAAAGTCAAACAGTCTGAGCATGTATCATCGGTAAAGAAAGACTCACTAAAATAATTTATATAAATATTTCACCTGACACTTCACAATACCCAATAGGCATATTAACCCTAATAATATGATATTATTAGGGTTCATAGAGAAACCAAAAGTAATGGAGTACTATTAAAGAAAGGCTAATTAGTTGATATGCCGCAAACATAATAAATACTCTGCATCCCAGTCCTCAATAATACCTTCATACGTATCCAAATTTGACAATCGTAGACGCCTTTGGTATCATTTTCCGGCATACAATTAAGACACTGTGATGAGTAATCAAAAGAGTCATCGTAGGCTTGTTTGAACATATGACTTGTCCTGGCTGCAACTCCATTGTTACAGACGATAACAAACTATCGATCACTACACAGAACATTCACGTCACCACATCTTATTTACTATCACTATACTAACTTTACAAAAACGCACATTTAAACGTATTCATAATCTAACTGACACTTATCAGTTTTTCTATTAACCACTATTACTTGCAACTATAGAGTCAATACGCGGCCTATTCTGCTCATCCTAGTGCTAGTGCAAGAGATGTACCAAACACAAATGACAACTCGAAGGCTGGTGGCTTTATTTTGGAAACTGTTGGCTCGGATGCTTGTGTTCTGGTCAGTCAACCTGTTCACCCCAAAGACATCATTTTGTTGGGGCCCTACAATGCGGCACTGGGATGAGAAAGAAAGAGGCATAAATATCTGGTTCAAATTCCGGTCTGACTTGGTCTGGGTAAAAAAACTGACACGATTAGGTTCTGGCTTGATTGTTGAAGTATTGCCGTTACTTGAAAATTTCAACAATTTACAGTGAAAAGTTAGATGTTTTAAAAAGTAATATTGAATTTAAAGTTAACTATTCAAATTAATCTTTAATTTTTGAATTGTTAATCTGAACTGTGATGATTGCTCACAAAAAACTGTGCCATTTCATTTCTTCAATGTCTTCATAACAGTGGCTTTATGCGCTTTTTCATTCTGGCGAACAGAAGAAAGTCACAGTGGGCAAGATCTGGCAAGTACGGGTCTGCTGGTCATGCTGGTATTGGTCAGAAACCGGCGCGCTAAGATGGCTGAGTCTGCAATCCTCTAAAAGCATCATACGGAGAGAATACATCTACAAACTCTGGTTTGTTCTCATTAAAGAAAATCTAAGAGCACAAGATGAATTGCTCTTTCAAAAGCTTAACTCATCTTTGTTTTGGGATCCTACGGAAGATAAATCACCCGGGGGTGTCTAACCTAACTGAAAAACTATCTGCAATATGTTGACCCAAGAAGAACACGGAAAACAGGTAATGTGCGCAAACTTTGCACTGTGGTGTCACGTGCAAACATGATGATTGTCACATGGGGTTAATAACCACTAACAAAAGTTTCCTAATGTCACTTGCTAATAAATATTTGTTTCTTGTGTATTCCTCGCGTTATTATTCGTTGATGTCTATCCTATGGCCTGATAACTATTAAGCATGTTAACATTAACAAAATTTTTGCTTCAATAAATGATGGTATATTATATGTATAATATATAATATATATATAATATATATATGAGCATATATATATAGGGTTTAATTTGTATAAACGCTAAAAGCTAATTTATTACTAAAGAAATTAAAACAAAATAAATAGGACCGAACCGCACTTGAAACTGGGCTCCTGCCGTTGGTTATGGTGTAAACAATATATATATATTTATAAAGAGAAACATTTCAAGAACAAGTGAAGAAATATACTTATATATACTAATACCCGTGGATCTTTTAAGGAATATTTAAAATCGAGGTATTTAAAAATATTTTCTGTTTTCATAAACTTTCTGTAGCAATTACTTGTGTTTTTTTATAAATGTTAGGGGTTGTACAGGTTTTATGTAGTATGTCATAGTTTAATAAGCACGAAGTACTAGAGCTCACCATATTAAAACCAAGAAATGGAGGTTTATGCTATAAAATATTTGACCTATATCTTGTTGGTTTTGGAAACCAGCCGACATTTGGTTTTGATTTCATCAGACAATTCCATAAGTGTCATAAAGCAATGCATCATTACATTTCTTTTTAATTCACTCAAATCTGCCCTAACCCTATTTTTGTAGTTTGTGGGTTCACGTTGTCCCTGCAATCGTATGTCATAAACTTGTCTAGAATATAAAGTGCTTCCGTGATCTAAATGTCTTTGCATAGTCAAGTATCTTGGGCATCAGCACACTCTAATTAAATAATTTGTAACTGTACACATTCTACTGTTTTTCCTGAATTTGTTTGATAAATCGTGCACAACTCTCTGTCCTTTCAAAATACGATACGGTATTTAAGAAATTGCCTCAATACCATCAGTTTTGAGTTTGCTAGAATGTGTAAGACTGTTGTCAGCTGTTGTGATCGTATAGAGTCATGGCTTACAATCAACGATGTTGCTTAGGCTATCTAATGGAAAAAACTTGAACTATACTTTTAAAACTACTTCCCACACACACTTTTATAAAGGGTTTACTCGTTTTCTTTAGTTTGCAATTAAATCAGGTGCGCCAGGTTATTTGTTAAAACCAACTATCACAATATAAAAGAATATAGGGTTTACTAGCTTTCTGTCTGCATTTCGAGAGCGACATCAACAGTCTCTTCTCACTCACTGAAGTCACTGCGTTGGTTTAGGGTCTGCTTGGTTTCGTATATGCTTGGACAATATGCTTATTGGAACATAGCTAATACGCGTCTAGCTGTTGTTTAGGTGGGAGCCTTTGTTTAAAATTTAAATACAGAAGACAAACATGTCATGTCTTGCAAGTTCTTAACCCCTATATTTTTAATTCAAAATATGCAAAGTTTTCCTTTAAAATGGAATTTGGAATATCTCCTTTGAATTTTTAATTTAGAAACCTTATAGAAGAATTTTAACGACACATTTTATGTATCAAAACATTGATTTATTATATAAGGTTTGGCAAAATAAATTGAGTAGCTGAAATTAATATCGAAACAAATATGGTAACTTAGACGAATGTTATTTTACAGGTTGTAATTTCTTAATTTTGTCAATAATCGTGAAAATCAATGTGTGTAAGTAGAAAGAGATTGTCACGCTTGTGCTGCAGCGTGATGCCAGTTTGTGAAATGATCCGTCTTGAAAATGTATTGTTCCTTGACACGCGCTGCTGCTGTCAAATGATATGGCAAAGTCATAAACTATGCTAAAAAAGCCTTTGTGTGTAGTTGAACAGATATTTCCTGTCAGGTGTGGATCTCGAGTTGGAACTATTATAACTAATCCCATTTTGAGTATTGCAGAGTAAAGAGGTCTGTCTCAATCTCAACTTTTTAACCCGACTCCAGCGCTTCGGGTGACTATTTTAGGTACTATGCAGAACAGTTCATATCTGAGCTAGTTCACGAAACTCGCTCTTCAGATAATGAACGAAATGAAACTGATGGAACTACTTCAACTAAGAACTAATCTAACATTGGACTGAACCAAAAATTAGAGCTAGCCATGTACTGTAATCCAAATCTAGGCTGTTGTGTCCATTGATTCCATTCTTCAGTGATTAAATTGATCTAATTAATCTTTGAAGGATTAACCACATTGGGAGAAATATGTCCCATGCTAAGACATATGTATAGATTAGCTAGTTCGACTAAATTAAAATATATAGGAGTTGGTTCTTCAAAGAACATAGGTTATAGCATTTTTCCTAATATTGTATTTGCAAGAATGAATTAATAACTTTTGAAGCTTATTTACTGTTTATTAAACGTTCATCATAGTAACTTACAAAGGGTGATGTACAAAATAAACTGAATTAACTACTTGTTTAGTGAATGTTGCAGGAGTATTTTGTTGTGACTAGTTTTCCACTAGTTGTCAAACAAATTTTCTACAATTCTTGTTTGCATGTAATCAATTTTTATAAAATATAGATAGTAGGCCTTGGCACATCACAATTTTCAACATAGTTTTCACGTTGAACAAATATCTAAGAAAAAATGATATGGGTGTTAACCGTGTTATTGTTTCAAACATAAAAAAATAATGTTGTCAGATCTTAATTCATTGAAGAAATTTATTGATACCGCACCTACTTGAACAAATAATAATTATACTAAAAATTGACCGAACTGTTTTGAACTCGATGTATATTTGTTAATACATGTTTTATCGCACACAGAACAAACACGTTATGGATTCATCCATTATTGTTAATTTGTTGAGTCATTTATAAAATTGCACAGCAACAGCAAACAGGTATCAAGTTCACAGTTTAAGAGAACGGTCCGTTTTTTCAAGTAGCTATTCATCCGAAGAGAACGATTCAAAGAAAAGCTAGTCCAGATCTGAACTCTATAGTATCAGAAAGAGTCGCCCAGAGCGCTGGAGTCGCGAAAAAGTTGATTGAGATAAACCTGAGTAAAGCCATTGACTTTATACAGTGAGATTTAAATTTCCTCCCACCTAGCCTATGAAAAGGAAATATTAAAAACCATTTAGAATGTTTTATATTATTCTAAAGTTTGTTTTGACGTACTTTGCATCAACCACCACCACCCAAAACCGGGGAGGGGCTCCACTTTTTTAAATACAACCCCTTCCCCTTGTGGCTCCTCAAGTTAGGACTACGAAGTCCTCTACCACTCAACCTCGACCTTTACCTAGCGTTACCGTGTAGTCACATTAATAATGTAAGTGGTGACTGCGTAGATAGTGTATAATGGCATTTCGTTCAATTTAAAATACACAAAGGAAAATTTGTTCTATTTTATTGAAATTCGCAAAGATCTTGTAGCTACTTGTCGGCTAAAGTCAAAGTCTTTATTGAGCCAGATTAACAATACACATGCATTGGCAAAGTCACATAATAATTTTCTTAACAAAAACAATTTCCTTCTATGCGTAAAGTGACAATTTTAACAATTCCTTGACAATGATTATTGTATAAATAACTAATAATAATTACAAATTCAATGAATCTCCCCTCGGCGAGGAGCAATTTTGAACCCGCCGTATAATATCGGATCGTTTGATAAAGCCCGCCGAATTTCATGGTGAGTGCCTGGGAGTGAGAGGTACTACAAAGGAGCAATGCCAGGCAGTACACTTACGCCGAGACAAGACGAGAGCAGAGGGCAAGAGGCACACGGTGTGCGCTCACAAGGCCTCGATGCCCTGCGAGGCTGAGAGCAGTCCTACCCCTGCCTGCGCTCGGCTGGTCTGGGGGCGGTTTTGGCACGAGTCAAAGGGCCCGAGCGACCACGATCACCCGGGAGCCGAGCGCGAGACACCCTGTACATTCCCTCGTCTGCACTCGGGCTCAGTTGTACGCAGTCAGTTCTCCAATTTGTTGTTGTAATTCATTGTTTTATTGTAATTGTGCTAAGTTATTTAAAAGTTAAATAATTTAAATTTCCTTCTATAAACAAAGTGGAATTAATCCTGAAGTGTATTTACAGTTTAGAAAGCCCAAATCTCCAAAATGTCTTTTAGCTAAGACGAAATATTGTTTGAGCAAGACGGAAAGAATACTGTCTTGATATCCATATAAACAACCACTCATCACCTAAATCAAGACCAAACCACAGTGCATCGGCAGCGAACTAGGGCACGGGCCGCCTCGGCGCGGTCCCTCGGCGAGAGTGTACTTGTGTAACCCCGCTGTACAATCTCGTGGCCCCTGCTGGATAAAGCCTCGCCGAACGTCCCGGCGAGGCGCTCCCGGCGAGTGTACTGCTAGCCAGCATGAAGATTCCAGAGCTAAGCTTTTGAACTTGTCACCTTTGTTCAATGACTGTGTTAAGCCCTCTCATCCAGCACCAACCCAAGAAACCTAATGATCTTCTAGAGGGACAAACCATGTATTTCATCCAAAAGAAGTGTTCAATGCCTATGCCCTGGACAGACAAAAATTTACCAAATGAGTTTTACCGGAATTCACAATTTAAGCCTATTCATTCAAGCAATCTTATTATTATCTTCATTGTTTTTGTGTAATATTTATTATCGTGGCTACAATTTACCAATATTCTTTTTGGTGCATTATATATGTATATATTATTTATTATTCACTATCAATTTATTGGATGGTTTAGTATTTATTCATTATTATCTCATTGTTTTGTGTAATATTTATTATTATTGTGTAATTTACAATTCTACAAGCTATTATATATGTACAAATGAAATTGCCTGCTGCCCCTGGACAATAAATAAATAAAATTTTTAAGCAGGAATTGTCATCAAACCACTGTATCAGTTGGTTTGCCCTCGCAAAAGGAAATGTTCTCTAACTCATTGGCTATGTTGTTACAATTATATTTTGTTATTAACTACATAATTTGTATGTACACAAATTAATTAAGTAATATTGTTTACTATTATTTATTTTATATTTTACTGTGTCATTTTGGCAAAGTTTATGTTATAAACTCAGTTTTGAAAATGGAAAATATTGTACGCTATGAACCACCTGTAAAATGTTCCCTTTGGAACTACAACCCTTTCCATTGCTTTTTGTTGTGATCTTTTACTACTATGAAGTCGGCCCGGCCCAGCTTTTAGGTTATGTTTGAGTTTTAGATTCACTAATCATTAATTGCCTTGTACTTCATAAAGTATCTATTTAACGAATTTTATAGTTGTAGTTTAGTTAACTATAACGGTAAGTACATTAAGCCAACTTTCAAATACTTCATTTCACCTAAAGTAGTTCTTTTAAATTGGTAGTCTAGGCCAGGCTCCTAGTGCTAAGAATAGCCTAGCTTATAGGCTAGTGTCGTAAACTTAAATCGTAGACAATTGTCCATTTCAAAGTTGTAAAACTAACACTTGTGCACAAGATTAACTTAACTCTGACTCCAGCGCTGGATAATATAATAATATACTTGAGACAGCTTTCATAAGTTTACCTCCATAGGAGGAAATTGATGCATAGAATAGGATGTTAAAACCTCAGAAAGGATATACTATCTCATTAAGGGCGGTTTCCCAAATTCGCTATCCCGGTTTACTTTGTACCGACAAAAAATGTATACCTCGGTTTAAACTCCGGTATGCTCCCAACTTTTGACTGGCACAGCATAGATTAAACTCGCATGTCTGTTTTCTGCTTGATTTCGTAACAGACAAAAAGTGTGTTCGATTATAGTTGAGGTTATGGTTACTGACTCCCAATGTAAAGAAGATAGACCTATTTTGTTTGATCGCAATTTCATCTTATTCTTACTTTTCTCCATTGGTATGAAACAGGACACAAACGGCTAGAGCATCAGACACTTGCTTAATGATTTTGTTAACAGAGGACTTGTGCATTCTGCCCAACTCCCCACGTCGATAAAAAGGACTGGAGGCATAGAAACTCAGCGCACTAAAATGTATCCGCGAGGTGACAAGGCTCGATTTTGTTACTTGTGGATCTCAAAGAATCACCAAATTAAGCAATAATCTTGTGGTTTCCTTCCTCATTCGTAATCTTTCGCGTTCCTTCTTCCCATCTCCGTAGTTATTAACTCCTTCAGTCTTTCCCCATCTCGAATCCTCTTCCTCAACGCTCTCTAATATTTTCAACAGTTCATCCATAGGATTAAATAATGGCAAAATTTGTACCAAACAAAACAAAAATAAAAAAAGTAGGCTACTGGCTTAGTATTTGTAAACTTACTATTACGGCTAGGCTTTGATTTCTAAATTTGAGGAGTTATTCATTCCAATATTATTTATTTCCATAATATTTCCAACAGTTTAATGAATTAATCCATTTAACTGATTGTGCATTTAAAATAGATCTGACGATTTATAAAAGTTATAGGCTAAGTATTAGTGAACTTAATATTATGGTGCGAAGGCTAGTCTGTGATTTACAAGTTTGAGGTTAGGTTTTGTTTATTGGTTGTCGACTAGTACAACTTTGTATGAGCCGTTTAAACCACCTGCGAGGCCAGTTAGTTTGTTCGACCAAATTGGGTACAAATCTTGGAGAAACACCTCCTCGAGATTAAGCGCGGTTTAAACTGCGATCTCAGTTAACTGGCGTTGGGGAAACCGGCCCTAACTCATCCATTTATAAATCACACTTCCAGTCATCAAAAATCTACCAGATTAATAATTATAACTTTAATTTTACAAAATGTTTTGTTCAAAACACTCATCTTGACCTACAGTCATTGAGTAGACTTGGTGGTATTATTCCAATACAGTGACTTGTCTTCTCATGAGCTAAAACTGATTTAACATGATGAGGAAAAGATGCCTTTACAAATAAAAATGGTTTTTAGGCGCGGAGCACATTTAACAGTGGCTTTATAGTTGGGACTATTTTACGAGCGGAAGACGCGCGGACATGGTTTTGCGCAGCACTGAGACTCTCTGTGACAGACCACAGTCACCCACTTCAAATTAACTTAGAGGTAATCAAGGGATTATCCTGAGGTTAGGTTAAGTTAGGTTATTTTATTCTTTATGTTGAACATATTTAAAAGTGGCTTTAAAGTTGGGACTATTTTACGGCGGAAGGCAGCGGGGCCAGTTTTCTTGTGACACTGAGACTCTGTGACAGGCGACAGTCACCCACTTTAAATTAACTTAAAGGCTGAATAAGGTATTATCGTGGCGTTAGGTTAGTTTATTTTTCTTGTAAAACATTGTTTTAGTAGTTTAACTTCCTCGAAGAAACTTTCGAAATTACAACATCTTTTTTGGCTTTTTTGGAAGGTCAACTTAGAAAAGTGCCAGTCAGAGAGTGTCTCGGTGTCCTGTGCATGCCTCCGCTCGTAAAATATTCCCAACATTAAAGCAATTTTTAAATATGTTCCCCGCCTTAAAAGAAGTTTTGGTTTGCTTAGGGGTTGTCTCCTTGTTGTGCTAAATCAGTTTATGCTAGTTAGAAGACAAGTCACTATATTGGAATTTTACCGACTTGGTAGTGAGTGAATTGCAGTTTAGTTTGCTGGTGAATTAATCATGTACCTAATCATTCAAGATTAGTCAGCCTACCAACAAGGCCAGTAATTTCACTAAAACTATGTTTTGTTTGTGTCACATAACACTTTTGAACCCTCCCTCCCTTCATAGCGCTCAGTAATGTTGGACTAGAACCAGTGGCGTAAATAACACCCCAAAGCCCGCCCGTCGCGCTCCTGGGGAACCAGGGCATGAAGCACCCTCTACGTTGCTTGCCGATCATCGGCAATTGGCGTCAGGTCAAAAATAAATTTGCGTACCTAATTGAAATACACCTTTGCAAATAAAACAGTACCCAAAAATGATAAAACACTGTAAGCCATATTTATTTGTTGGATAATAGTAAAATAATTAACCTAGGGTTGGATTTGAATGAAATGAGATTGTGGCTCTGAGCTAGCAAGGACTCGTCCATCGCCCGTCAAGCGTCAACTCTCTTCCCGTACTTATCAGCGTACTGTGAGCGCGAATCACAACCACTGGTCACTGATGAGTCATTCAACCACCAACCACAGGGTGCACTGTGCAGGAACACACACCTGCCCTAACCGCGTCGTTGTGCAGTACCTACACTGTCACTGCAACACTGTGGACCTAACTTATTTTTTACTGTATTTGGCGTTGGTTTGTCACAGTTTATGGTCAGTGTGTCGCAGGATTACTGTAGCTGTAGCGTTTAGATTTGAAATTTCTGGGAAACTACGGGGCTCAAAGCAAGGAAAAAGTTAAAACTTCCTAAAATAGGCTAAGTTATTTTTTTACAACACCTACTCAAACTCAGAATTCAGGTGTAACTGTTAGTTTTGTATAATATATTATAGAACAACAAATAACAATATCATTTAATAATATAAAACCACATGCCAAACTCAAAATTTCCTCAGGTAATACTGTAGTAGTTAAAGTAGGCCTATACACATTTCGTTTGATCTATAACCACGCCAAAGAGATGCTACTGTGTTGCCCATCACGTCATCACCGTAAATTACACATACAAAAACAAAACAAATGTCACTTGACTGGGTTTTCGTTGGTTCGTATCTTGGTTAAAGGAGGAGCACCCTCTGAGCTGGCGGGCTCCATGGCTTAGTGCGCCACTGACTAGAACTCCCTATCCATTACGTATCACGTGAGCTGCTCCTAAAACCTTTCAGTAAAATCAATAATTCTGTGCAAATGAATTGTTGATTGGCTGATGTACCAAAGTGTGTTTGTGTTGAAGATGGAGACAACTGAGGTATCGGAGCCAGTTTGCTGACAATGGATATACACACAGTCACTCTGCGTAGTAGTTTTCTCTGCTTTTCTATGCAATTCTTCAGTACAGAAGTTGTGGTTCCTTATTGTGTTTATGCCATACTCTACCGGAAGCTTGTAGCAGCCACTTTCTATGTGTGGTTGTTCAAGTAAATGAATCTGTATATGTATATTAGTGCTATCATTTGTTGTATTTTTAGAATACTTAGAGTCAGTAAGAACAATTATCCAGATGAGATAATATAATTATGTTTTCAAACCATTGGGGGTGTCGGCAATAAAAACAGACATTAAAACCAGCAATAAAATCAGTATCTGGGTATGGGTGAAATATCTTCACCACAACAGCTGATTGAAGTGTTTTAACCTCTGTTTGAACATATAGACCAAGTAGGGTAAACAAGCCCAATAGGCTTCCATCCGAAATAGGGACTTTAACTGGGGTAAGTTTAACTATCATACTAAGTTTTCAGTAGGCAATATACTTAAATAGGAAAAGTGTTTTACAGGAAGCATAGTGTTTACACATTCATAGTTTAAAGCAAAAACATTTCAATTTATTTATTCTCATGGGAGCTTTAAGCTATTTAATAAATAATTCATAGTTTGAGGAAAGGGTAATTTTACAGTTTTTATACAACAGCCTCAAAATAGCTTTAAGCTTCCAGTGAAAAAGATTCCTATTTAATCTTATTTAGCATGTTCTAAGCTTTAACAAAAGCAGGGCTAAAAGGGGTTTAAATAGTTTCTTCTGCATATTGTGATTTCCTGATAACCTGAGAATTGACCAAACTTTACCTTCTTCTAGCAGTTTTTACACTTTATGCTTATAGCATGAGTAAGCTGGTGTTGCCTATTGTTTCTGATCCTGATTCTCCAGTAGTTGATTGTAAAATAACTAAGACATGTTGTAACGTTTGTTGCCAGGAAGTCAAAACTGAAGTCAAACTCGAATCTCCAGAACAGTTTGAGCAAAAAGAATATAAATACTATACGGGAAAAGTAAGTTTAAATGTAGTTTTAAAATTTTAATGTGAAGTTTTTAAAAATTACTTTTTAAACAAACAATATTTTTTTATTTGTTTAATCTTTATTACACAAACTGAGTGGTACTTTGGGGTGCTTTGTAGAATGTGGCACTATTGGTAATGTGCTGTGAACACTTTTGGAAATGTCCCAAAAGTACTTTTTTTATTAATCTGTGTTAACTTTGTTTTTGGCATTTAATTATGATGATATGGTAATTTATGTAACTTACAAAGGATTCTGTCTCAATAAAAGATTCCTCACTTAAATATATTTGTATTTCACCTCTGTAGTTTTAATTGGTTTGAAATGTTTGCAGATTTCCAAAACTGAGATTGAAGAGGAACGCTACACATTTGGGATGCAGAAAAATTTGAATATACAATCGAAGAAGTAAGTTTCTATCTTAAAATATTTGTACCCAATTACTTATTAAAGTGTCTGTGTTTTGAGAATGGTATATATCTTGTTTAGTTTACTATTGTTGATCATATTGTGTTCTAAACTGTTCACTTTTACCAACTTGGAGACTCCTACTAAACAATTTCAAAATTCTTAACATAACTATGTAACGAGTCATTTTTCGAGAGGTAAAATATTTAGTAATTACACTCGTTACATTCTCTGCAGCTTCCACTCTCCGGTGGTGGGGAGCCCGACGCTAGCGCTGCGGTGGCGGCTCGGCGCATCGAGCGCGGAGTGGCCAGGGCACCGAGTCAGTTCGAGTTGGTCAACGAGTAGACGCACACTTCTCTCGTCTGTCCACTCTAACGATACGTTTACGCTACGCAATTCTATACGAACGTTATACGGTACTTTGGTCATTCCGAAGTAAGTACAATATCATTTTCTAAAACGTTTTACATGTTTAATTTTCATCTAATAACTTTTTACCTAAAATTTGCATATTTTTTTATTTTCTAAGTCCGGTATAGATTTTAATTTGATTAAACGCTTCTAAATTACTACCGACATTAACTTACTAAAGCCTTTTTCTCCGGTCAAAATCGGATATCATTTTCTATTTTTACGCCGATTTCGGCCATTCTGAGCAGGAATTCTGCCGGATCGCTCCTGTCAGAAACCTATAACTCAGTACATCGACATCTTTTCTAAATTCTGATTAAGTATACCTTTTATAAATTCTGTGCCATGACATTTATAAACGTACCATCTAAATTTTCCTCCTAATCCGAAATCCTCCCTCTCCTCATACCGCCATATCCGCTGACCCCTGGAAATTGCCCAGCTCCTGCACTGAGTGACTCCCAGGGCATCGTCCGTTTATTTTGTAAACCCGGTAGGTGGGAAATTTTACCTCTCAAGGAAAGTACGTCCGAACTAAATAACAGAGAACCATTTTTAATTTGATGTAGGCTTAACTGAGTTTTGTTTACATTTCAGAGGAGACAGACACAGACGACATTCTTGCACTTGATGGACCATCAACTGATGTAAAAGAGCGGTAATTATACATTTCAACTGTCTACACTAACGTAAATCCTCCAGTGAGAACATTTAACCCTTTGAGGTCTCGCGTAATTAATTATAGGTCAACAAACGCTATTTCCCTTTGAACGCTTGGATGTCCAGTGTAGGTTGGGGTTGAAACAGTCTCTGAAATGCAAGGACTACGCTACACTAACGGCACCTAGCAGAGAGGACCGAAACTACCACCCTAGAACTTATTGGACAGACCTCGATGGTACCATTTGTGGGGTTCTTGTTCAGAATATAAACTCTTAAGAATTTTTATTCTGCAAAAGAAAGCTGTGCGAATAGTATCAACATTACGGTTAATGGTTTCCGCAACCTTCCCAAGGTTAAAACATCGTTTTTGGCCTTTCTGGAAGGTTTTATTTAACTTATACATTAATTTTGCCTTTTTCATCGTCATTGTTTAGTCTAAAATGCGTAACTTCCCAGACATTTCCCTTGGTTTTAGGTTAGGCCAACTTTAAAATCATTGTTTTTAATGGTTTCCGCTACTTTCTCGAAGTTAAAAATCGTTTTTGGACTTTTTAGAAGATTTGAACTTAGAAAAGTGCTAAAAATTCAAAGTTACTCTTCTGTAATGTTACCTTTATGGAAGTATACAAACATAAACAATTCTGTAGCAATGTCTGTTTTTTTGCTGACACCTCGGATAGCACTAATGTATATACAGATTCTTTCACTTGAACAGCCTGCTACAAGTTTCCAGTGAAGTATGACATAAATACAAGGAGGAACCACAACTGCTGTATTGAGGAATTGCATAGAAGAAGCAGAGACAAACTACTTACGGAGAGTGACTGTGTGTGTGAATCCATTGTCAGCAAACTGGCTTCCGATATCTCAGTTGTCTCCATCTTCAACACAAACGCACTTTAGTACATCAGCCAATCAACGATTCATTTGCACAGAATTAATGATTTTCACTGAAAGGTTTTAGGAGCAGTCTATGTATTACTTAACTTAATACAACACTATACTAAGAACTCTAATCAAAAACTACAATACATTATGTACAATCTCATTTTGTAAAACTAAAAGTTACAATTATTAATTTGGTAGAATTTTGATTATTGGAAGTTAGATTTATTAATGGATAAACGAATTGAAATAACATATACTTTCTGATGGTTTAAAACCCTATGTTATCTAGAAATTTCTTCTTATAGAGGTAAGCTCAAGTAGGCTTGGGTCAGAGTTGACCTTGTGTAGGAGTGATAGTTTTACAAGTTTGGTGTGGACAATTGTCTATGAATAAAGTTTACGACACTAGGCTATAAGCTGGGCTAGACTGCCGATTTAAAGCCACTGCGGTATTTCTGAGAACAAGCTACTTATAACAATCTAACAGACATACCGAAACTACTTGATATAAAATATGAATTCATTTGGAAGTTGGCTAAATGCACTTACCGTTATAGTTAACTAAACTATAAAATTCTTTGAATAAATACTTTATGAACGAAAACTGACAAGGCGACTAATGATTAGTGAATCTAAAACTCAATCATGAACTAACAGCTGGGCCATAGTAAAATAGCAGACAGTGACGTTACTGATGTTGTATCGTCATTAACTACGTCACACGAAAATTAGGGCCTCCACCGGTACCCCCGGGAATGAAAGCCCGGCCAGAGATTTTTATGAGTTGTCTTTTTCTTTACTTCGACTTTATTATCGAAATGATGTACACTTCGAAATGTAAATATCGAAGTGGCTACATGACGGCGATGCCTATCTTTATTGCTCTTAGGTTATGTTAATATTTACAACAATCTTTGTTGTTTATATTTACAATTTATGTTTATATTTACTACAGATTATTTTTGATTGATCATTTCCGGTTGAAGCGAGTCACCCAGGTAAGATATAATACAGTATCTTTAATTAAAATATTAGTGAAGGAGATATTATTACATTATAGGCCCACTTATTGAAGATAAAAGCCATAAGACTGGAATGGCTTTGATACTTTGGCCTAGCCTATTTCATAACTGCGGCCTTGTTTATTTATTTATTTGTTTATTTTATTGCGTTGTCAATTTTTCACCCCAAGCATATTCTGTATGGCTAAGTTCTATGCTATCAAATACGATACAACCATTATGCCTCAGTAACTAGGAAAACTGCATTGATTTTAATTCCATTTTGAGAGTTGGTTTTTTTGCGAGTTGGCCATGTGTGATTATTGTCTCTCAAAACAGCGCTAGTTCAAAGTGTTTAGTTAATAAATAGTTACCCTATTTTGCTTCTTCGGCTAGACACCTAGTAATATGTGAGTCGCTTCACCGTTTAGCAAATAATCTCACTACAACTTTCTTTAACATTTATTATCACGCTCATTAACTCCTTAACTCAACAACATCAAAATAATAAATGTCATTGTCATCGGTGGGTATTAAATGATCGAAGTTCAACAGATCGAACGTATTTTTTCGTCTGTTTTGTTGGTTCAAATGTTCGAAAACAGGCTACGCTCAAATGATCGAAAATTTTGGTGTTCCGCTCATCTGATCGAATGGAATTTGTCCCCGTATTATCCCTGCATTACCCTGTGAACTATTTTCACTCTGGTGTTGTCGAACTGCCCGCTGGATTGGAGGGCGGTAGAAGGACACAAAGGGATTACATATTTATTTTGGTGCTAGGCCGAGCACTCATGATTGTCATAATTTACTTTTTTGTTCAGGGCATGTTTAGGACGTCCACTTTGTTCTCCAATAGGTTTGCTCAAGATTTTACAGAAGCTGTTAACAATACACTTTCATTATCTCCTTTTGAACTTATTGAAATTTGTCCATTTTTGTATATTAAGATTTCAACTAGAACATATCAAACTAATGAAGACACTTCAAATTTTTGATACAACAATCGGCTATGTCTGTACACGCTCAAATACAAATGTAGTTTCTGGCCGCACAAAAAATGCACAATAACACGAAATTTACTGTATTTGGACCATTAAACAGAGGTTTTGGTGAAAAGTCCCTACCAAAGGAGGTTTGGGAGTCGGTTTTAACTCGACCGAAATTTTTACAAAATGAACATTTTGTACATTAAATTTGGTGTAAATCAATGGACAATGAATTTGTAGAGATGATACACATATAGTATTTATAGTGATATGATACACATTTTCCCTCCTAACAGTGTTTGGATTAGGCGGATAAGCGGGGTTCGGATTAGCGGGACTTTTAGTGTAATAGAATTCAATCAGCAAATCCTTGGATTTAAATCTTTTGAAATTTGACCAGGCCAATAAACAAACCTAACCTGAAATGAGATGGAAACCCTAAAGCTATGGTTTCCTAGGAAAAGCACCGCTATATTACGGCCGTAATATAGCAGTGAACAATAACAAACGACGGTGGACGCAACTATTACCTATTATTACCTTATCACCGTACCGTCTTTGACCAACTTAAAGGGATAGACGCGTCTGAAATATTTAAACATATGTAGATAAAACAACTTTTGACATGTTTATTTTAGTTATTATATCTGGTTTAGGTATATTGTAATGGGTAAGCTACTTTGTTTACAAAACAATATGTGTCACCTGGCGAGAAACCCTTTAGTAGTGTTCACCGCTACTTTACGTCCACCATTTTCTAGAAACCACTCTCATCTGATTACATTGAAAACAAAACTCACCGTCATATTATGGCTGTAATGTAGCGTCACCGCTCTAGGAAACCATTGCAACCAGATTGATCAAAATATCATGTCATTGTGCACCTGAAAACAGTCCATACACCATTGACTTTGTTGACAAGATCACTACTGGTGCAGCAGTAAAAGTGATTGATTATTGGGATAAACTAGGCCTTTAGCGGCTTACTCTTCCTTCATAAACATGAACCTAACCATAAATAAAATAAGTCTAATCTAAATTGAAAATACATCATTTCAAACCTTTACTACTGAGGTGTAAAAGCTAGGCTTAATAGGCTAGTCCTACTAGTCTACTACTCGATAAGTTATGCACGTATACTAGGCTTGCCAGGTTAAAATATTGCGTTTACATTACTTGACTTTACACAATCATGACCATACAATAAGCCTAGCTTAATAACAATATATATTTGCTTTGACAATAAAAATATTGAGTCATAAAACACAAATTACAATAAAATTAAGTACAACAGGAAACAAAGAATTTCGCACTCACACGATAATTATATTTCATTATTCTATTTTTTATTACAATAATTATCTTATAGCAAAGGCATATTTTTAGAAATATAAGCAATGCATAATTCCTTTTTGGTACCGTTTATCAGCTTTCTACCCTACTTTTTACCCAACCGCTACTCGCCATTTCCTAAAATCCCGCCTTCTGAGTTTGTCCACCCAATTCGCGTTATGTTCAACAGATCGAAGGTTAAATGCCCGAAGTTTAAATGATCAAATTCGAACTGTTGAACTTCGATCTATTGAGCCCACACCTAATTGGTAATGTAATGTTCCGTATTTAGCGTCAGACAAATGTTCTAACTCTGGGTGACATCATCCATCTCGGTATTCGTTTTGTTAGAACTTGAGAACCAGTTCCGCCTGTGCAGTTTTACGTACACATGAATCTTTCTTTTGATATACGCTGTAAACCACGCGTAAATGTTCTCTTTGGAGTTGCATTTCCTTGGGTGAGGTCAACAGATCGAAGTTCAACAGTTCGAATTTCGATCATTTTAAACTTCGGGCATTTAACCTTCGATCTGTTGAACATAACGCGAATTGGGTGGACAAACTCAGAAGGCGGATTTTAGGGAAAATGGCGAGTAGCGGTTGGGGTAATGAGTAGGGTAGAAAGCTGATAAACGGTACCACAAAGGGAATTATGCATTGCTTATATTTTTTCTAAAATATTTTTGCTATAAGATATTGTAATAAAAAATAGAATAATGAAATATAATTATCGATCTTAATTTGTATAAACTAAATAGCTAATTTGTTACTAAAAATGTAATAATTATATATACATTTAATAGAGCAGTTAAAATTAGATTGGTAAATATTATACGTTACTTTTAGTGTGAGTGAGTGCGAATGTTTCATTTCATTTTATTGTAATTTGTGTTTTGCGACTCAATATTTTTATTGTCAAAGCAAATATATATTGTTATTAAGCTAGGCTTATGTATGGTCATGATTGTGTAAAGTCAAGTAATGTAAACGCAATATTTTAACCTGGCAAGCCTAGTACGTGCATAACTTATCGAGTAGTAGACTAGTAGGACTAGCCTATTAAGCCTAGCTTTTTACACCTCAGTAGTAAAGGTTTGAAATGATGTATTTTCAATTTAGATTAGACTTATTTTATTTATGGTTAGGTTCATGTTTATGAAGGAAGAGTAAGCCGCTAAAGGCCTAGTTTATCCCAATAATCAATCACTTTTACTGCTGCGCACCAGTAGTGATCTTGTCAACAAAGTCAATGGTGTATGGACTGTTTTCAGGTGCACAATGACATGATATTTTGATCAATCTGGTTAAGCAATGGTTTCCTAAGCGGTGAGCTACATTACAGCCATAATATGACGGTGAGTTTTGTTTTCAATGTTATCAGATGAGAGTGGTTTCCTAGAAAATGGTGGACGTAAAGTAGCGGTGAACACTACTTAAGGGTTTCTCGCCAGGTGACACATATTGTTTTGTAAACAAAAGTAGCTTACCCATTACTATATATACCTAAACCAGATATAATAACTAAAATAAACATGTCAAAGTTGTTTTATCTACATATGTTTAAATATTGTGTTGCGTCCACCGTCACGGTTCACTGCTACATTACGGCCGTAATATAGCGGTAAACCTTTTCCTAGGAAACCATAGCTTTAGGTTTGACCATTTCAGGTTAGGTTTGTTTATTGGCCTGGTCAATAACTTTCAAAAGATTTAAATCCAAGGTAAATGATTGGCTGATTGAAAATCCTATTACACTAAAGTCCCGCTAATCCGAACCCCGCTTATCCGAAAATCCGCCTAATCCAAACACTGTTAGGAAAAATGCTACAATTTTTGAGTTGTTAAAATAAATAAAATTATTTTCCAAATTATGTCTTATGTTTAATAATGAACCAGCGCTCTCAATGACGCAGACATGCACACAAACACTGTTACAGGCCCTATTGCCCCATCCAACTGTATACTGCCCGTCATATCTGCGTACATTACTTCTGCGCTGTTTATAACTGCAGTATACTACAGGATTAAAATAATTTTAAATACTTAATAATTATTGACTTTAATTATACTTCTGCAGCTAATGATTTTATTCAATGCTATAAAAGTGGTATTCAGAGTTGGACCCGCTCACTCTATCGTTGCTGTCCTTCCTAAGGCTCAGTGTTTTCTCGCGGATCAGGCCCCGCTGGACATATAACCATTTATATAATCGGCGTTTTTAAAGTTTGCAAAGCCGCAGGTAAACCATTACAAACATGCATAACCTGAGCCTTAAATGTAGGGTTCGTTATATTCGACTAGATTGGCTAAACAATAATTAAAATGAGGAAGAAAATGGACAGCAATCTTCCTCAGCCTTAGTCTATAGTCCCCACAGGTAGTAGATGACCACCGAGTCGCCGACTTTCTATAAAATCTTTATTTCTATATCTTTATTTCCGAACAATATAAAATTGTGTGGAACATTAACAATAACAAGAAAATATAAATTATGAAATATATGAGCCACTATCCTATAATAAATAGAATAAATAATAAATAAATACTCTGTGACCTTTACCTACTAATTCTCCAATATCCAAGTTTCTAACCTACTTTGAGCTTGATCGGGTACTTTAAGGGCTGTGTAGAGTGAAAATAGTTCACAGGGTAATGCAGGGATAATACGGGGACAAATTCCCATTCGATCAGATGAGCGGAACACCAAAATTTTCGATCATTTGAGCGTAGCCTGTTTTCGAACATTTGAACCAGCAAAACAGACGAAAAAACACGTTCGATCTGTTGAACTTCGATCATTTAATACCCCACCCTTTCCTTTTCTTCCGGGTTTGCTGTGATTTTATTTTTGGGAAGTTAGGTTGTGTTTGAGTTTAGATTGACAAAATATTATTTGCCTAACTTGTAGTTTATAAATTTTTTACTGTATTTAAATTTTAATTGTAGTTAGTTAACTATAACGGTAAGTAATATAAGCACACTTCAAAGGGTCATATTTCTTATACTTCATCTGTCTGGGAGAGTTCCTTTTAAATCGGTAGTCTAGCCAAGCTTCCTAGGGCTAGGTTAGCCCTAGCAAAGGTTACATGCTAGTGTAGTAAACTTAAATTCGTAGTCAATGTCCATTTCAAGTTGTAAAATCTAACAATCTGTGCATAGGGTCAACTTGACTCCATTGCTGGATAATACTCAAGAAAGCCTACTTGAGATAACCTCTATAGGAAGATATTGATGGATAACATAGGTTATTTAACACCTAATGGACATTTTGCAATTTTTATGTTCATGGGGGCTATACTGAGTGACCTTATTGCTGTCGAGCAGAGTACCTCTCCTTAATCAGAACCGGTCCACAACACACCCTATTGATTAGTTTCACGCTGTGTACTATCGCTACATACGTATTTGCAGTTTTTGATTAGAATTGGTACCTCATTGTTTCCCTTATAGTCATTTTGCCGTCCGATTAAAATTATGCGTGTGTTTCTTTTTTGAATAAAAGTGCTTTTATTATTATATAGATAGTTAGTAATATTGTCAGCTTTCTTAGTGTAGTGATAGTATTTTTTATCTTTTATATAAAACTGTAAATATATTTTAGTGTTTGAGCTCATTTTTTACTCATAATAATAACTTGTCCTTGTAGTAGTAAGACATTTCAACTAACAATACTAATCAGGGGACCGAATTGTTAGCTAGTTAGACAGTGAATATTTAGAAGAGATGGCTCAGATAGGGATTCTGATGTGGTTGATGACTTCGGATGCAGATCGGACTAAGCGTATGTAATAGAAGACCACCGGCAGGAAGATGACCGACTTCTTCAAGTTCAGGCGAAGAGGAGGTTTTGATGGACATTAAAAGCGTGAGAATGATGTTCCAAAATTATTGAAGAAAATACACCTATACCAAAATGTTTTGTGAAAAGGATGAAGAAAAATAGATTGGACCTCTCAATGCCTGGGGTAAACCTCCCGCAGGAAAGAAATGTAAAAAAATATTAAAACCGTTTATTTGTGAATTAAAATTTTAGTTACGTATACACATTTTTGATAATTAACTTTATTTTTCCAATTTTATGTATGTTAATATTTGTGATTCCTCAATTTGGTAAAAGCGGTCAATATGACCGGTATGATTCCATTAAGCGTTATGAAAATCATGTTTCCATAGAGGTGTTAAAACCTCAGTAAGTTTATAATTATTATTTAAATTTGTTACCCATTTATTAATGACATGTCCAGTAATCAAAATGTACCAAGTTAATAATTATAACTTTAGTTTACAAACTGTTTGGTTCAAAACACTCATATTGGCCTACAGTCATCTAGTGACTTGGTTGAAATTGGGTTTCAGTTTAGTTTGGTGGAGAATATAATCATGTTGCAATCATTCAAGTTTTAGTTAGCCTAACTAATAAGGCCAACTACAGTAATACATAGACTGCTTCTAAAACCTTTCAGTAAAATCATTAATTCTGTGCAAATAAAACGTTGATTGAGTGACTTATGTACTGAAGTGTGTTTGTATTGAAGATGGAGACAACTGAGATATGGGAGCCAGTTTGCTGACAATGGATTCAGCACACAGTCACTCTCGTGAAATTAGTGTCTCTGCTTCTTCACGCAATTCCTCAATGCAGCAATTGTGGTTTCTTGTTGTGTTTATGTCATCTACTGGGGTAGCCCCTTTCTCAATGGTTGCTGCGTTCAGCGGCGGTAATAGTGTGACGCTCTGGCTCACTGAATCACTGATTGGTGGCTGAAGCGTTGGTTCACTTCTCGATTCGTTCACCTAAAAGCGCGTCTTTCGGTTCGTTCACTGATGCGACTGATGCGTAGTTTTCTCTCCGATCCTCCCGCTCAGTTTACTGAGCGTAAACAACAAAGATGGCTGGCCTCTAAGCCTTGGTAGGGTTAGCTATGTATGAATATGACCTGTATTTAAAATGTTAAAATCGCAAGATACAATTGAACTAATAGCAGAACATTAAATCGTTTCATCATGAATTTAAAATTTATATTATAGACTAAATTTGTTTAAGACTATTAATTGTAATATATAGACTGAATTATGTATTAATATATGTATAGTGTTAAACTAAGGCGTTTATATATTTACTTTCTTTATTTGTTATTGTACAAACAAAATTTAATGAATGTTTATGTTAATAAATAAAACCAATGTCCACAATAATACACGTGAACCATGATAATAATAATAAGCCATATAATTGGCAAATATTAACAAACCAAGCCAACTCAGCAGCAGACAATAGCTAGGACTTGCTGTCAGTTCACTTATCTGTCAATCAGCCTTCAAAAGCGTTCCAATTGTACGCTCAGTTTTTGAGTAGATAGGTAGATTTTTCTTCTAAAACCAGATCAGTCCGATCAAAACTCCCAATCACTTGATTCATATGTCGAGATTGAGCACTTGTGGCCAATGTGGTTGTCCAAGTAAAAAATAAATATATACATTAATGTATACTTGTGGACAACCTTTAAAACATCTGGCATAATATCAATTATTATTAAGGTTTACATTTCTATTGTTGTGGTTGTTTAGTTCAGTTATATTTTGCAAATGATAAAGCAACATGTCAACTAAAATATACTTTTATAATTATTACTACTATTTCATACAGACGTACTATAGTTCTATCATTTTTGCTTTTAGAACACTTAGAGGTGGTAAGAGAAATTTTCCAGATTATACAATATTTATGTTTTGTGGACTACCTGGGCGTAGACAATAAAACAAATATTACTTCTACATTATTGTTCATTGTATACAAGAATTAGCGGTTAGGTTAAACTTTTTATGTGGAATGAGTTGGATAACCAGTAGCCGAAGAATGGGTTTGGAATACCGTAGAAAAGTAGAGGATTATGTTTTTCAACTGATTGGAAACTTTTCAACTGATTGAAGTGTTTTAAACCTTTGTTTGAAGATATGAACCAAGTCCTCAAGCAGTTGAGACTTTAAGAATTGGCCAAATAGAGCTGGAGTGACCTCTGTCCGAGATAGGGAATTTTACATAGGCAAATGTGCAAAGTATGCTTTAAGTAGTTAATCAGTGAAGTGAATAAAAAGTAGTAATTACTTTATACTCTCAGATTTAGAGTAGATGATTTGTTCGAAGTGAATAAAAAGTAGCATTTACTTCACCGGGTAGTAAGTGCTACACCTTGTAGTAGATACTTCAATTTATTGATTGAATGAAGTGAATAAAGACTAGCACCTACTACTGTACCATAGTAAATACTTTGAACTGTTGAAGTCTGATATGGGGCAGACTACATTTTCTGTCAGTCTGCATCATGGCTATGTTTAGGCATGTTCATGAGTGCAAGTTTTTCCTTGATCGCCGTCTAGTGACTGGTAAATAACTACTTTGTTTTGAAGAAAAAAGTGTTGATTTTTTAACATGTGAGCTTTAGTCCATAACATGAAGAATTGCGAGGAGTAGCTCTGTCCCAAAGAAATAGAATGGAGTTATGTTTACGATCGGTTGCTGATCCAGGCTTTCAAGTGGGGTTGCAATGAATGTTGGTGTGGATCGGTCGACCGCCTGTACATACATTTTGTTATGGGTTGAATTAACTGTGCCAAAGTTACTAACTTCCCAGTAGCGTGTACATAGTCCTTTAAAATTGTTTCCCAAAGACTTTACTTGTGAGTGAGTGTGAATGTTTAACTTCATTGTGTAATTTGTTTTGCTACGCAATACTATCTATATCGAAGTACATACTTTGTAGTCATAGCACTTTGTTATTCACATCGACGGGAGGAAGTGCTACGACTACGAAGTACATACTACCTGGTACTTACTACTTTTTATTCACTTCACTGAATATACTTGAATGGGAAAAGGGTTTCACAAGAAGCATATAGCCATTGATGCTGCAGACATATAAGAGCAAAACAGAAAAATGTCTTGCTTAGTACAGTTTTTATTCTGTCTATCTATTTTGTCTGTAAAATATTTTGAGTTCTTTGTTAACATGGTAAAATCAAGTTTGTAATTACCTAATAAATAATTCATAGTTTGAGGAAAGGACAAGTTTCAGAGGTTATATGCAGCATATTTAAAGTACATTAACCAGTTTAAAACATCAAAAGAATAGGGCACTAGGCCGGGATATGCTATAAAAAGGAATAGAAACTGTTAGAAAGGAGAGCAGGCTCACCTGGATAAAGTATAAATACGTAAGAGAACACAAAGTGTCAAATTTTCAGCCCTTCTACGGCCTTTTCTAAACAACAATTTTTCAAAATACTTTTTCAAGTGTTCTCTTTATGACTTGACAAAGGCCTGTTCCTATATGATAGGAGTTTAAAACATGGTTAGCATGTTGTAATGGTGTCCAAAGCGGGACCCCCTGCCGCTCTATCCGGCCTTAACTTAAGTGTTTTAGTTTGTATCTTCTGCATATTGTGATTTCTTGACAACCTGAGATTTGGCTAAACTTTACCTTCTTCTAGCAGTGTTTACACTTGATGTATATCAGTATAGCATGAGTAAGCAAGTGGTGTAGCCTACTGTTTCTGATCATGTATTCTCCAGTAGTCGATTGTATAATAACTAACACATGTTGTAACGTTTGTTTCCAGGAAATCAAAACTGAAATTAAACTCGAACCTGCAGAACAGTTTGATCAAGAAGAATATAAATATTTAATGGGGAAAGTAAGTGTAAATTTACTTTTAAAATATAAATGTGTAGATTTATACAGTAATTTTTAATGACTGTTTTAAACAAAAACATTTTTTCTAAGTTTATTATTTTGTTTAACAAACTTAGTTGTACTTTTAGTTTTTAAAATGGGGCATTGTAGGTAAGGTGCTGTGAACGTTTTTGAAAAGTCCTTTTTATTAATTGAAGATTTACTTTGTTTTGCATTAAATTAAGATAACATTGTAACTTACGTGTAGTCAGGACTCTGACCTAATAAATGATTCTTTGATTAATTATATTTTCATTAAATCTCTGGAATTTCAATTGGTTTGAAATGTTTGCAGGTTTCCAAAACTGAGATTAAAGAGGAAACACTAGACATTTGGGAAGATGAACAAATCGAAGATACCATCAAAGAAGTGAGTTGCAATCTTAGAACATTTGTACGCAATTACATATTAAAGTATATCTATGTTTTGAGAATGGTATTTTCTTGTTAAATTTTGTATTGTTGAAAATATTGTGTAAACTTTTACTTTTACCATTTTGGAGACTACATACCAATTTCAGGATTCTTAACATAACCTCTTTACAGACCTGTTATAGTCTTAACAGAGGACTATTTATAATTTGATTTAGTGTTAACCGAGTTTGTTTACAATTCAGGGGAGACAGAGGCAGACGACACTCTTGCTCTTGATGGACCAACCGCTGATGTAAAGAGCTGGTAATTATACATTTCAATTGTCTACATTGACGTAAATCCCCCTCCAGTGAGAACAATGGTATATGAGTTACAAGAAATCTTCCAGGAATAAGCTGATAGACAAAATTGTTTCTACAGTTTTGCAAATATATCAATCAATCAAATCAAATCTTTTTATTTGTCATCAAGCAAATACATGCAATAGACAAAGTCAAACATAGTCAAACAATGGCATGAACATTAAAATTATTATAATCACAAGAATCAATGAGGCTAACTTACAATACATTAACAACAGAACACTGGTACATCATGTTTTTACATTACATCTGTATCATATTTGTATGTGTAAAAGAATTCTAGGATATCGTAAAATGGGTGAAATCAACCAATTATATAATTTCTTTTTCACTTCGACAATATTGAGTTGCTGTACATATTTGGGAGGTGATTCAAAACTTTGGCCCTGTACAACTGTATAGTATTTTGTGTTTATGTTTTATCTTTATGTTTTATTTAATATCAATGTTGGTACTCACCATATGTTTTCCAATTTTGAAACCACATGTTTTCTTTATTGTATTGTAACAAAACCAAACAAACTAATGTGAATAAACTAATGGATGTTAAACAAGTGCAAAAGTATTTTCTTAATCTTTAATAATAGTGCCAGCTACAAAGGGTATAATCTATTAAGTAATTATCTCCCCTACAACAACATAAGTATTTTTAGTTCAAATTACCCAATCTACAGTAGGGAACATCAATGAGATGTTTATTCCTAGTATTATGTTGGTGAATATCAGCTCTTATACAAAGATTCTCTTTTCTCTTTAAAGTGTATATAGTAGCATCAAAATATACAAATTCACTACAGTTAAAGTTTGAAACTACATATAAACAGAGGTCTACAATGTGCATTAAAAGCAGCATTGCTCATAGCTAAAGGCATTCTTTTGTACTAACAAAACAGAGTCACATTTACATGAGCATTCCCAAATTAACAACCCATACCTAACATGTGATTGGAAAATGCAAAATATGAACTCCTTACATATTCTAATGGGACACAATTAACAAGTTTTCTAAGTAAAAATACAGTTCTACAGAGTTTAGGTAAAATATAGTCAATGTGGCTTTTCCAATTCAAAGACTCATCCAACATTACCCTAGAAATTTTACACTGGAACACAACTGTGAATCAAGACTAGTTGGTTTCTCTTAAACTAAAAGTACATTCTGAGTTTTATCGTTATTAAGCAAAAGTTGGTTTGCACTGAACCAGCTCTCTGCTCTGGCGACATCTGACTTAACATTTACTAAAAGATTAGGATAGTCATGGTTAGATGATAAAATTGAGGTGTCATCTGCATACATAAAAATATTTGATCTTACATTACTAGGTTATACATTAATATAAATTAAAAAAGAAAAGGCCCCAAAACAGAACCTTGAGGTACACCATTGCTTACCACAACTTCTTTAGAGCAATCACTTCCTAACATAACTTTCTGTCTACGGTTTGTAAGGTAAGACTTAAATAATCTTAACGAGTAGCCATTGATGCCATATAACAACAATTTTTCAATAAGCACATCATGGTCAACACAGTCAAATGCTTTGCTTAAATCACAAAAGGTAACCCAAGCAAATCCTTTCTTTTCCAGCACATTTAACAACTCCCTAACTAATTCATCAATAGCATCAATGGTACTTCTCCCTTTCCTGAAACCAAACTGGCAATTAGATAACAAACCGCATGACTCAAAAAAGGTGCTTACCTGGTTAAAAATTAGATATTCAAATATCTTTGCCAGTACAGGAATTAGAGAAATAGGGCGATAATTTGCTAAATTGTTAACTTCCCCCTTTTTAAAAACAGGACAAACTTTCGATAACTTTAAAACCTTTGGAAAAACCCCTTGTTGTATGCAACGATTGATACAGAAAGTAAGTGGTTCAATTATTGAACCAATCACAATTTTAATTAACTTACTCGACATTTCATACACATCCAGGCTCTCAGATAATTTCATTTTGTTCACAGTTGTTAATATATTTTCACAGCTGACTTCCTTAAAACTAAATGAATTAACACTTGAACTAAGAGAATCAATACCTTTTTGAGTCAGAACATTTGCAGCAATGTCTGCTTTCCTTATCCCAGATTTTATTGTGATAACAGACTGTACAAAAAAGTTATTAAAACAATCAGCGGTAAAAGGTAGACTGGAATTATTTTCTTTGTACGAGCTTGATGTGTTGTTTCTTTTTATAATGTTCCAAGCTGCTTTACATTTATTTTGTGAGTTGGCTATGTAATCTGAATTATGCAATTTCTTTGCATCCCTAATAGCTTGTCAGTAACTTAACATTATCAGAACGAGAACCTTTATATAAGTCATAATACATCATTAGTTTACTTTTCATATTTCTAAGGTCCTCACTGTACCAGCTGAAACTGGAATTCTTTAGAGTTCTCTTATTATAAAAACCTTGTCTAACTGTAAAACGTTTTAGTTTAAAACAAGAGTTAAAGACATTCAAGATCGTGTTAAAAAATAAAGTAAAAGAAGTTTCTGCATCCAAGCTTAATTTATAAATTGAAGTCCAATCTACAGATTTTAAAACTGCTAAAAATTTCAGAGAATTGTTGTGAGTAAAACTATGTTTAAAAGTAATGTGACTAGAAAGAAATCTACAGCTGTCATTGGTTCTAAAATTACTGAGGGTTATTATTGTTAAAATTAAACTTGACATACAACGCATCATGGTCAGAAAATAAAAATGGATGTACTAAAACACTACTAACTAAATTATTCATTGCTAAAAACATTATCTAAACAAGCAGATCCTCTAGTGGGTTGATCATTACAATAATAAAGGTTGTGCTGTCTCACATAATAAAGGTTGTATAGCTAGCCCACATCATAGAACCTATAATCCAAACTGTGCAATGAGTATGTCTATGTTTCCTTAGCCTAGCCCAGGCACAGTTTAAATGTGCGGACACAAATTGATCCCTCGTGTTTCCTCCTTATTAATTGTAAATATTCTGTAGTCCCCGACCTGAGAAAAGCCACAACGTTGTGCTAAACTTGCAAGATTGCAAACTCAGCAATTGCTATGAGTAGGCTATTGCAAACCATGCAATCTGCACAGATGAAATAGCCAACAAATCTAAAATATTTGTAAAGCGATAAGTTTTATTATCTTTTTTTCTTTCATGATATTTAAGCTGTATGATTAAAGTATTACCTAGGTGTTTGTGAACCACAATGGTTTTAAACTCCAAAGATGTTACATCGTTAAGTGTATTTGATGCAAACGTATTAACCATGTTGTTTCAACTTTTCTATTGAAATGCCAAATTTGTATGACTTTGTTGGCTTTTACTCGGCAGATTTGAAGCAGTCTGAATATACTACTGCCGGCAGAATATATACACACTACCCTACACACACATACACACTTGTAGATAAGTCAGTTGGCTGAACAACTGGAAACTGTCCCATCTATAGATTCTTTGTCAATTGAATATTTTTCTTTTTTCAATTACAACTCTGTAGTTTTCAACTGGTTTGAAATGTTTACAGAATCCCAACACTGAGATTAAAGTGGAAACGCTACACATATGGGATGAAGAACAAATTGAATACACCATCGAAGAAGTGAGTTGCAATCTTAGATCATTTCATCATAACTGAACAAGTTGTAACACAAATTATCCAATAATACTTATTTAGTGGTGAAGTCTTTCAAAACTGCTTCTTTGCTGCACAAGATGTATTTAGTGTTGACTTAACCAAGCTTTGTTTACATTTCAGGAGAGAGGCAGATGATCCTCTTGCTTTTGATGCGACGGAAGCAATGGAAGAATCGGTAATTGCATCTATCTTAAACGCTCTTAGTTGCTATATTTATTGATACTATACATTTCTACTTCTCTCTGTAGGCAACCTAATATTCATATCCTGGAACAAACTTCCTTTTCTGAGGCCAACAATCTAATTCAATGGTTCAACAGAAACAGTGGAACCCCTCAAATCCGAAATCCCGGCAAATCCAAACGGGTTTTGTGTGAAAAATTTTGTTAAAAAAATACAATTTCAGTAGCATTTCAACATTTTTATTTACAGTTTACATACTAAAAATACAGTACATACTTCAAATTAGATGAAATCTGTTATGACCAAAGGGGGACATTCGTCCCTCAGGTGAGTGAGAGTGGTCTATTTATAGCTCATCGGCACAGAGTTTCCGTGCAAGGTCACTCACCCCTCACTGCTTCGCCTCACTCACGTAGTGAGTCACCCTCGTACTGCACTATGCTAATGTACTGTGTTGTGTATATATACTACACATATATTTTGATCCCGACATTTAATTGCAATAATATGGACTGCATTCCTTTGCAGTATTAATTTTACCGTGTCTTTATTGTAATTTTAGATTGGCAAATCCGAACAAATCAAAATCCGACAGGCCACAGCCCCAATTAGTTCGGATTTGAGGGGTTCCACTGTACTCACAGTAAATTCTGACAAAACTCAATTGATTAACATTTGTATGACGAAAAGGCGGTAGTATGTCTTTAATCTTTTTTTGGAGGAAAGACTTTTCATCTGACTCATAGCGTCAGTTGTTTGGGGCTGGTCTTGGACGAGATTCTTAGCTTACATGAACAAAGCAAAAACATCTCAAAAAAGCTAAGTTTAGGAATTTTCACGTAATCTGAGAAATGCAGCAAACATTGATGTTTTCCTCTGAGATGTCACCAATCCTGTAGAGACAACTTCCAGGCAGCAAAGATACTCACTTTGTCATCCATTTATTTGCTGGAAACCAAATTTCAATCAATACTCCCTATAATCTCTGCAACACTGAACAATTAGCAATCCCAAAACCCTCAACAACCTTTTCAAAAACATTTTCTCTGTAACGGCATTAAGCTGATAATAGCTTCTACCCATCTCTCAAGTTCGAATCAAACCCTTCAAAACTTAGAAACAAGCTTAAAACCTGGCTAATAAACCTCTCATGTTAGAGTGTCCAGGAGCTTGTTGAAAGTGGGTTACTGTGCTCAAAGAAGGTTGTTAAGAGCATTTATTCTACAAAAGCAATTCGTGTAATTTGTAATCTAACCTCAAGGGCTACATGCAAAAGAACACTTCAAAAAATTGAATATATTTACATTGCCTTCACTTTATATATTTGAAACAATTTCATACTGTGTTGGCAAATGTGATTTAGTCCAAGGTTATAATGTTCACTGTCACAATACAAAATCAAATGTATTGTACAGACAAAAAATACAGATTGCAAATATTTGAAAAATTACCAATACAAGCAGGCATAACATTTTTAAATAAAATTCAAAAGAAATAAAAGACCTTTTGCCGGATTCAGCTTTATTCAAAAGGAAATTAAGAAAACATTTATTGCAACTGGCTCCACTCAGTGGGAGAATTTATGGAACATACATAACGGTATATTAGAGTACATGTTTGATACATCAAAAGATAAACTGAGTGGTCTGGAATGTCAATATCCTTTATATGGTTGATCAAATCATAGGTGTTTTAAGACTACAATCTAGTGTCCATTCAAGATTAGCTTTAATTACCTTATTAAGGAACTTGCAAATTTTGTAAGTAGGTGCTTTTGAAATTTACCACCGCCTAATTGGTATGTTCTGCTTATGTATCTTAGGAGACCTCGAATTGTAGCTTGAGGTTTGATCATCTTAAACGATATTGTTCACCAGTTGATAAAGTTTTACACGAGTTAATGATTTTATTTGATGTTTTGTTGTAATCATTAGGGATCTTATTCAATTTCTGAAAATGGTTGCTATCTATGAAATCATTTACCTTAATGTTATTATCTTGTTTACTAATTATTACAGTCGTGTTACCCTTGTCCGCCTTAACAATAATAGAGTTGTTACTATTTAGCTTTAAGCAATTGACTTAAGTAGCCCTCTTGTGAACCCAAATCTTACAAATCTAACCAGGGTTTAATTTGTATAAACGCTAAAAGCTAATTTATTACTAAAGAAATTTGAAAACAAAAATGTTTTGGACCGAACCGCATTTGAAACTGGCTTCCGCTTTCGGCGTATGGTTATGTAAACAATATATATATATATTTATAAAGAGAAACATTTCAAGAACAAGTGAAGAAATATAATTATATACTAATACTCAGATCTTTAAGGAATATTTTAAAATCGAGGTATTTAAAATATTTTCTGTTTTCTTCATAAAACTTTCTTCGTAGCAATTACTTAAGTTTTTATAAATGTTAAGGTTGTATTATTATGTAGTATGTCATAGTTTGGTTAACAAGTACGAAGTACTAGAGCTCACCATATTAAAACCTAAGAAATGGAGGTTTATGCTATAAAATATTTGACCTATATCTTGTTGGTTTTGGAAACCAGCCGACATTTATTTGATTTCATCAGACAATTCCATAAGTGTCATAAAGCAATGCATCATTACATTTCTTTTTAATTCACTCAAATCTGCCATTTAACCCTATTTTTGGTAGTTTGTGGGTTCACGTTGTCCCTGCAATCGCATGTCATAAACTTGTCTAGAATATAAAGTGCTTCCGTGATCTAAATGTCTTTATGATGAGAGTCAAGTATCTTGGGCATCAGCACTTCTAATTAAATAATTTGTAACTGTATTGACATTCCCAAATTTGTTTTTCCTGGAATTTGTTTGATAAATCGTGCACAACTCTCTCTGTCCTTTCAAAATACGATACGGTATTTAAGAAATTGCCTCAATACCATCAGTTTTGAGTTTGCTAGAATGTGTGTTGTGACTGTTGTCAGCTGTTGTGATCGTATAGAGTCATGGCTTACAATCAACGATGTTGCTTAGGCTATCTAATGGAAAAAACTTGAACTATACTTTTAAAAACTAATTTCCACACACACTTTTATAAAAGGGTTTACTCGCTTTTCTTTAGTTTGCAATTAAATCGTAGGTCAGCGCTAGCGTGGTTATTTGTTAAAAACTAATTATCACACATAAAAGAATATAAAAGGGTTTACTAGCTTTTCTTTAGTTCGCGATTTCGAGAGAAGGACATCAACAGTCTCTCTTCTCACTCACTGAAGTCACTGCGTTGGTTTAGGGTCTGCTTGGTTTCGTATGTGCTTGGACAATATGCTTATTGGAACATAGCTAATACGCGTCTGGGGCTGTTGTTTTAGGTGGGAGCCTTTTGTTTAAAATTTAAATACAGAAGACAAACATGTCATGTCTTGCAAGTTCCTAACCCCCTATATTTTTAATTCAAAATATGCAAAGTTTTCCTTTAAAATGGAATTTGGAATATCTCATTTTGAATTTTTAATTTAGAAACCTTATAGAAGAATTTTAACGACACATTTTATGTATCAAAAACATTGATTTATTATATAAGTTGGTTTATAAAATAAATTGAGTAGCTGAAATTAATATCTAAACAAATATGGTAACTAAGGAGACGAATGTTATTTTACAGGTTGTAATTTCTTAATTTTGTCAATAATCGGAAAATCATGTGTGTAAGTAAAAGAGATTGTCAACGCTTGTGCTGCAGCGTGATGCCAGTTTGTGAAATGATCCGTCTTGAAAATGTATTGTTCCTTGACACTGCTGTCAAATGATATGGCAAAGTCATAAACTATGCTAAAAAGCCTGTGTGTAGTTGAACAGATATTTCCTGTCAGGTGTGGATCTCGAGTTGGAACTATTATAACTAATCCCATTTTGAGTATTGCAGAGTAAAGAGGTCTGTCTCAATCTCAACTTTTAACCCGACTCCAGCGTCAAGTGACTATTTTAGGTACTATGCAGAACAGTTCATATCTGAGCTAGTTCACGAAACTCCCGCTTTCAGATAATGAACGAAATGAAACTGATGGAACTACTTCAACTAAGAACTAATCTAACATTGACTGAACAAAAATTAGAGCTAGCCATGTACTGTAATCCAAATCTAGGCTGTTGTGTCCATTGATTCCATTCTATAGTGATTAAATTGATCTAATTAATCTTTGAAGGATTAACCACACATTGGGAGAAATATGTCCCATGCTAAGACATATGTATAGATTAGCTAGTTCGACTAAATTAAAATATATAGGAGTTGGTTCTTCAAAGAACATAGGTTATAGCATTTTTCCCTAATATTGTATTTGCAAGAATGAATTAATAACTTTTGAAGCTTATTTACTGTTTATTAAACGTTCATCATAGTAACTTACAAAGGGTGATGTACAAAAATAAACTGAATTAACTACTTGTTTAGTGAATGTTGCAGGAGTATTTTGTTGTGACTAGTTTTCCCACTAGTTGTCAAACAAATTTTCTACAATTCTTGTTTGCATGTAATCAATTTTCATAAAATATAGTAGGTCTTGGCACAGCACAATTTTCAACGTCGTTTTTCACGCGTTGAACAAATATCTAAGAAAAAATGATATGGGTGTTAACTGTTATTGTTTCAAACATAAAAAATAATGTTGTCAGATCTTAATTCATTGAAGAAATTTATTGATACCGCACCTACTTGAACAAATAATAATTATACTAAAAATTGACCGAACTGTTTTGAACTCATCGATGTACATGTTTTATCGCACACAGAACAAACACGTTATGGATTCATCCATTATTGTTAATTTGTTGAGTCATTTATAAAATTGCACAGCAACAGCAAACAGGTATCAAGTTCACAGTTTAAGAGAACGGTCCGTTTTTTCAAGTAGCTATTCATCCGAAGAGAACGATTCAAAGAAAAGCTAGTCCAGATCTGAACTCTATAGTATCAGAAAGAGTCGCCCAGAGCGCTGGAGTCGCGTTAAAAAGTTGAGATTGAGATAAACCTGAGTAAAGCCATTGACTTTGGGGTGAGATTTAAATTTCCTCCCCACCTAGCCTTATGAAAAGGAAATATTAAAACAATTTTGGGAATGTTTTTATATTATTCTAAAGTTTGTTTTGACGTACTTTGCATCAACCACCACCACCCAAAACCGGGGAGGGGCCTCCAATTTTTTATATAACCCCTTCCCTTGTGGCTCCTCAAGTTAGGACTACGAAGTCCTCTCTCCAATCTCAACTTTTAACCGACTCCAGCGCTTCGTTGACTATTTTAGGTACTATGCAGAACAGTTCATATCTGAGCTAGTTCACGAGTAACTCGCTCTTCAGATAATGAACGAAATGAAACTGATGGAACTACTTCAACTAAGAACTAATCTAACATTGGACTGAACCAAAAATTAGAGCTAGCCATGTACTGTAATCCAAATCTAGGCTGTTGTGTCCATTGATTCCATTCTATAGTGATTAAATTGATCTAATTAATCTTTGAAGGATTAACCCACACATTGGGAGAAATATGTCCCATGCTAAGACATATGTATAGATTAGCTAGTTCGACTAAATTAAAATATATAGGAGTTGGTTCTTCAAAGAACATAGGTTATAGCATTTTTCCTAATATTGTATTTGCAAGAATGAATTAATAACTTTTGAAGCTTATTTACTGTTTATTAAACGTTCATCATAGTAACTTACAAAGGGTGATGTACAAAAATAAACTGAATTAACTACTTGTTTAGTGAATGTTGCAGGAGTATTTTGTTGTGACTAGTTTTCCCACTAGTTGTCAAACAAATTTTCTACAATTCTTGTTTGCATGTAATCAATTTTTTATAAAATATAGATAGTAGGCCTTGGCACATCACAATTTTCAACATAGTTTTTCACGCGTTGAACAAATATCTAAGAAAAAATGATATGGGTGTTAACCGTGTTATTGTTTCAAACATAAAAAAATAATGTTGTCAGATCTTAATTCATTGAAGAAATTTATTGATACCGCACCTACTTGAACAAATAATAATTATACTAAAATTGACCGAACTGTTTTGAACTCGATATATTTGTTAATGTTTTATCGCACACAGAACAAACACGTTATGGATTCATCCATTATTGTTAATTTGTTGAGTCATTTATAAAATTGCACAGCAACAGCAAACAGGTATCAAGTTCACAGTTTAAGAGAACGGTCCGTTTTTCAAGTAGCTATTCATCCGAAGAGAACGATTCAAAGAAAGCTAGTCCAGATCTGAACTCTATAGTATCAGAAAGAGTCGCCCAAGCGCTGGAGTCGCGTTAAAAGTTGAGATTGAGATAAACCTGAGTAAAGCCATTGACTTTATACAGGGGTGAGATTAAATTTCCTCCCCACCTAGCCTTATGAAAAGGAAATATTAAAAACCATTTAGGGAATGTTTTTATATTATTCTAAAGTTTGTTTTGACGTACTTTGCATCAACCACCACCACAAAAAACCGGGGAGGGGCCTCCAATTTTTTAAATAAACCCCTTCCTTGTGGCTCCTCAAGTTAGGACTACGAAGTCCTCTCTACCACTCAACCTCGACCTTTACCTAGCGTTACCGTGTAGTCACATTAATAATGTAAGTGGTGACTGCGTAGATGGTATAATGGCATTTCGTTCAATTTAAAATACACAAAGGAAAATTTGTTCTATTTTATTGGAAATTCGCTAAGATTCACCGTAGCTCTTGTAGCTACTTGTCGGCTAAAGTCAAAGTCTTTATTGAGCCAGATTAACAATACACATGCATTGGCAAAGTCATACATAATAATTTTCTTAACAAAAACAATTTCCTTCTATGCGTAAAGTGACAATTTTAACAATTCCTTGACAAATTATTGATAATATATTGATATATAATAATATAATAATAATTACAAATTCAATGAATCTCTTCGCCTCAGGATCTACAGGCATACCAAACAAGGTAATTTGTTATAATAATAATATAATATATTGATAATATAATTTATTATTTACATTTATACATTCATGTGCTGGTATGCTAGTTTGTCAAGAAGTCCCGAACGCTGTAGCACACTAGATCGACCAAAATACTTTTGAGGTCTTTTCGATATTTACAGAGGTCCGATTCCAACCTGAGATGAAGTGGAAGTTTGTTAAAAAGGTTTATTCCGTTATAAACCGTATGATTTTTGAAAAAAGATGTCGAGTGTTTAGGAATTGTTTGGATAATTTGTTTGAATTGAGCAAAGAATAATTATTCAATTGCGCCCGCCGAAACACCGCCTTACAGAATTGGCGCGAAACCAGAGAAAACCCCGTTCTCACTATCTCACAGCCCTTTTTTGCAATTGGAATAAAAAGCGAGTCTTTTGACTTTCGTGGCCCCAGATAGGTATTGCATAAGCCAAGTGGGGGTATATAAGCCCGTAATAAGCTGATAACAGAACCTCGCCACTTGCTTGGGTCTTAACTCTTAATGCTAGCAGTACACTTACGCCGAGACAAGACGAGAGCAGGCGAGGGCAAGAGTGTACACGGTGTGCTCGTCATGTCTCGCTCTGCCTCGCGAGGCTATGTCTCGGCCTCGCCTGCGCTCGGTCTGGGGGCGGTTTTTGGCACGAGTCAAGGGCCCGAGCGACCACGAGATCACCCGGGAGCCGAGCGCGAGACACCCCTGTACACTCTCGTCTGCACTCGGGCTCAGTTGTACGCAGTCAGTTCTCCACTCTGTTGTTGTAATTCATTGTTTTATTGTAATTGTGCTATGTTATTTAAAAGTTAAATAATTTAACTTTCCTTCTATAAACAAAGTGGAATTAATCCAAGTGTATTTACACAGTTTAGAAAGCCCAAATCTCCAAAATGGGTGTCTTTTAGCTAAGACGAAATATTGTTTGAGCAAGACGTAAAAGAATACGTCTTGATATCGTTATAAACAACCACTAATCACCAATCAGACCAAACCACCGTGCACCGGCAGCGAACTAGGCACGGGCCGCCTCGGCGCGGTCCCTCGGCGAGAGTGTACTTTGTAACCTCGCTGTACAATCTCGTGGGCCCTCGTCGGATAAAGCCTCGCCGAACGTCCCGGCAGGCGCCTCGGCGTCGTCGGCGAGAGTGTACTGCTAGCCAGCATGAAGATTCCAGAGCTAAGCTTTTTTGACTTGTCACTCTTTGTTCAATGTGACTGTGAAAACTATTCTCATCCAGCACCAACCCAAGAAACCTAACACTTTCAGAGGGACTATGGCTTCATCCAAAGAAGGGTGAAACCACGCCTATTGACAAATAAAATGAGTTTACCGGAATTGACACTAAGCAGGAATTGTCATCAAACCACTGTATCAGTTGGTTTGCCTCGCAAAAAGAAATGTTCTCTAACTCATTGGCTATGTTGTTATACAATTATATTTTGTTATTACCTACATAATTTGTATGTACACAAATTAATTAAGTAATATTGTTTACTATTATTTATTTTATATTTTTACTGTGTCATTTTGGCAAAGTTTATGTTATAAACTCAGTTTTGAAAATGGAAAATATTGTACGCTATGAACCACCTGTAAAATGTTCTCTTTGGAACTACAACCCTTTCCATTGCTTTTTGTTGTGATCTTTTACTACTATGAAGTCGGCCCGGCCCAGCTTTTAGGTTATGTTTGAGTTTAGATTCACTAATCATTAATTGCCTTGTACTTCATAAAGTATCTATTTAACGAATTTTATAGTTGTAGTTTAGTTAACTATAACGGTAAGTACATTAAGCCAACTTTCAAATACTTCATTTCACCTAAAGTAGTTATTTTAAATTGGTAGTCTAGGCCAGGCTCCTAGTGCTAAGAATAGCCTAGCTTATAGGCTAGTGTCGTAAACTTAAATCGTAGACAATTGTCCATTTCAAAGTTGTAAAACTAACACTTGTGCACAAGATTAACTTAACTCTGACTCCAGCGCTGGATAATATAATAATATACTTGAGACAGCTTTCATAAGTTTACCTCCATAGGAGGAAATTGATGCATAGAATAGGATGTTAAAACCTCAGAAAGGATATACTATCTCATTAAGGGCCGGTTTCCCCAAATTCTCGTTATCGGTTTACTTTGTACCGATCAAAATGTATACCTCGGGTTTAAACTCCGGCGTTTCCAACTTTTGACTGGCACAGCATAGATTAAACCTCGCCTGTTTTCTGCTTGATTTCGGTAGAAACAGACAAAAAAATGTGTTCGATTATAGTTGAGGTTATGGTTACTGACTCCCAATGTAAAGAAGATAGACCTATTTTGTTTGATCGCAATTTCCATCTTATTCCCGTTTACTTTTCTCCATTGGTATGAAACGCGGACACAAACGGGCTAGAGCATCAGACACTTGCTTAATGATTTTGCTAACAGAGGACTTGTGCATTCTGCCCAACTCCCCTCGTCGATAAAAGGACTGGAGGCATAGAAACTCAATGCGCACTAAAATGTATCCGCAGGTGACAAGGCTCGATTTTTGTTACTTGTGGATCTCAAAGAATCACTAATAAAATTAAGCAATAATCTTGTGGTTTCCTTCCTCATTCGTAATCTTTCAAAAGCGTTTCCTTCTTCCCATCTCCGTGGTTATTAACTCCTTCAGTCTTTCCCTAATTCGTAATCCTCTTCCTCAACGTCTTCTAATATTTTCAACAGTTCATCCATAGGATTAAATAATTATGTACTGTACTTATGAAACAAAAAATACTATTTTAAAAGTAGGCTACTGGCTTAGTATTTGTAAACTTACTATTACGGCTAGGCTTTGATTTCTAAATTTGAGGAGTTATTCATTCCAATATTATTTATTTCCATAATATTTCCAACAGTTTAATGAATTAATCCATTTAACTGATTGTGCATTTAAAATAGATCTGACGATTTATAAAAGTTATAGGCTAAGTATTAGTGAACTTAATATTATGGTGCGAAGGCTAGTCTGTGATTTACAAGTTTGAGGTTAGGTTTTTGTTTATTGGTTGTCGACTAGTACAACTTTGTATGAGCCGTTTAAACCACCTGCCGAGGCCAGTTAGTTTGTTCCGGCCAAATTGTCGGTACAAATCTTGGAGAAACACCTCCTCGAGATTAAACGCGGTTTAAACTGCCGATCTCAGTTAACTGACGTTGGGGAAACCGGCCCTAACTCATCCATTTATAAATCACACTTCCAGTCATCAAAAATCTACCAGATTAATAATTATAACTTTTAATTTTACAAAATGTTTTGTTCAAAACACTCATCTTGACCTACAGTCATTGAGTAGACTTGGTGGTATTATTCCAATACAGTGACTTGTCTTCTCATGAGCTAAAACTGATTTAACATGATGAGGAAAAGATGCCTTTACAAATAAAAAATGGTTTTTAGGCGCGGAGCACATTTAACAGTGGCTTTATAGTTGGGACTATTTTACGAGCGGAAGAGCGGCGGACATGGTTTTAAGCACTGAGACTCTCTGTGACAGACCACAGTCACCCACTTCAAATTAACTTAGAGGTAATCAAGGGATTATCCTGAGGTTAGGTTAAGTTAGGTTATTTTATTCTTTATGTTGAACATATTTAAAAGTGGCTTTAAAGTTGGGACTATTTTACGGCGAGGAAGGCGGACCGGTTTTCTTGTGATACTGAGACTCTGTGACAGACGACAGTCACCCACTTTAAATTAACTTAAAGGCTGAATAAGGTATTATCGTGACGTTAGGTTAGTTTATTTTTCTTGTAAAAACATTGTTTTTAGTAGTTTAACTTCCTGAAGAAACTTTCGAAATTACAACATCTTTTTTGGCTTTTTGGAAGGTCAACTTAGAAAAGTGCCAGTCAGAGAGTGTCTCGGTGTCCTGTGCATGCCTCCGGCTGAGTAAAATATTCCCAACATTAAAGCAATTTTTAAATATGTTCCCGCCTTAAAAGTTTTTTGGTTTGCTTGGGGTTGTCTCCTTGTTGTGCTAAATCAGTTTATGCTAGTTAGAAGACAAGTCACTATATTGGAATTTTACCGACTTGGTAGTGAGTGAATTGCAGTTTAGTTTGCTGGTGAATTAATCATGTACCTAATCATTCAAGATTAGTCAGCCTACCAACAAGGCCAGTAATTTCACTAAAACTATGTTTTGTTTGTGTCACATAACACTTTTGAACCCTCCCTCCCTTCATAGCGCTCAGTAATGTTGGACTAGAACCAGTGGCGTAAATAACACCCCGCCAGCCCGCCCGTGCGAGGCGCTTTCATCCTGGGGAGCCAGAGGGCATGAAGCACCTTCTACGTTGCTTGCCGATCATCGGCAATTGGCGTCAGGTCAAAAATAAATTTGCGTACTTAATTGAAATACACCTTTGCAAATAAAACAGTACCCAAAAATGATAAAACACTGTAAGCCATATTTATTTGTTGGATAATAGTAAAATAATTAACCTAGGGTTGGATTTGAATGAAATGAGATTGTGGCTCTGAGCTAGCAAGGACTCGTCCATCGCCCGTCAAGCGTCAACTCTCTTCCCGTACTTATCAGCGTACTGTGAGCGCGAATCACAACCACTGGTCACTGATGAGTCATTCAACCACCAACCACAGGGTGCACTGTGCAGGAACACACACCACCCTGCCCTAACACGACGTCAGTTGTGCAGTACCTACACTGTCACTGCAACACTGTGGACCTAACTTATTTTTTACTGTATTTCGCGTTGGTTTGTCACAGTTTATGGTCAGTGTGTCGCAGTTACTGTAGCTGTAGCGTTTAGATTTGAAATTTCTGGGAAACTACGTGGGGCTCAAAGCAAGGAAAAAGTTAAAAACTTCCTAAAATAGGCTAAGTTATTTTTTTACAACACCTACTCAAACTCAGAATTCAGGTGTAACTGTTAGTTTTGTATAATATATTATAGAACAACAAATAACAATATCATTTAATAATATAAAACCACATGCCAAACTCAAAATTTCCTCAGGTAATACTGTAGTAGTTAAAGTAGGCCTATACGCTCGTTTGATCTATAACCACGCCAAAGAGATGCTACTGTGTTTATCCGCGTCATCACCGTAAATTACACATACAAAAACAAAACAAATGTCACTTGACTGGGTTTTCGTTGGTTCGTATCTTGGTTAAAAGGGGAGGAGGCGCACCCTCTGAGCTGGCGGGGGGCGCTCCATGGCTTAGTTACGCCACTGACTAGAACTCCCCTATCCATTACGTAATACGTAGACTGCTCCTAAAACCTTTCAGTAAAAATCAATAATTCTGTGCAAATGAATTGTTGATTGGCTGATGTACCAAAGTGTGTTTGTGTTGAAGATGGAGACAACTGAGGTATCGGAAGCCAGTTTGCTGACAATGGATATACACACACAGTCACTCTGCGTAAGTAGTTTTCTCTGCTTTTTCTATGCAATTCTTCAGTACAGAAGTTGTGGTTCCTTATTGTGTTTATGCCATACTCTACCGGAAGCTTGTAGCAGCCACTTTCTATGTGTGGTTGTTCAAGTAAATGAATCTGTATATGTATATTAGTGCTATCATTTGTTGTATTTTTAGAATACTTAGAGTCAGTAAGAACAATTATCCAGATGAGATAATATAATTATGTTTTCAAACCATTGGGGGTGTCGGCAATAAAAACAGACATTAAAACCAGCAATAAAATCAGTATCTGGGTATGGGTGAAATATCTTCACCACAACAGCTGATTGAAGTGTTTTAACCTCTGTTTGAACATATAGACCAAGTAGGGTAAACAAGCCCAATAGGCTTCCATCCGAAATAGGGACTTTAACTGGGGAAAATAAGCGAACTATCATACTAAGTTTTCAGTAGGCAATATACTTAAATAGGAAAAGTGTTTTACAGGAAGCATAGTGTTTACAGTCATGTAAAATTCAAAAAATTTAATTTATTTAAATTCCTGGGAACATTGCAGCTAATTTAATAAAATTCATAGTTTGAGGAATTTTTACAGAACTTATTTAAGCCATGCGATATAACAGTGGAAACTCTAATTTTTGTTTATTCCTTGGATCTAATATATTACTATGAACATATAAATCAACTAGTTTTGGCAGTTTTGTTTTAAAAGTTATTTAAATATTTAAGCCATTTTAGAGATTTGATATTTTAGCTATTTGCAAGCAGGTCTTTTCAATAAGAAAACAAAAATGGTTTGAGATTTTTCAATTTAACATTAAAATAAATTAATTATAATAATATTTTAGATTAATAAATTACTTAATCACTTGAGGATTCTATTCCAAACTAATATCATCAGATTTTTGTTAAGGTTTAAATGAGAACTTGATTTTTAAGTCTCACAGTGTTTTAAAATGTTTATCTCAGGTTAAAATACAAATTTTTTGAACATGATATATCACTATATAGTATATTGTTGTTTATTTGGTCTTTTATTTGGTCATTTAGAGACCATTTAAGGTCCCAAAACAGTTTAATACTAAATAAACCCCATTTAAATGGGTTTTATTTCATAAATTCATAAATTCCCTAGTTTTGGGAATTTATAAAACTTCGGAAGTTCCTGGAAATATTCCCATTTATAAACTCCCTTCCACTGAGATACTCACAATATCACTAGTGTTTACATGTAGTTTAAAAGCAAAAACATTTCAATTTATTTATTCTCATGGGAGCTTTAAGCTATTTAATAAATAATTCATAGTTTGAGGAAAGGTAATTTTACAGTTTTTTTTATACAACAGCCTCAAAATAGCTTTAAGCTTCAGTGAAAAAGATTCCTATTTAATCTTATTTAGCATGTTCTAGCTTTAACAAAAAACAGAATGAGGTTTAATAGTTTCTTGGCATATGTGATTTCTGATAACCTGAGAATTGACCAAACTTTACCTTCTTCTAGCAGTTTTTACACTTTATGCTTATAGCATGAGTAAGCGTGGTGTTGCCTATGTTCGATCCTGGATTCTCCAGTAGTTGATTGTAAAATAACTAAGACATGTTGTAGCGTTTGTTTGCCAGGAAGTCAAAACTGAAGTCAATCGAATCTCCAGAACAGTTTGAGCAAAGAATATAAATACTATACGGAAAAAAGTAAGTTTAAATGTAGTTTTAAAATTTTTTAATGTGAAGTTTTTAAAATTACTTTTTTAAACAAACAATATTTTTATTTGTTTAATCTTTATTACACAAACTGGTGGTACTTTGGGGTGCTTTTGTAAATGTGGCACTATTGGTAATGTGCTGTGAACACTTTTGGAAATGTCCCAAAAGTACTTTTTTTTATTAATCTGTGTTAACTTTGTTTTTTTTGGCATTTAATTATGATGATATGGTAATTTATGTAACTACAAAGGATTCTGTCTCAATAAAGATTCCTCACTTAAATATATTTGTATTTCACCTCTGTAGTTTTTAATTGGTTTGAAATGTTTGCAGATTTCCAAAACTGAGAGATTGAAAGCTACACATTTGGGATGCAGAAAAATTTGAATATACAAGAGAAGTAGTTTCTTAAAATATTTGTACCCAATTACTTATTAAAGTGTCTGTGTTTTAGAATGGTATATATCTTGTTTAGTTACTATTGTTGATCTTGTGTTCTAAACTGTTCACTTTTACCAACGGAGACTGCTACTAAACAATTTCAAAATTCTTATCATAACTATGTAATGAGTCATTTTTGAGGTAAAATATTTAGTAATTACACTCGTTACATCCTCTGCAGCTCCCACTCTCGGTGGTGGGAGCCAGTAAGCAGCTTTCGCGGTGGCCACTTCGGCACGCTCGGCGGGCGGCAGAACACCGGTCAGTTCGAGTTGGTCAGCGAGTAAGCGCGCACTTCTCGTCTGTCCACTTTAACGTCGTTCACGCTCGCTATTCTATCACGAGCGTTATAAGGTACTGGTAACTCCGAGTAAGTACAATATCATTTTTAAAACATTAACACTAAGCCTTTTCTCGGTCAAAATGGATATCATTTTCTATTTTTCCGTGATTAGATTGCCATTCTGAGCAGGAATCTGCGGGATCGTTCTGTCAGAAACCGTTATAACTCAGTACATCGACACCTTTTTAATTCAAAAATAATTTTATAGTGTGGTGAGATTTGGCCGATTCAAATACAACTAATTTTCCCGCTAACATTTCACCTATGTAGCAAGTATGGTACTATGGGGAACTATACTGTGGTGATGAGTTGGTCTTATTTGTTTTATAATTAGGTTTGTTTTTGTCACACAATACTTTTTTGTACATGACAAATGAAGTTATTTGTTATTTATTTACTCAGTCAGGTGTTTGTGAACCAGATTGTCAGAAACATCAAAGTTGTTGCTTCATTGAGTGTCACACTACCAAAGATCTAAGGCTTCGGTTCACAGTTGAATACTGCTACTAAGCGTTTCAACCTAAACAATGGAAGTCAACATCAGTAGCTTGTTGACCTGCTTGGAGCTGGATCTTCTTATATGCGCCGGGCAATCCAGTCTAAGCCAGTCAACAAACTACTGAAGATAAACTCTCCATACACACTTGTAAATAGAGTCAGTTAACTGTACAACTGGAAACTTTCCATCATTAGGTTAGAAACAAGTTGCATTTACAAACTTTAAAAACAATATATTATGCAATGGTTCATTCCGGTCTCTTATGGCATATGTGTGTATCGGTCAACAGCTTCAAAGAAATCTGGATAAGGTGTTACTTCCCAAGAAAGAGCACTTAAAAATAATGTATAACCCAAAACAGAGACCAATCTGTAAAAGAAACATTTATTCATAGAATTGGGTATACCAGCGGTTTTGGATTATATATTCTGAGCAGTAACCTATACAAAACAATTGTAAAAAGCCAACCAAGCAGCTAGTAGGCACAACTACAATAATATAAAATTGCTATGAACCAATTAGAACCAACAATCTAGATTTTATACAAAAAAACAACATTTATAGGAAAGAGAAACTACTGTATCATCTCCCAGAAAGTTCTTGTTAGAGGATAATTTAATTAAATTTAAAGAGAACTAAAAGTGCTTTTGGGTGAAGTTAGCTCCTTATTCTATGGAAAAGAATTTTGGAAAATACTTACAACAATTAGGTAAAGAGGAATTTTGGTTGTATCATGATTTCATTTTAGGGTAGTATATGTATATATTTAATTGAGAAATTTCTGTCTTAGCTGAATGGGTATTGATTTTTGTTTGTATATATTTGTTTGTTTGTTTGTCAACAATACTTTTTTTACAAATTAATACAAATTATTCTTATTATTAGGTGTATTTGTGAAATAGATTTCAGATTATTGAATTGTTGCTTCATTAATAATCACTAATCTAATTAATCTTATATTATATTTAGTTTAACCTTCTTTGGAATAACATAATCTTTTATAATTTTTGTTTAGCACCAAAATCTTATTACACTATTTAATATAATACTTTTGTTGGCTATTTTATTGTATGATATGTACTGTACAACTAAAGGATTTTTTAATCAATAGGTTCTTTGAATAGTTTTATAGTTTTCAATTACAACTTTATAGTTATTTAAAAGTATATGTTTGCAGATTTCTAAAACTAAGATTAAAGCGGAAACCTTGCAGCTTTGGGGAAGAAGAAATAGAATATACTTTCGAAGAAGTAAGTTGCAATTAGAACATTTTTATCATAAGTGAACAAGTTGTAACACAAATTATCCGATCAGCGTATTTCATGGTGAATTCTTTCAAAACTGCTTCTTTGTTGTAAAGATGTGTTTAATGTTGACTTAACCAAGCTTTGTTTACATTTCAGGAAAGGGCAGTTGATCCTCTTGCTCTTGATGGAACTGAAGCAATTGAAGAAACAAATGTCGCATCCATATTGAACACTCTTAGTTATGTGCCAATTGATAATGTACATTTCCACATCTCTGTAGGCAACTAATATTCTTATCCTGGAACAAACATCCTTTCTTGAGGCCAAAAATCTAATTCATTGGTTCGACAAAAACCTACACTGTAAATGCCAACAAAACTCTTTTGATTAACTTTTGTTTGGCAAAAGCTGGCAGTATGGCAGTGGTTCATACAACTCATAGTTATTAGTTGTTTGGGGCTGGTCTTAAACAAGAATCTTAGCTTTACAACCATATTGATGTCTATAGAATTTCATTTTAATCCTGTGGGACCACTTCTAGGTAGGAAAATTTCACTTTAACAACTATTTATTTTCTGGAACCTTCATTTTGTCAAACAAAATCCAGAGAGATGTGTTGTATGTCTAGAGACTCTTTGACTGAAGTTTTGCAAGTTAAGCACTCTTACAGTGTAGAGTGAACAAAACAACTCCATTAAATTGGTTAGATTTAATCAAAAGAGTACAAAGTCTCAACAGATTAGGCTCAAAGTGCTGCATAATTTACTCACACCTCAAGTATGCTGAGTCAGAAAGTCCTTAGAATAACAAATACATTTGTTTCAGAAACAACAATGCATTTCCAAAGCAGCGAATTCCTCTGAAAACAGTAAAAGTGTTTATCATTGTCATAGGTCTTCTTGAGATCAACTTAGGTGAATAATAGTCAAACTCTTGTTTTTTACATTTGGTAAATATGATGAAAAGTAGAATGTTAATAATCAACATTGTTTAGACTTTTCACAAAGATTTAATAGACTACTTTTGACAGTCTTCCAGTTTAATAACAAAGCAATCAATGTAAATTAATTCAAAAATAAAACTTATATGTCACAAAATACAAATTTATAATTGATCAACATTATAGAATAAGTATTGTCAAAATGCTTTGAGGAACAACTTGAGATCTTAACTTTAGGTATGAATATATACTATTTAGAGAAGGTTTATCAATTATTTATACTTGTTTTTAGTTTGGTTTCATCTGTTTGAACATTAAAGTGTTGATTTGTAGACCTTTGACGCATCTTTTGTCAGTTGAAGTTGATCAAAAATGCAAACTGGGGCCATAAACAAATTATAATAGGTATATGATTTCAAAACTGTAATTTAGTTTGCAGTGGTAACGGTAGGCAATTTGGGGCTCCTGCATGAATATTTTGGGCCCCTTTTTTATCTCTTTAAAACCTCTGTCTTTTCCCCAGCCTAAAAAGTGGACTACCCACTGTAAGTGAAAAATAAAATTCATAACACATTTGTCAGTAAAACTATAATTTATTTAATATAATTTTCTAACAAAAATTCAAATAATTTTACACACAAAGATTGCATCATGATTGGTCCCACAAATCTTCTGTTTTTACAAAAGAAACTGATCTACTACTTTCTACTAGTCTATCTTGCTTGTTTCTTCATTTTCAATCATTAAAACGGCTAGAAAACTAAGGTGCGTTTTTGACATTGTATTTTTCAAGTATGATTTTATAAGCTTTTCAAACTTATAAGATTATCATAAAGTTTCAATGAGATAAAAAAAAAGCCATATATATAAATCCATAAAGCCAATTATATTCATTAATGTGTTCTTAGTTCTAACTTAAAGACAAAAAATAAATCACATCAAATTAATTTAACTGTTCCTATATCTGCTATAGTGTCAGTGAATTTATTTTAACTGTATAAAAAAATAAACAAGGAAGTTAAGAATTATTTCCGTAAACTAACCTAAAGTTTCAAACTGTTTCCAGGCCGGGTGTTCTCGTGTAAGAAGTGTGGTGTGACTTTCACGTCCCCACGTTACTTGGAGAGTCACCAGAAGTTCTGCCGAGGACAGAAGAAATCTTTGGTGAAAGTGCATCCTGACAAAGTGACTTCAGATATGCAGACTCTGGCTAAGATGATTGACGGCAAGAAGATGTACTGCTGTGAGTTCTGTGACTATAAGACAAACTATAGTGAAAAAATCAAGCGCCATCTAGTAAGACATTCAGGAGCCAAGCCTTTCCAGTGTGATATCTGTGATAAAGGGTTCGCTCGGACAGGTAGTCTCAGCCTACACAAACGCATTCACTCCCAAGAGAAACCGTACAAATGTACCGTGTGCAGTTACGCCTCTAATTATGCTAGCCACTTCAAGACACACATGATAAGACACACTGGGGAGAAAGTGTATGCGTGCAAACTGTGTACTTATAAAACTGCAGATAATAGTAACCTGTCAACACATATGAGAGTTCACACTAAGGAGAAACCTTACAGCTGTACTCATTGTGACTATAAGGCAACAAAAAACATTACATTGAAGAAACATATTCAGAGTCAACACACAGCCGATAAACCTTTCTCCTGTGTTCTCTGTGTATACAAGACATCAGTGAAGAGTGAACTGAACAGACACATGAAGAGGAAACACTCGGACAAATCTGCCTGATCTCACTTCTCTTGTTTGTTATAAGTAAGAATTAATTGCTGCGTAATATTAATTGATGTTGATGTCTATTTATGATAAAGATGAAACCGGATAAGTTTTAAGTTAAAGGCATTTCTGTTGGTCTAAAATTAATTACTTGTGTAATGTAGTTTCAGTCAAAATGTAACTGGGTTTTTTAGAGAAAAATTTTAGAAATTTAACTTTAAGTTTAGTTGGTTTTGATTTTGTTTTAGTATTATAAAATAGGTAATGTTGAAACAAAAATAGAAGTTCTGTTTCACAGATATTCTTTATGTGTTTCTTAGGCCTTTTCTGTTGAAGTTGACCCAATATGAAAAAAGGTTTTAACATTTTAACATTTTATTGTCATATACAAAATACATTGTGTTGACAAATGATGATGGATGGTAAATGATACATTATTTACAAAGTGAATGGAATAACAAAAAATGAGAGCAATGGTAATTTTAACCACTGATAAGAAGAAATGGTCTTATAAAATATAATTATACGATTAGTTTATAAATTTTTGAATAGTTGTTAACTGGAATCGATAAATTCTGCAACAGAGTAAGGAGCCAAGCACAGTAAATATTGCTTTAGTTTATTTTTGAACAATTTGTGGTCGTTATAAGATTTTTAACTTCAACTGGAAGAATATTCAAAACTTTTGCCAGCTTGCACTGGCAATCTTTCATGAATTGTAATCTATGACTGACTGGTCTATATATTGTATTTGAGCGTGTACTTTACTTGTGTATGTCCTTACCTTGCACTAAGTCACATTTAGATATACAAAACATAATAGTTTCAAATATATAAATTGCAGACAAGGTAAGTATTTTAAATGTTTGAAAAGCTCTTTACACGATTCTCTAGGCATTACATTACAAATTACACGAATAGCAGCTTTTGAAGAATAAATACTCTTAACAGTCTAGTAACAGCACAGCTACCCCAAAGTATTATACCGTAGGAAAGATGAGGTTGGATTATTCCATAGTAAATTATTTTCAAAGACTCTTTTGAACATGTACCTTTTAACAGTCTCAATAGAAAAACTCCGGAGGAAACCTTTTTACACACGTGATCAATGTGGGCTTCCCAACATAAATTCTTATCAATATAAATTATAAACCCCTAAAAACTTGGTATGATCAACCTCATTAATACGGTGCTCTTCTAAAAATGTAGAGGCAGTAGTGTTATTTGTCAAATTATTTGGAACAAAATTTATACATGTTGTTTATATTATATTTCAAGGTAGAAGATTGTAGTCAATTGTTGAACAGTGCTGTTATTTTCACTTCTACCTTGAGAAGGTCTGATGCAAAGTTGCTTTTTTGTAGTCCCTTAGTAATCTAATTGTTATGAAAACTAACTTTGAAGGAACACAAAGTAATGTGACCAATGTCTAACTTTTTTATGTCATAGATTGTTTCGTTCAACTTATTTCGAAATAATTGGCTATACAGTAGGAAGTCGATAATCCGAACGTCAATTATCCGAAAATGCAAAAGATATGTTTTTGTCAAATAGGCCTACAATTTAAATATCACTAAGGATGGACACCAGAACAATATCTTTGGAAGCGAGATTAAAATATAAGTGTGTTTGGAACTGGAATGCTCCATATGCAACAATAAGTTTTTACATGCCCGCGTAGTGGTGACTCACCCGCAACAGTGCACAAAAGTGCGATGTACGTAGTCGGGTGACTTACACAGTGTATTGTGTAATGTGAGAGTTTCTCCCAATGGCAACGTCAACGCAATTGAAAAGGAAACATGTTTGCCTTACAATTCAAAATAAATTTAAGATGTTCTATAGGTCATGTATTTGCAGTTAACCTATTTAAATCGAATAAAATAACAACATTAAAGCACACACGTCTTTCTGCCTTTTTTTTTAAAATCCGAACCACCCTTGGTCCTAATTAGTTCGGATTATCGGTCCTACTGTATTTGAAAAATCTTGGTAAAAATAAAGCTGGAGATAATATAGAAGTATTTCCGGTTGACCGTTGACGGTTTCCTGGAATCGCTTACCCAGCTCGTTCATTGTGGCCTACAAAAAAATTATGGCACTTCCCAGCCAAAGGGTGGTTTGGGGGCCTCCGGGAAATGGTTGAAATGTCAAAAACAAAATAACGTGTTTAAAGTGGTTCTAGTGTCAAATTGCAATAACAAAAATAACTAATTACATTACCAGTAACATGACTGAATAGAAAGTCTTATTTTTTAATATAAAATGGTTATGGAAACCTTTTGACTAGCACTAGGCAATTTAAAAAAAAAACTGTTGCTTTTCAGCCACCCTTTTCTGAAATCCTGCTTTACTTGGTTTAAAAAAGCTCATCTTAATGTGTTACTCTGCCCTACACACCTCCAGGCACCAACGCATTTACAAAAATCAACCTCAATTACTCACTACTGAAACGAATAATCACTGCTTGACTCTTGAGATGTCACAATCAAAATGGCAACTTATTTTTCGTGTTACAATATGAAGAGTAGGCCCAAACTAGGCCAAATAAATTTGAATTTCTTGAAACCCCGTGGCCGGAGGGGCGGTAAAAATAGGCGATAGGCCGGGCCTTGTGGCAGCGTCTGCAAGTTGTGTTTTGACTGAAGTTAGTGGCTGCGCACAGTGACAAATGTCTCATGCTTCCTGTTGACATAAAATAAATAAATAGTTTATTACGGAAACATATACATGTTATGCAATCATCATATTTATAGGTTGAACTAAAATTTCCCTTGCATTCTAACATCGAGGTCCCATTCAAACATACATTTTGTTCATTCACCCTCTCTCATTCATTCGTATTGCTCCACTCTAGCCCTCCTATTGTACGTCGTTAGGTTCTGCAGTCTCCCAGTTATGTGCCATAAACTCGTCTTTACTGTAAAATGCCTTTGTGACCAAGATTTGTTTTAGACGAGCTTTGAACACCTTTTGCATTTGCTCACTTTTAATCGAATTTGGCAACCGGTTGACTAGTTGAACTCCTGCCTGAGAAGGCAAATGTTCATGAACTATCAGGGCCATTATTTTTCTAAATAGGCTAAAAAGGCTGCAGCCTAGATGCAAATTTTAGGAAGTGACGTAAGAACACTTTTAACTTATAAAATAAATTCTTTTAAAGTAAAACATTACATTTTCATTATGACTTTTAACCTATTTTCAAATACATGACATAGTAATTCTTAGAGCAGGCACCTATTATTTTAATGCAGTACAAGATTAGTTTGTTAATTGAACACGCTGCCTGGCAGGTTAGATGCTTAACACACTGCAATGGTGGAAGCGTAGCGACATGTCGAACTAGTAAATACAGTAAATTCAAAACTTAGTTAATTTGTCCTAACTTGAATTAAGAAATAAAACAGCTACAATCTCACCTACGTCCACTACTTGGAAAATAACTTTATCCCTTTCTTTTGGGAGCTGCCATAGCACTGAGGCGAGAACTTATGTATCTAAGTACCTTACGGCTGATTTTGCCCTGACCGCGCTATTCACGCCATGACCCTTGAACGACTTTAGCCAGCCGAATATAAGCCCTAGAGTCCGCCTCAGTGGTCATCTCAGATAGGCTAAACTCGTCCGCCTGCTGAACACAGCACCGCTGCCAGTAACAACTGGCTAAACAACGGACCTTCATTCAACTAATGCCGCCTAACTGTCAAATCAACAACCTGCAAGAGTTACAAGGCCCGATTTTCTTTCAAAGGTTATTTTAACATGAATAAAGAATACATTCTTGAAGAAGAGATTGTTGTCAATGGTAAAATTATATTTTAAAAAATAAAAGGCCAATAACAGTGATTTAACCAGTGGTGAATAAAACACTGTTATTGGCCTTTTGTATTTTTTAAATATAATTTTAAGATTAATACAGATGAAATATTTGGAAACTATAGGGGCTTTCAACACTTGTATAGAGCCCGATTTCTCATAAATTGTGCAATAACAATCTTATTGAAATAGGTTTTATTTTAAAGATAACAGTGTACTGCAGTGACTCCGTTAACCAATTTTTGAGAATGTTATTATTTTACTGTTAAATAAAAAAATATAATAATACAGAGATTCTTTAATGTTTGAATGTATTGCATGATCTTATTAATGGGAAAGTGGAAATTCGGCTCAGCGGAACCATTGAAACATTTACGAGTAATGCACTTTAAAACAAAGTTTATTTCATAAAAATCCGATGAAAACTGTAGGCGTGAAGTGTCCCAAAAATTTCATGTTTTTACATTTCTTTTATGGGACGAAATTCAAGGTCACAGCCATAACTGCCCGTGGAGGCGGCAAATAAACCTTTAGCCTATAGGCGGCATGCTCTTAAATTGGCCCTGTGAACTATCGTTCTGTGTCTCCCAGTTCGATAGTTCTCCTGCCTCTTGTTTCATACGAGTGAATGTCACTTTCTCTTATGAGGTCACATTTTGATTTGAAAAGAAAACAAGTTTGAAGAATGTAGAGGCAAGGTAAAGTCAACAAATTCAAATTTTGGAAAGGATCAGCTGGTGAACTCAAAACAAGCAAGTTTGTTTACTTTTATCCTGCTAATTATTTCAGTTTTTAATAGTTTTCTAACGTTATTGGCTATTTTAAGTTCATATTTTTCAAGTTTCATCATCAAATTTCATTAATTGCATAACAGTTTCACTGTATACAGTTTTATGAGTCAATTAAATCAACCTATACTTCAACCACCAAAACTAACCTATGATCACAACTACACAAAGATTAACTCAAATGTAAACAACATAGATTCAACCAATGTCAATACATCTACTTCAGAAGACTTTTCAGGTTCTAAAATAATTTGTATAAATATTTCACCTGACACTTCATTACCCAATAGGCATATTAACCCTAATAATATGATATTATTATGAAACCAAAATTAATGGAGTACTATTGTAAAAAGGCCTAATTAGTTGATGTGCCGCAAACATAATAAATACTCTGTATCCCAGTCCTCAATACTGTATGTAAATTTGACACCGATATTGTAGACGCCTTTTGGTATCATTTTCCGGCATACAATTAAGACACTGTGATGAGTAATTTAAAGAGTCATCGTAGGCTTGTTTGAACATATGACTTGTCCCGGGCTATTGCAACTCCATTGTTACAGACGATAACAAAACTATCGATCACTACACAGAACATTCACGTCACCACATCTTATTTACTATCACTATACTAACTACAAAAAATCATAACATTTAAACGTATTCATAATCTAACTGGACACTTATCAGTTTTCTATTAACCACTATTACTTGCAACTACTAGAAATAGTCAATTCTGCTCATCCTGGTGCCTAGTGCAAGAGATGTATCAAACACAAATGACAACTCGAAGGCTGGCAGGGCTTTTATTTTGGAAATCCTCGTCAGCTCGGATGCCTTTTGTGTTCTGGTCAGTCAACCTGTTCATTCCCCAAAGACATCATTTTGTTGCGGGCCCTTTACAATGCGTGGCACTGGGATAGAGAAAGAAAGAGCATAAATATCTGGTTTCAATATTCCGGGTTCGACGTTGGGCAGGAAAACGGACATACTGCGATTAGGTTCTGGCTTGATTGTTGAAAAGTAATACCGTTACTTGAAAATTTCAACAATTTACAGTGAAAAGTTAGATGTTTTAAAAAATAATGGATTGAAGTTAAATTAACTATTCAAATTAATCTTTAATTTGAATTGTTAATCTGAACTGTGATGATTGCTCACAAAAACTGTACCATTCACTTCTTCAATGTCTTCATAACAGTGGCTTTCATGCGCTTTTCATTCTGGCAGACACAGAAGAAAGTCACAGTGGGCAAGATCTGGCAAGTACGGGTCTGCTGGTCATGCTGGTATTGGTCAGAAACTGGCGCGCTAAGATGGCTGAGTCAATCTCTAAAGCATCATACGGAGAGAATACATCTACAAACCGGTTTGTTCTCATTAAAGTCAAGCACAAGATGAATTGCTTAACTCATCTTTGTTTTGGGATCGAGATAAATCACCCGGGATTAACCTAACTGAAAAACTATCTGCAATATGTGGACCCAAAATTTACGGAAAACAGGTAATGTGCGCAAACTTTGCACTGTGGTGTCGCATGCAAACATGATGATTGTCACATGGGGGTTAATAACCAATAACAAAAGTTTCTAATGTCACTTTGCTAATAAATATTTGTTTCTTGTATTCCTGCGTTATTATTCTGTTATGTCTATCCTATGGCCTGATAACTATTAAGCATGTTAACATTAACAAAATTTTTGCTTCACAATGATGGCATATATATATATAGGGTTTAATTTGTATAAACGCTAAAAGAAACTAATTTATTACTAAGAAATTTGAAAACAAAAATGTTTTGGACCGAACCGGCACTTGAAACTGGACTCCAGCTCCGAGCAGTTATGGTAAACAATATATATATATATATTTATAAGAGAAACATTCAAGAACAAGTTGAAGAAATATAATTATATACTACTAATACCAATGGGATCTTTAAGGAATATTTTAAAAATCAGGTATTTAAAATATTTTTCTCTGTTTCTTCATAAAACTTTCTTCGTAGCAATTACTTAAGTTTTTTTTTATAAATGTTAAGGGTTGTACAGGTTTTATGTGTATATCATAGTTTGGTTAACAAAATTTTGAAGTACTAGAGCTCACCATATTAAAACCTAAGAAATGGAGGTTTATGCTATAAAATATTTGACCTACATATCTTGTTGGTTTTGGAAACCAGCCGACATTAATTTTGGTTTTGATTTCATCAGAACAATTCCATATAGTGTCATAAAGCAATGCATCATTACATTTCTTTTGTTCACTCAAATCGTGCCCTCTAACCCTATTTTTGGTAGTTTGTGGGTTCACGTTGTCCCTGCAATCGTGTGTCATAAACTTGTCTAAGAATATAAAGTGCTTCCGTGATCTAAATGTCTTTGCGATGAGAGTCAAGTATCTTGGGCATCAGCATATAATTAAATAATTTGTAACTGTATTGACATTCCCAAATTTGTTTTCCTGGAATTTGTTTGATATCGTGCACAACTCTCTCTGTCCTTTCAAAATACGATACGGTATTTGAAATTGCCTCAATACCATCAGTTTGAGTTTGCTAGAATGTGTGTTGTGACTGTTGTCAGCTGTTGTGATCGTATATAGTCATGACACAATCAACGATAGCAGGCTATCTAATGGAAAAAACTTGAACTATACTTTTAAAACTAATTTCCACACACACTTATAAAGGGTTTACTCGCTTTTCTTTGGTTGCAATTAAATCGTAGGTGTACTAGCGTGGTTATTTATTAAAACTAATATCACATAAAAGAGAATATAGGGTTTACTAGCTTTTCTTTGGTTATGATTTTGAGAGAAGGACATCAACAGTCTCTTCTCACTCACTGAAGTCACTGCGTTGGTTTAGGTCTGCTTGGTTTCGTATGTGCTTGGACAATATGCTTATTGGAACATAGCTAATACGCGTCTGGAACTGTTGTTTAGGGTGGGAGCTTTTGTTTAAAATTTAAATACAGAACAAACATGTCATGTCTTGCAAGTTCCTAACCCCTATATTTTTAATTCAAAATATGCAAAGTTTTCCTTTAAAAATGGAATTTGGAATATCTCATTTTGAATTTTAATTTAGAAACCTTATAGAAGAATTTTAACGACACATTTTATGTATCAAAACATTGATTTATTATATAAGTTGGTTTATAAAAATAAATTGAGTAGCTGAAAATAATATCCAGAAACAAATATGGTAACTACAGGAACAGAATGTTACTTTACAGGTTGTAATTTCTTAATTTTGCGCTCTCTAAATTTTTGACAAAGATGTCCTGCTATCGGCCTGTGCGGCATTTACTATTTGGATTTTTTTCGACAGTGAACTGCCATCACTCTCCCAGGCCTGTCTAACAGGCCAATACTATTTGTTCCATAGTCTTAGCCTGCCTCACAGATACATGGATTAACACAATTATTTTCCTTTTCTGATATTTATTTGTTTGAAGAAATGTGATAGACTGGCTTATCAAGGAACATCTGCTTAACTACTAAGGAAAATATTTGATTTGACTAGCACACTTGTAGCCAAAGTGTAAGAAAAATTTTACCTGTTGTTAAAGTGCTTAGCTCCTAGTTTTATGAAGAATATAGTTTTATTTGCTCCAACATAAAAGTAGCCTAAAGTATTGAAAGTACACCTGTTTACAAAAAAATTGCTGACTGTGGTTTGCTGGCTGCATTCTAGTCCAGACTTATGTAGCTATGAGCAAGAATGTTTCAGTGCTTGTAAAATTATATGATTATGTTTATATAAAATAAAACCTCTTTAAATTTTGATTAAAGTAACAAGTTGTTTGACATTTTTTTGTAATTATAATAAAATACACAGTAAGAGTGTTGGTTTATTTTTAATTCAAACAAATTGTTTGGTCAAATTAATTCCAGGCTACATCATTAGATAAAAGAAATGAGCTGTAGCAGAATCAACAGCAGTTAAGGTGGCCGTTGACTGAGGGACAGCGAGTAAAATAAGTACGAGCTGATGGGTCTTGCTTGGCCTGTGACACGAGCCAGGAAGTAAAGGGTTAATTTTGTCAATGTCGTGAAAATCAATGTATTATGTAGTAGCAAAGAGATTGTCACGCTTGTGCTGCAACGTGATGCCAGTTTGTGAAATGATCCGTCTTGAAAATGTATTGTTCCTTGACACGCGCTGCTGCTGTCAAATGATATGGCAAAGTCATAAACTATGCTAAAAAACCTTTGTGTGGTTGACAGATATTTCCTGTCAGGTGTGGATCTGAGAGTTGGAACTATTATAACTAATCCCATTTTTAGTATTGCAGAGTAAAGGGTCTGTCTCAATCTAACTTTTGCCCACTCAGCGCTTCGGGTGACTATTTTAGGTACTATGCAGAACAGTTCATATCTGAGCTAGTTCACGAGTAACTCGCTCTTCAGATAATGAACGAAATGAAACTGATGGAACTACTTCAACTAAGAACTAATCTAACATTGGACTGAACCAAAAATTAGAGCTAGCCATGTACTGTAATCCAAATCTAGGCTGTTGTGTCCATTGATTCCATTCTTCAGTGATTAAATTGATCTAATTAATCTTTGAAGGATTAACCCACATTGGGAGAAATATGTCCCATGCTAAGACATATGTATAGATTAGCTAGTTCGACTAAATTAAAATATATAGGAGTTGGTTCTTCAAAGAACATAGGTTATAACATTTTCCTAATATTGTATTTGCAAGAATGAATTAATAACTTTGAAGCTTATTTACTGTTTATTAAACGTTCATCATAGTAACTTACAAGGGTGATGTACAAAATAAACTGAATTAACTACTTGTTTAGTGAATGTTGCAGGAGTATTTTGTTGTGACTAGTTTTCCACTAGTTGTCAAACAAATTTTCTACAATTCTTGTTTGCATGTAATCAATTTTTATAAAATATAGATAGTAGGCCTTGGCACATTTTCAACATAGTTTTTCACGCGTTGAACAAATATCTAAGAAAAAATGATATGGGTGTTAACCGTGTTATTGTTTCAAACATAAAAAATAATGTTGTCAGATCTTAATTCATTGAAGAAATTTATTGATACCGCACCTACTTGAACAAATAATAATTATACTAAAATTGACCGAACTGTTTTGAACTCGATGTATATTTGTTAATACATGTTTTATCGCACACAGAACAAACACGTTATGGATTCATCCATTATTGTTAATTTGTTGAGTCATTTATAAAATTGCACAGCAACAGCAAACAGGTATCAAGTTCACAGTTTAAGAGAACGGTCCGTTTTTCAAGTAGCTATTCATCCGAAGAGAACGATTCAAAGAAAAGCTAGTCCAGATCTGAACTCTATAGTATCAGAAAGAGTCGCCCAGAGCGCTGGAGTCGCGTTAAAAAGTTGAGATTGAGATAAACCTGAGTAAAGCCATTGACTTTATACAGGGGTGAGATTTAAATTTCCTCCCCCACCTATATGAAAAGGAAATATTAAAAAACAATTTTGGGAATGTTTTTATATTATTCTAAAGTTTGTTTTGACGTACTTTGCATCAACCACCACCACCCAAAAACCGGGGGAGGGGGCCTCCAATTTTTTTAAATATAACCCCTTCCCCTTGTGGCTCCTCAAGTTAGGACTACGAAGTCCTCTCTACCACTCAACCTCGACCTTTACCTAGCGTTACCGTGTAGTCACATTAATAATGTAAGTGGTGACTGCGTAGATAGTGTATAATGGCATTTCGTTCAATTTAAAATACACAAAGGAAAATTTGTTCTATTTTATTGGAAATTCGCTAAGATTCACCGTAGCTCTTGTAGCTACTTGTCGGCTAAAGTCAAAGTCTTTATTGAGCCAGATTAACAATACACATGCATTGGCAAAGTCATACATAATAATTTTCTTAACAAAACAATTTCCTTCTATGCGTAAAGTGTTTAACAATTCCTTGACAAATTATTGATAATATGATATATAATAATATAATAATAATTACAAATTCAATGAATCTCTTCGCCTCAGGATCTACAGGCATACCAAACAAGGTAATTTGTTATAATAATAATATAATATATTGATAATATAATTTATTATTTACATTTATACATTCATGTGCTGGTATGCTAGTTTGTCAAGAAGTCCCGAACGCTGTAGCACACTAGATCGACCAAAATACTTTTGAGGTCTTTTCGATATTTACAGAGGTCCGATTCCAACCTGAGATGAAGTGGAAGTTTGTTAAAAAGGTTTATTCCGTTATAAACCGTATGATTTTGAAAAAAGATGTAGTGTTTAGGAATTGTTTGAATAATTTGTTTGAATTGCAAAGAATAATTATTCAATTGCGCGCCGACACCGCCTACAGAATTGGCGCGAAAAGAAAACGTTTCTCACTATCTCATTTTGCAATTGGAATAAAGCGAGTCTTTTGACTTTCGTGGCCCCAGATAGGTATTGCATAAGCCAAGTGGGGGTATATAAGCCCGTAATAAGCTGATAACAGAACCTCGCCACTTGCTTGGGTCTTAACTCTTAATGCTAGCAGTACACTCTCGCCGAGACAAGACGAGAGCAGGCGAGGGCAAGAGTGTACACGGTGTGCTCGTCATGTCTCGCTCTGCCTCGCGAGGCTATGTCTCGGCCTCGCCTGCGCTCGGTCTGGGGGCGGTTTTTGGCACGAGTCAAAGGGCCCGAGCGACCACGAGATCACCCGGGAGCCGAGCGCGAGACACCCCTGTACACTCTCGTCTGCACTCGGGCTCAGTTGTACGCAGTCAGTTCTCCACGCTGTTGTTGTAATTCATTGTTTTATTTTGTGCTATGTTATTTAAAAGTTAAATAATTTAACTTTCCTTCTATAAACAAAGTGGAATTAATCCTGAAGTGTATTTACACAGTTTAGAAAGCCCAAATCTCCAAAATGGGTGTCTTTTAGCTAAGACGAAATATTGTTTGAGCAAGACGTAAAAGAATACGTCTTGATATCGTTATAAACAACCACTAATCACCAATCAAGACCAAACCACCGTGCATCGGCAGCAGGCAAACCGCCGGCGCCTCGGCGAGTGTACTGTAACCTCGCTGTACAATCTCGTGGGCCCTCGTCGGATAAAGCCTCGCCGAACGTCCCGGCGAGGCGCCTCGGCGTCGTCGGCGAGAGTGTACTGCTAGCCAGCATGAAGATTCCAGAGCTAAGCTTTTTTGAAACTTGTCACTCTTTGTTCAATGTGACTGTGAAAACTAAGTCTCTCATCCAGCACCAACCCAAGAAACCTAACACTTTCAGAGGGACAAACTATGGCTTCATCCAAAAGAAGGGTGAAACCACGCCTATGCCCCCCTGACAGACAAAAATTTACCAAATGAGTTTTACCGGAATTGACACTAAGCAGGAATTGTCATCAAACCACTGTATCAGTTGGTTTGCCTCGCAAAAGGAAATGTTCTCTAACTCATTGGCTATGTTGTTATACAATTATATTTTGTTATTACCTACATAATTTGTATGTACACAAATTAATTAAGTAATATTGTTTACTATTATTTATTTTATATTTTTACTGTGTCATTTTGGCAAAGTTTATGTTATAAACTCAGTTTTGAAAATGGAAAATATTGTACGCTATGAACCACCTGTAAAATGTTCTCTTTGGAACTACAACCCTTTCCATTGCTTTTTGTTGTGATCTTTTACTACTATGAAGTCGGCCCGGCCCAGCTTTTAGGTTATGTTTGAGTTTTAGATTCACTAATCATTAATTGCCTTGTACTTCATAAAGTATCTATTTAACGAATTTTATAGTTGTAGTTTAGTTAACTATAACGGTAAGTACATTAAGCCAACTTTCAAATACTTCATTTCACCTAAAGTAGTTCTTTTAAATTGGTAGTCTAGGCCAGGCTCTAGTGCTAAGAATAGCCTAGCTTATAGGCTAGTGTCGTAAACTTAAATCGTAGACAATTGTCCATTTCAAAGTTGTAAAACTAACACTTGTGCACAAGATTAACTTAACTCTGACTCCAGCGCTGGATAATATAATAATATACTTGAGACAGCTTTCATAAGTTTACCTCCATAGGAGGAAATTGATGCATAGAATAGGATGTTAAAACCTCAGAAAGGATATACTATCTCATTAAGGGCCGGTTTCCCCAAATTCTCGTTATCCCGGTTTACTTTGTACCGATCAAAAATGTATACCTCGGGTTTAAACTCCGGCGTTCCCCAACTTTTGACTGGCACAGCATAGATTAAACCTCGCATGTCTGTTTTCTGCTTGATTTCGGTAGAAACAGACAAAAAAAGTGTGTTCGATTATAGTTGAGGTTATGGTTACTGACTCCCAATGTAAAGAAGATAGACCTATTTTGTTTGATCGCAATTTCCATCTTATTCCGTTTACTTTTCTCCATTGGTATGAAGCGGACACAAGCGGGCTAGAGCATCAGACACTTGCTTAATGATTTTGCTAACAGAGGACTTGTGCATTCTGCCCAACTCCGTCGATAAAAAGGACTGGAGGCATAGAAACTGCACACTAAAATGTATCCGCAGGTGACAAGGCTCGATTTTTGTTACTTGTGGATCTCAAAGAATCACTAATAAAATTAAGCAATAATCTTGTGGTTTCCTTCCTCATTCGTAATCTTTCAAAAACGTTTCCTTCTTCCCATCTCCCGTAGTTATTAACTCCTTCAGTCTTTCCCTAATTCTCGTAATCCTCTTCCTCAACGTCTTCTAATATTTTCAACAGTTCATCCATAGGATTAAATAATTATGTACTGTACTTAAACGAAACAAAAAAATACTATTTTAAAAAGTAGGCTACTGGCTTAGTATTTGTAAACTTACTATTACGGCTAGGCTTTGATTTCTAAATTTGAGGAGTTATTCATTCCAATATTATTTATTTCCATAATATTTCCAACAGTTTAATGAATTAATCCATTTAACTGATTGTGCATTTAAAAATAGATACGACGATTTATAAAAGTTATAGGCTAAGTATTAGTGAACTTAATATTATGGTGCGAAGGCTAGTCTGTGATTTACAAGTTTGAGGTTAGGTTTTTGTTTATTGGTTGTCGACTAGTACAACTTTGTATGAGCCGTTTAAACCACCTGCCGAGGCCAGTTAGTTTGTTCCGGCCAAATTGACGGTACAAATCTTGGAGAAACACCTCCTCGAGATTAGCGGTTTAAACTGCCGATCTCAGTTAACTAGCGTTGGGGAAACCGGCCTAACTCATCCATTTATAAATCACACTTCCAGTCATCAAAAAATCTACCAGATTAATAATTATAACTTTTAATTTTACAAAATGTTTTGTTCAAAACACTCATCTTGACCTACAGTCATTGAGTAGACTTGGTGGTATTATTCCAATACAGTGACTTGTCTTCTCATGAGCTAAAACTGATTTAACATGATGAGGAAAAGATGCCTTTACAAATAAAAACGGTTTTAGGCGGGAGCACATTTAACAGTGGCTTTATAGTTGGGACTATTTCTCGAGGAGAGAGACGCAGGACATGGTTTTAGCACTGAGACTCTCTGTGACAGACCACAGTCACCCACTTCAAATTAACTTAGAGGTAATCAAGGGATTATCCTGAGGTTAGGTTAAGTTAGGTTATTTTATTCTTTATGTTGAACATATTTAAAAGTGGCTTTAAAGTTGGGACTATTTTACGGCGGAGAAGACCGTGGGGCCTGATTTCTTGCGGTACTGAGACTCTGTGACAGACGACAGTCACCCACTTTAAATTAACTTAAAGGCTGAATAAGGTATTATCGTGACGTTAGGTTAGTTTATTTTTCTTGTAAAAACATTGTTTTTAGTAGTTTAACTTCCTCGAAGAAACTTTCTCGAAATTACAACATCTTTTTTTGGCTTTTTTGGAAGGTCAACTTAGAAAAGTGCCAGTCAGAGAGTGTCTCGGTGTCCTGTGCATGCCTCCGCTCGTAAAATATTCCCAACATTAAAGCAATTTTTAAATATGTTCCCATTAAAGAAGTTTTGGTTTGCTTAGGGTTGTCTCCTTGTTGTGCTAAATCAGTTTATGCTAGTTAGAAGACAAGTCACTATATTGGAATTTTACCGACTTGGTAGTGAGTGAATTGCAGTTTAGTTTGCTGGTGAATTAATCATGTACCTAATCATTCAAGATTAGTCAGCCTACCAACAAGGCCAGTAATTTCACTAAAACTATGTTTTGTTTGTGTCACATAACACTTTTGAACCCTCCCTCCCTTCATAGCTCAGTAATGTTGGACTAGAACCAGTGGCGTAAATAACACCCCGCAGCCCGCCCGTGCAGGCGCCAGCCATCCTGGAAGCACCCTCGTTGCTTGCCGATCATGCGACAATGGGCGTCAGGTCAAAAATAAATTTGCGTGCCAATTGAAATACACCTTTGCAAATAAAACAGTACCCAAAAATGATAAAACACTGTAAGCCATATTTATTTGTTGGATAATAGTAAAATAATTAACCTAGGGTTGGATTTGAATGAAATGAGATTGTGGCTCTGAGCTAGCAAGGACTCGTCCATCGCCGTCAGCGTCAACTCTCTTCCGACTTATCAGCGTACTGTGGCGATCACAACCACTGGTCACTGATGAGTCATTCAACCACCAACCACAGGGTGCACTGTGCAGAACACACACCACCCTGCCCTAACCGACGAGTGCACACGACTGCCCAACCAAGCGTAGTTGTGCAGTACCTACACTGTCACTGCAACACTGTGGACCTAACTATTTTTTACTGTATTTACGTTGGTTTGTCACAGTTTATGGTCAGTGTGTCGCAGTTACTGTAGCTGTAGCGTTTAGATTTGAAATTTCTGGAAACTACGTGGGGCTCAAAGCAAGGAAAAAGTTAAAACTTCCTAAAATAGGCTAAGTTATTTTTTACAACACCTACTCAAACTCAGAATTCAGGTGTAACTGTTAGTTTTGTATAATATATTATAGAACAACAAATAACAATATCATTTAATAATATAAAACCACATGCCAAACTCAAAATTTCCTCAGGTAATACTGTAGTAGTTAAAGTAGGCCTATACGCTCGTTTGATCTATAACCACGCCAAAGAGATGCTACTGTGTTGCCCATCACGTCATCACCGTAAATTACACATACAAAAACAAAACAAATGTCACTTGACTGGGTTTTCGTTGGTTCGTATCTTGGTTAAAAGGGGAGGAGGCGCACCCTCTGAGCTGGCGGGGGGCGCTCCATGGCTTAGTTACGCCACTGACTAGAACTCCCCTATCCATTACGTATTACGTAGACTGCTCCTAAAACCTTTCAGTAAAATCAATAATTCTGTGCAAATGAATTGTTGATTGGCTGATAATACCAAAGTGTGTTTGTGTTGAAGATGGAGACAACTGGGTATGGGAGCCAGTTTGCTGACAATGGATATACACACACAGTCACTCTCGTGAAGTAGTTTTCTCTGCTTTTCTATGCAATTCTTCAGTACAGAAGTTGTGGTTCCTTATTGTGTTTATGCCATACTCTACGGGCTTGTAGCAGCCACTTTCTATGTGTGGTTGTTCAAGTAAATGAATCTGTATATGTATATTAGTGCTATCATTTGTTGTATTTTTAGAATACTTAGAGTCAGTAAGAACAATTATCCAGATGAGATAATATAATTATGTTTTCAAACCATTGGGGTGTCGGCAATAAAACAGACATTAAAACCAGCAATAAAATCAGTATCTGGGTATGGGTGAAATATCTTCACCACAACAGCTGATTGAAGTGTTTTAACCTCTATTTGAACATATAGACCAAGTAGGGTAAACAAGCCCAATAGGCTTCCATCCAAATAGGGACTTTAACTGGGGAAAATAAGCGAACTATCATACTAAGTTTTCAGTAGGCAATATACTTAAATAGGAAAAGTGTTTTACAGGAAGCATAGTGTTTACACATTCATAGTTTAAAGCAAAAACATTTCAATTTATTTATTCTCATGGGAGCTTTAAGCTATTTAATAAATAATTCATAGTTTGAGGAAAGGGTAATTTTACAGTTTTTATACAACAGCCTCAAAATAGCTTTAAGCTTCCAGTGAAAAAGATTCCTATTTAATCTTATTTAGCATGTTCTAAGCTTTAACAAAAGCAGGGCTAAAAGGGGTTTAAATAGTTTCTTCTGCATATTGTGATTTCCTGATAACCTGAGAATTGACCAAACTTTACCTTCTTCTAGCAGTTTTTACACTTTATGCTTATAGCATGAGTAAGCGTGGTGTTGCCTATTGTTTCTGATCCTGGATTCTCCAGTAGTTGATTGTAAAATAACTAAGACATGTTGTAACGTTTGTTGCCAGGAAGTCAAAACTGAAGTCAAACTCGAATCTCCAGAACAGTTTGAGCAAAAAGAATATAAATACTATACGGGAAAAGTAAGTTTAAATGTAGTTTTAAAATTTTAATGTGAAGTTTTTAAAAATTACTTTTTAAACAAACAATATTTTTTTATTTGTTTAATCTTTATTACACAAACTGAGTGGTACTTTGGGGTGCTTTGTAGAATGTGGCACTATTGGTAATGTGCTGTGAACACTTTTTGGAAATGTCCCAAAAGTATTTTTTTTATTAATCTGTGTTAACTTTGTTTTTTTGGCATTTAATTATGATGATATGGTAATTTATGTAACTTACAAAGGATTCTGTCTCAATAAAAGATTCCTCACTTAAATATATTTGTATTTCACCTCTGTAGTTTTTAATTGGTTTGAAATGTTTGCAGATTTCCAAAACTGAGATTGAAGAGGAAACGCTACACATTTGGGATGCAGAAAAATTTGAATATACAATCGAAGAAGTAAGTTTCTATCTTAAAATATTTGTACCCAATTACTTATTAAAGTGTCTGTGTTTTGAGAATGGTATATATCTTGTTTAGTTTACTATTGTTGATCATATTGTGTTCTAAACTGTTCACTTTTACCAACTTGGAGACTCCTACTAAACAATTTCAAAATTCTTATCATAACTATGTAACGAGTCATTTTTCGAGAGGTAAAATATTTAGTAATTACACTCGTTACATCCTCTGCAGCTCCCACTCTCCGTGGTGGGGAGCCGACGCTAAGCGCTTCGGTGTGACTCGGCATCGGAGCCGAGGGCCAGGAGCACCGAGTCAGTTCGAGTTGGTCAGCGGTAGGCGCACACTTCTCGTCTGTCCACTCTAACGATCGTTTTGCTTACGCAATTCTATACTCTGAGCGTTATACGGTACTTTGGTAATTCGGTAAGTACAATATCATTTTCTAAAACGTTTTACATGTTTAATTTTCATCTAATAACTTTTTACCTAAAATTTGCATATTTTTTTATTTTCTAAGTCCGGTATAGATTTTAATTTGATTAAACGCTTCTAAATTACTACCGTGACATTAACTTACTAAAGCCTTTTTCTCCGGTCAAAATCGGATATCATTTTCTATTTTTTACGTCGATTCGTGCCATTCTGAGCAGGAATCTGCCGGATCGTTCCTGTCAGAAACCGTTATAACTCAGTACATCGACATCTTTTCTAAATTCTGATTAAGTATACCTTTTATAAATTCTGTGCCATGACATTTATAAACGTACCATCTAAATTTTCCTCCGAATCCGAAATCCTCCCTCTCCTCATACCGTCATATCCGCTGACCCCTGGAAATTGCCCAGCTCCGTACTGAGTGACTCCCAGGGCATCGTCCGGTTTATTTTTGTAAATCCCGGGTAGGTGGGAAATTTTACCCCTCGCGGGAAAGTACGTCGCAACTAAATAACAGAGAACCATTTTTAATTTGATGTAGGCTTAACTGAGTTTTGTTTACATTTCAGGAGGAGACAGACACAGACGACATTCTTGCACTTGATGGACCATCAACTGATGTAAAAGAGCCGGTAATTATACATTTCAACTGTCTACACTAACGTAAATCCCCCTCCAGTGAGAACATTTAACCCTTTGAGGTCTCGTGTCGACTATAGGTCAACAAACGCTATTTCCTTTGAACGCTTGGATGTCCAGTGTAGGTTGGGGTTGAAACAGTCTCTGAAATGCAAGGACTACGCTACACTAACGGCACCTAGCAGAGAGGACCGAAACTACCACTCCCTAGAACTTATTGGACAGACCTCGTATGGTACCATTTTGTGGGGTTCTTGTTCAGAATATAAACTCTTAAGAATTTTTATTCTGCAAAAGAAAGCTGTGCGAATAGTATCAACATTACGTTTAATGGATTCTTGTAGGGAAATATTTTAGGAATTATGACCCTATCTTGTATTTATATATATGAAACAATTATTTTTTTCAATAACAAATTGTAGTTTGGTAACAGGCTATGATATTCACAACCATGACACTAGAAATAGTAGTCAATATAGGTTGGGCTATCATAGACTTGAAATATCTCAGAAATTATTGTCCCAAATTGGTATTGAACTTTTTAACAATTTACCAGACTTTATATTTAAAAAATCTCTATACTATAAAGTTGGAAGCTCGAGCGGCGTGATCACTGACTCACTGACTCACTGACATAAATGTTTGGGTACTTCCAGATGAGATGGAAACTTGAAATTTGGCATGTAGGTTGGTCTTGGCCTGTAACTAACTGGAAAATTCCAAAAAATAAGAATTTCAAATTGGGGGGCCCGTTTTGGGGGGTTTAAAAATAAGCGCAAAATTCGGGAATGTAGAGGTGTACTGTTTTGACCGTAGAGCCTAAACAAGTGGTCAGATCTTAAATTTGACGAAAAATTGTTCTGTGAAATTAAACTGTCTACAGGGAAAATTCCAAAAAATCAGAATTTCAAATGTGGGGGCCCGATTTGGGGGGTTTAAAAATAGTGCGAAATTTGGGTATGTAGAGGTGTACTATTTTGACCGTACACCCTAAACAAGTGGTCAGATATTAAATTTGAGGAAAATTGTTCTTTGAAATTAAATTTCTTACAACTTTTGTATTTAGCATTATTTTCTATCTCTATACTATAAAGCTCGAAGCTCGAGCGGCGTGATCACTGACTCACTCACTCACTCACTGACATAAATGTTTGGGTACTTCCAGATGAGATAGAAATTTGAAATTTTGCATGTAGGTTGGTCTTGGCCTGTAACCAACTGGAAAATTCCAAAAAACCAGAATTTCAAATTGGGGGGCCCGTTTTGGAGGATTTAAAAATAGTGCGAATTCCGGGTATGTAGAGGTGTACTGTTTTGACCGTAGAGAGCCTAAAAAGAGTGGTCAGATCTTAAATTTGACGAAAAGAATTGTTCTGTGAAATTAAATTGTCAACAAGGAATCTATACTATAAAGCTCAGGCTTCGAGCAGTGATCACTGACTCACTCACTCACTCACTGACATAAATGTTTGGGTACTTCCAGATGAGATAGAAATTTGAAATTTTGCATGTAGGTTGATCTTGGCCTGTAACCAACTGGAAAATTCAAAAAACAGAATTTCAAATTGGGGCCGTTTTGGGGTTTAAAAATAGTGTCGGGTATGTAGAGGTGTACTGTTTTGACCGTAGAGCCTAAAAGAGTGGTCAGATCTTAAATTTGACGAAGAATTGTTCTGTGAAATTAAATTGTCAACAAGGAAAATTCAAAAATCAGAATTTTAAATGTGGGGGCCCGTTTGGGGGTTTAAAATAGCATTGAGGGTATGTAGAGGTGTACTCTTTTGACCGTAGAGCCCAAACAAGTTGTGGATTGTTTAAAAAAATTGTGAAAAAATTGTTCTGTGAAATTAAACTGTCAACAAGGAAAATTACAAAAATCATAATTTCAAGTTTGGGGCGTTTTTAGGGGTTTTAAAATAGCCTTGAAATGCGGGTATGTAGAGGTGTACTATTTTGATCGTAGAGCCTAAACAAGTTGGGATCTTAAATTTGACAACGCCTTGTGGAATTAAGTTATCTACAACTTTGTTTTCAACACTTTTTCTATCTTCAACGGGAAAATGATACTCGCCTTAAAGTTGATCTGAACAAAAAATCACATTTTCTGTGTGTTTACTATTGCATCAGCTAAAAATCTATTAGTTTCGTCTTATAAAATCAGTTAAGTTCAGAGAAACTAATTGACACAACACAAGAAAATTGAAACCAGGTATAGCAAAATTCTAAATAGTGTGACGAATTCCAATAAGAATAATATTTATAATTGATCTTTGGATAGCTATCGCTCTTAAACCGTAGGTTTATTAACTAAAATATTGCAAGTATACAATTTTTTGTTCTGTTATTTATCAAAACTTTCTATTGTGTAGTTAGTAGGTTAACAGGATTTTGAAAGTGTTTGTTTATTTGGTAAGTTCCCAGGAAGTTTTGGTTTATTTAAAATATAACTGTATGTAATATTTCTTCAATTATGCAGCATTCCCTCTACGAATCTTTACAATATCCACTTCTTTAGTCTCTTGTACGCCTAGCTGGAATGTCGGTATCACTGACAATGAAGGTAGAAAATAGTTACAAGTAATGTTTACCGCCGGCTTTTATTGGGTGAGCCAGGACACTCCCAGCTGGGCACACTATCGGCGAAATGGTTAGTGATATGCATTGCCGGGAGAAGAGGAAAGACAGAGATTTATAAGCAATATTCAACAAAATATAAGTGAATGATAGCGAACTGATACATTAACTGAGCTTCTGGAAACTTACCTGCAAACGATGCCAGAGAACTGGAGTGGTCACAACTCTGATGAAACCATTCAAAGTGAAGGTTTCAGGCTCGGTTCCTGATCGTATACCCTTCAAATACCTTTACTAATTCTCAGCGTTATAACAACTAAGTATATTGACTTAATGCCTGTGTGGCCAGGATGGGAAAACCTTCCTACTTCGTTACCTGTTACATATGATAGTTTATAGTTCATTTTACATAACAGATGTAATTAATTTCTTTCTTGTATTAATGTTGTGTATCATAATATTTACCATTTAGTTGAATGGAATACAGTTCATGCTACCGTTCTTTGTACCTATTAATTGGCGAGGGCAAACATTATTTTCTTTACTTTTTTGTTCTCTTTTATTTAGTTTGTTTTCTTTTCTAGTTTATTTTTTATTTTATTTTTTTTTACTAAGTTACATATTTTCTTTTATAATTATATCAATGGAAAGTTTACAAAATATTGATTCTATAGTAGGGTTGAAGAAAGCACGAGAGCTGTTGTCAAGGTCAGATTACAAAGGCTGATCGATGGTTGGAGGATGTATCAACCATCCCAAAAGAAATCTTACAAAATCGAATGGATTTGTTAGAAGAAAGCTGGAAGATTTGAAACCATTCAACTGAAGATTGAACTCAAATCTGAAGAAGAGGATGTAGAAGAGGAAGTTATTACAAGTTGATATGGAAGAAGGTACTACAAAGTAAAGATCAGTTACAAATAAGAAACACTCATTTGGAACAAGAGAAGGATTTGCAAAGGTAAGAACAACTAACACAAATAATCAATCGCTCAGCCACTTACATCAGCAATATCTTTCACGCCTTTTCAAGATAATGAAACCTTCAAGAACTTCATCAGGCAGCTTAGAGATTTTATGCACTTACACGGTCAAGGCCTACAGCCCAAGGATAAGGTATTTACACTACTTCATGCCTTGTCTCCCAGCTTACATCAGAAAGTGTATGATTTGTGTGCTCTGAAAACCCTCTAGACAAATCCTACACAGATCTAGTGCGGTTGCTTTCAGATTATGTTGATCCTCAGCCCAGTACATGGGCACTGCAGCATACATTTTTATCTAGATTACAAAATCCTTCTGAGACAGTGAAGATGTACTCTTCTGAACTTCAAAGTTGACAACCGACTGTGATTTTTCTTGTGAAAACTGTGGTAGGTGCAAATACACTTGCGCATACAGTTTATCAGAGGGATAAAGGAGCCAGACGTTAGAGCAAGGATTCTTCAAGAAAACTCCACTAAATCATTTCATGATGTTGTCAAACTGGCTACAGCTATGGAGCTTTCAAAATGAAAGTTCTCTGGTCAAACCAAACAATCAATTTACAGAACAAAGTGTTTACAAAATTGAAAATAAAAGACCGAGCAATGGACAAACCATTGGAGAGAGAATATCAAGACAAACCAAATCATCTCTTTTAGATAAACAGAGGAAAATGCTACCGCTGCTTGCTCACAAACCATAGAGCCAACAACTGCAAGTTTGCTTCTGAAACATGTCACAAATGTAAAAAACAAGGACACATCGCTAATGTTTGCATGCAAGTTAAGGACACAAAAGTTTATCAGACTGAAGAGGATGTTAACGATGGTTGCCAAGAGGAAACTCAAGAAATTTACAAACTGAACAATGGAAACAATGATAAAATACTTATTGATGTTTTGTTAGAGACAACTCCAATCCAAATGGAGTTGGATACAGGATCGGCTATAACCACCTTACCATACTGCACTTTCAAGAAGCTTAATACAAACAAAAACTGTTCACACAAAATTACAGCTTAAGACCTACACAGGTGAGATTTTCAAGCCTAGAGGCGTTGCTTTCATGCAATGCTCATTACAAAAGCAGACTTTTATGGGAAACTTTACATTGTAGACGACCATTTAGATGCTATTTTCGGTCGAGACTGGTTGCGAGAGGTAGAATTAGATTGGGCAGATGTAAAAAAAATACAACCTGAAAACGGAGGAGGTTTGGATGAGCTTCTAACCAAATACAAGGAAGTTTTTGAACCAGGTATCGGCCAAATACCAGATCAGCTAGGACATTTACAGTTGGTACAAGATGCTCGACCAATATTCGTAAAAGCAAGACCAATACCTTACTCTTTGAAAGATAAAGTTGAAATGGAACTTGAACGTTTAGAACAAGCAGGCATAATAACAAAAACAGAAAATTCTGAATGGGGAACTCCAATAGTTCCTGTAGTAAAGCCCAATGGAGACGTCAGAATTTGTGCCGATTATAAGGTTACAGTGAACAAGCAAATTCAAGACGAGCACTACCCTATTCCAAAAATTGAAGACATTTTTGCCAATATGAACGGGGGCAAAATTTTCTGTACTCTAGACTTAAAAAACGCATACTTACACCTACAAATGGATGAAACTAGTGCCGATATGCAAACGCTAAGTACGCACAAGGGCCAGTTCAGAGTAAATCGTCTTATGTTTGGCGTCAAAGTTGCCCCAGGAATATGGCAAAGAATTATGGACAAGGTTTTAGCGGGTCTCGAAGGTACTCAATGCTTCTTTGATGATATAATCATCACAGGAAAATCACAAGAGGAATTGCTAATCCGGTTGGAAATGGTCCTTCATAAGCTGAGTATCAACGGATTAAGATTGAACAGAGACAAATGCAAGTTTCTACACAAGAAAATTGAGTATTTGGGTCATACCATTGATGCTAATGGAATTCATAAATCTGAAAATAAAGTCAAGGCAATTAAACAAGCCAGAGCACCACGAAATGTAAGTGAACTACGCACCTTCTTGGGTCTAGTCAACTATTATAACAGATTCATTGACAACCTAGCTACAGTCCTGAACCCCTTACAAAACTACTTCAGAAGGGAAAACGATACAAATGGACCGAGCTATGTGAACATAGTTTTCAAAAGTAAAGAAATCATTACCAACGACATCGTGTTGACCCATTTTGATCAAAGCTACAACTCGTGTTGGCAACAGGGCATCTCCAGTGGGACTTGGGGCAGTGTTATCACATCGGTTCCCAGATGGAAGTGAACGACCCATAGCCTTTGCTTCTAGAACACTAACAAAGCCGGAAGAAAAATACAGCCAAATAGACAAAGAAGCCACTGGAATTTACTGGGGTCTTAAAAAATTCTTTCAGTACTGTTACGGAAATAAGTTTACTCTAGTTACAGACCATAAACCTTTAGTAACAATATTCAGTCCAGATAAAAACCTCCCATCTATGTCAGCAACACGACTTTTTAACTATTCACATTTTTTGTCAGGTTTTGACTACAAAATAGAGTTTAGAAGAACAAATGAACATGGGAATGCTGACTTCCTTTCTAGGTTCCCCATAGACAAATCTTCAAATACCAGCATGGATCAAACTGACGTTTTCTACACAAACCAGATAGATACAATAAATTTAGATCATAAACTCATCGCTCAAGAAACTAAAAAAGATGACAGCATGAAACAGCTAGTACAATCCTTGGAATCCGGACAATCTCTTGAGCAATTTGGTTATCACGACGGTGAACTTAGTTTACATGATGGATGTATCATGAAAGGTTGGAGGGTGATGATACCCAATTCTTTGAAAGACAGTGTTCTGAAAGAATTACATTTTGGACATTTGGGCATTATAAAAACTAAAGCTTTAGCAAGAGTTTTGCTATTGGAAAGGGTTGGACAAGGACATAGAAGAAACCGTTTCACTGTGCAGACAATGTCGAGAAAAAGCAAAATGAAAGAAATCAACCATCCTTGGGAACCAGCGAGTCAACCTTGGGAGCGGGTACACATAGATTTTGCTGGGCCGACAAATGGAACTTACTTTCTTCTGGTAGTAGATGCATTCAGTAAGTGGATAGAAGTCATCCCAACAAAAATTATCACATCTACATGGACGATAAGGGAGTTGCAGAAATTATTCACCACATTTGGGCTACCGGATCTTCTTGTCTCTGATAACGGTCGTCAATTTACCTCTACTGAATTTAGAAACTTCATGGAAAAATGTGGAACTTTACACAAAATGACGGCTCCTTATCACCCTTCTTCTAACGGACAAGTTGAACGTTTTGTACAAACAGTTAAGAAGTTACTCAAATGTATGGTAGGAGAACCTGGAACACTGGATGGAAAACTTCACCGACTGTTGATGCAGGTTCGTCAAGCCCCTAATTCAACTGGGAACTCCTCTTATTTCCTGATGTTTAACAGGAAGGTCAGAACGTATTTAAGTTTATTAATACCAAAGCAAAGTACAATCAATGCACAGAATCGTACACGTAACTTTAAACTTCGGTGAAGCGTACAAGTCGAAATTACTCAGGAAAACTCAAATGGAATTTTGGACACGTCAAAGTAAAACGGACAACCTGCACTACATCATCAAAATGGACGATGGACAAGTTTGGAAGCGTCACGTCGACCAGATGTTAGCACCAAGATTTAAGGGGAGACCACTGTTACATATGATAGTTTATAGTTCATTTTACATAACAGATGTAATTAATTTCTTTCTTATTGTTAATGTTGTGTATCATAATATTTACCATTTTAGTTGTGAATGGAATACAGTTCATGCTACACGTTCTTTGTACCTATTATTACCGTTACCTAGGATTTAAAGTGGCGAGGAAATATTTGAGTCAACCCCTTCGGAACTAAATTGTCTTACAGTCTGTTATGTGGTGTTTTTTAGATTGAGACTCTCTCCACACTCACACATTTTTTTTGGTAGAAGGAAGAAGATCTATGCAAAATGTAGACATTGACAAGGTCGTTCGTGCAGATATACCACGGGAGCTGAGGCCTATGGCAGACTATAGGAAACAGTACTGAGCCATACGATACATGGTCCCTATGGCACTGACCACCAAAGTGATATTCTCTGCTGGGAAAGTAAAATATTAAAATATTCCAAGTATTTCCCAAATTCAAATTCAGATATAACTCTGGGGGATCAGAATGGATTTGTTTATTACAAGCGTGATTCAACAAACACCACTTGAATCAAGTATAGAAACAAATCTATAATCATCAATTATACGTAAGTAGTGCCCTAAAACCCTGCTCTCCTGCTAAAATATGACTGTCAAAGATGTCAAGATGAATCTTGCAATTGGCTCTACGCGGAAGATAGTCAAGTACCTGTTTAGTGACATAATTAAAGATCCTGACGAAGAGGGTGTTGTTCTGATAGGTGAAACTGGTACAAAACCATGAAGATAAATGTATAAAACCAAACGCTATATTAACGCCTGCACTGCAGCTTGAGGGTGCTAGAGTTTGAAAAGGAAATTCCCTAACTGAAAAGTATAGTCATAATGGCGAATGCATAAACCGAGAGGCCGGGCAGAACAGTGAGCGAATCGAACAAACTGAGGCCGCGAGGTCAAGGGGGGTCGGGGCTGCCCAGCTGGTCAAGGCTAGTATAAACAGTATAAACTCTTTTAAGTCAAAAATCATTTTATAGTGTTGGTGAATTTATGGACGATTCACCTATGTAGCAAGTAGTACTATAGGGGAACTATACTATTGGTGATGAGTTGGTCTTATTTGTTTTTATAATTAGGTTTGTTTTTTGTCACACAATACTTTTTTGTACATGACAAATAAAGTTATTTATTATTTATTTACTCAGTCCGGTATTTGTGAACCAAGATTGTCAGAAACATCAAAGTTGTTGCTTCATTGAGTGTCACTAAGATCTAAGGCTTCCGGTTCACAGTTGAATATTACTGCTAAACGTTTCAACCTCGCCGTGGAGAGTCAACATCAGTAGCTTGTTGACCTGCTTAGACTGGATCTTCTTATATGCCACGCCGGGCAATCCAGTCTCAGCCAGTCAACAAGCTACTGAGGATGACTCTCCATACACACACACACACTTGTAGATGAGTCAGTTAGCTGTACAACTGGAAACTTTCCCATCACTAGGTTCTTTGAATAGTTTTTATAGTTTTCAATTACAACTTTATAGTTTATTTAAAATTAATATGTTTGCAGATTTCTAAAACTAAGATTAGAGCGGAAACCTTGCAGCTTTGGGAGGAAGAAGAAATAGAATATACTTTCGAAGAAGTAAGTTGCAATTAGAACATTTTTATCATAAGTGAACAAGTTGTAACACAAATTATCCGATCAAACGTATTTCATGGTGAATTCTTTCAAAAACTGCTTCTTTGTTGTAAAAGATGTGTTTAATGTTGACTTAACCAAGCTTTGTTTACATTTCAGGAAAGGGCAGTTGATCCTCTTGCTCTTGATGGAACTGAAGCAATTGAAGAGCTGGTAATCGCATCCATATTGAACACTCTTAGTTATTGTGCCAATTGATAATGTACATTTCCACATCTCTGTAGGCAACCCTAATATTCTTATCCTGGAACAAACATCCTTTCTTGAGGCCAAAAATCTAATTCATTGGTTCGACAAAAACCTACTCACTGTAAATGCCAACAAAACTCTTTTGATTAACTTTTGTTTGGCAAAAACCTGGCCGTATGGCAGTGGTTCATACAACTCATAGTGTCGTTGTTTGGGGCTGGTCTTAAACAAGAATCTTAGCTTTTACAACCATATTGATGTCTCGCAAAAATTTCATTTTAATCCTGTAGGGACCACTTCTAGGTAGGAAAGACGCTCACTTTAACAACTATTTATTTTCTGGAACCCTTCATTTTTGTCAAACAAAATCCAGAGAGAGATGTGTGATATCTGTGTTGTATGCCTAGAGACTCTTTGACTGAAGTTTTGCAAGTTAAGGCACTCTTACAGTGTAGAGTGAACAAAACAACTCCATTAAATTGGTAAGATTTAATCAAAATTACAAAGTCTCAACAGATTAGGCTCAAAGTGCTGCACTCTAATTTACTCACACCTCAAGTATGCTGAGTCGAAAAGTCCATAGAATAACAAATGTGGGTTTGTTTTCAGAAACAACAATGCATTTCCAAAGCAGCGAATTCCTCTGAAAACAGTAAGTGTCTAGAGTTTATCATCGTCATAGGTCTTCCTTGAGATCAACTTAGGTGAATAATAATCAAACTCTTGTTTTTTAGTTTGGTTTCATCTGTTTGAACATTAAAGTGTTGATTTGTAGACCTTTGACGCATCTTTTGTCAGTTGAAGTTGATCAAAAATGCAAACTGGGGCCATAAACAAATTATAATAGGTATATGATTTCAAAAACTGTAATTTAGTTTGCAGTGGTAACGGTAGGCAATTTGGGGCTCCTGCATGAATATTTTGGGCCCCCTTTTTTATTTATCTCTTTAAAACCTCTGTCTTTTTCCCCAGCCTAAAAAAAGTGGACCCCTACCCACTGTAAGTGAAAAATAAAAATTCATAACACATTTGTCAGTAAAACTATAATTTATTTAATATAATTTTCTAACAAAAATTCAAATAATTTTACACACAAAGATTGCATCATGATTGGTCCCACAAATCTTCTGTTTTTACAAAAGAAACTGATCTACTACTTTCTACTAGTCTATCTTGCTTGTTTCTTCATTTTCAATCATTAAAACGGCTAGAAAACTAAGGTGCTTTTGACATTGTATTTTTCAAGTATGATTTTATAAGCTTTTCAAACTTATAAGATTATCATAAAGTTTCAATGAGATTAAAAAACCATATATATAAATCCATAAAGCCAATTATATTCATTAATGTGTTCTCTAACTTAAAGACAAAAAATAAATCACATCAAATTAATTTAACTGTTCCTATATCTGCTATAGTGTCAGTGATGAAATTTATTTTAACTGTATAAAAAAATAAACAAGGAAGTTAAGAATTATTTCCGTAAACTAACCTAAAGTTTCAAACTGTTTCCAGGCCGGGTGTTCTCGTGTAAGAAGTGTGGTGTGACTTTCACGTCCCCACGTTACTTGGAGAGTCACCAGAAGTTCTGCCGAGGACAGAAGAAATCTTTGGTGAAAGTGCATCCTGACAAAGTGACTTCAGATATGCAGACTCTGGCTAAGATGATTGACGGCAAGAAGATGTACTGCTGTGAGTTCTGTGACTATAAGACAAACTATAGTGAAAAAATCAAGCGCCATCTAGTAAGACATTCAGGAGCCAAGCCTTTCCAGTGTGATATCTGTGATAAAGTTCGCTTCGGACAGGTAGTCTCAGCCTACACAAACGCATTCACTCCCAAGAGAAACCGTACAAATGTACCGTGTGCAGTTACGCCTCTAATTATGCTAGCCACTTCAAGACACACATGATAAGACACACTGGGGAGAAAGTGTATGCGTGCAAACTGTGTACTTATAAAACTGCAGATAATAGTAACCTGTCAACACATATGAGAGTTCACACTAAGGAGAAACCTTACAGCTGTACTCATTGTGACTATAAGGCAACAAAAAACATTACATTGAAGAAACATATTCAGAGTCAACACACAGCCGATTCAAACACACACCAAACCAAACACAAACCATTCTCCTGTCTTCTCTGTGTATACAAGACATCATTGAAGAGTGAACTGAACAGACACATGAGGAAGAAACACTCGGACAAATCTGCCTAATCTCACTTCTCTTGTTTGTTATAAGTAAGAATTAATTGCTGCGTAATATTAATTGATGTTGATGTCTATTTATGATAAAGATGAAACCGGATAAGTTTTAAGTTAAAGACGCATTTCTGTTGGTCTAAAAATTAATTACTTGTGTAATGTAGTTTCAGTCAAAATGTAACTGGGTTTTTTTAGAGAAAAATTTTAGAAATTTAACTTTAAGTTTAGTTGGTTTTGATTTTGTTTTTAGTATTATAAAATAGGTAATGTTGAAACAAAAAATAGAAGTTCTGTTTCACAGATATTCTTTATGTGTTTCTTAAGGCCTTTTCTGTTGAAGTTGACCCAATATGAAAAAAGGTTTTAACATTTTAACATTTTATTGTCATATACAAAATACATTGTGTTGACAAATGATGATGGATGGTAAATGATACATTATTTACAAAGTGAATGGGGTGAATAACAAAAAAATGAGAGCAATGGTAATTTTAACCACTGATAAGAAGAAATAGTCTTATAAAATATAATTATACGATTAGTTTATAAATTTTGAATAGTTGTTAACTGGAATCGATAAATTCTGCAACAGAGTAAGGAGCCAAGCACAGTAAATATTGCTTTAGTTTATTTTTGAACAATTTGTGGTCGTATAAAAGATTTTAACTTCAACTGGAAGAATATTCAAAACTTTTTGCCAGCTTGCACTGGCAATCTTTCATGAATTTGTAATCTATGACTGACTGGTCTATATATTGTATTTGAGCTGTACTTTACTTAGTATGTCCTTACCTTGCACTAAGTCACATTTAGATATACAAAACATAATAGTTTCAAATATATAAATTGCAGACAAGGTAAGTATTTTAAATGTTTGAAAAGCTCTTACACGATTCTCTAGGCATTACATTACAAATTACACGAATAGCAGCTTTTGAAGAATAAATACTCTTAACAGTCTAGTAACAGCACAGCTACCCCAAAGTATTATACCGAGGAAAGATGAGGTTGGATTATTCCATAGTAAATTATTTTCAAAGACTCTTTTGAACATGTACCTTTAACAGTCTCAATAGAAAAACTCCGAGGAAACCTTTTACACACGGATCAATGTGGGTTCCCAACATAAATTCTTATCAATATAAACCCCTAAAAACTTGGTATGATCAACCTCATTAATAATGGTGCTCTTCTAAAAATGTAGAGGCAGTAGTGTTATTTGTCAAATTATTTGGAACAAAATTTATACATGTTGTTTATATTATATTTCAAGGTAGAAGATTGTAGTCAATTGTTGAACAGTGCTGTTATTTTCACTTCTACCTTGAGAAGGTGATCAAAGTTGTTTTTTGAGTCCCTAATCTAATGGTTATGAAAACTAACTTTGAAGGAACACCAATGTCCAATGTAAAATGTAAGATTTTTTCAAACTTATTTAATTAATGGCTGCTTTCATCCAACTAATTACCCACCTAAAATTAAATTAAAGGATTGTAAATAAATCTCGTGAATCCCAGAACTACTGAAGCTTGTTAAATATGTGTTTGAGAATGCTCCATAGCAATAATAAATTGTTTATGTATTGTCTTTGATGCCAGTGCACATCGTTGTAATGAGTCTGACTGGCCACTGTTGTGTGTGGTGGTATCACGCTATTCCTGCGCCACACACCACATCCCCGCCTGACGCCCACCGCCACTAGACACCATAAAGTTTCAGCCATGTAAAGTGACTGACGGAGTAAATAAGTCGCTACAAGTTATTGCCAGATTTTGTCTGTCCGTTTCATGAACCATTCAGCCACCCCACTATAATGGCAGTCCGGTTGTCAAAATAAGCGGTAATTTGTACTAATGCTTGTATTTTCAAAGTAAGTTTAGAAAAGTAATTCATGAACAACATTAAAAAAATCGCCCAAAGTCAACTTGTATAACCTCCTTGTTTCACTGAAGTAGGTCAAAAAGGTCAACCTAACATCATAATCTCTACTAAATAAAAATGTATCTATTAATGAAGAAACAGCTGAATAGAAAATATAACTTTGACAAACAGCCTGTCTGGAATTATGTACGCCAGCGATCATGTTCCTAACTCTTATCCTGTTACGCCAGCCACAGCTGAAAGGTTCTTAGTTATTCTGTGATAATATTTACAGCCTAAAGAACTCGCTTACATTACTTTTATTTCTAATTAATATTTGTTTTATTATTATTACCACAATATACAAGAGAGTTTTGGAATAATACTGCATAAGCTCGCATAACCTTATGAATAATTTGAGAAGGATGAGATGATTGTTTAATAGTTTTATTTTGATCAGATTTCAATAGTTCACCACACAAAGCATAACATGACTCTGCATCGCTATCCTTGAACTGTTAAATGTTGCAAATACCATACTTTATGAGGTTGATAGAAGAGTATGCCACCAGCCATTGATTGTGGGTTACCACCGCCACCAGGCAAGTGGACCATGGAGGGTCGGGGGTCTTACATCTATGCACCCGCGGTGTTGCTGCCAACTTAGCTTTGCCACTGAGAAGGTTTTGCATTAGACCTTCAAAGCGTTTTTTAATCCCTTATTAATCTAATTGTTATGAAAAACAACTTTGAAGGAAACACAAAGTAATGTGACCAATGTCTAACTTTTTTTATGTCATAGATTGCTTCGCTCAATTTATTTCGAAATAATTGGCTATACAGTAGGAAGTCGAGAATCCCGAACGGGCCAATTATCCCAAAATGCAAAAGATATGTTTTGTCAACAGGCCTACAATTTAAATATCACTAAGGATGGACACCAGAACAATATCTTTTGGAAGCGAGATTAAAATATAAGTGTGTTTGAACTGAATGCTCCATATGCAACAATAGTTGTTTACATGCCCGCGTAGTGGTGACTCACTCCACAAAGTGCGATGTACGGTCGGGTGACTTACACAGTGTATTGTGGCAGCGACCTCCAAGAGCTATGTTTAGCTCCCGCCCTACCCCCTACATCCGTCCTCCCTATCCACTAGCAACGCACTAGTCTGTACCCTGCCATAACAAACAGTGACGAGTCGTTCTTACGCTTGGTACAATGCACAGTTCAGTGCGTTTTTAATGTTTCGGCTTGTTATCATGTGTAATGTGAGAGTTTCTCCCAATGGCAACGTCAACGCAATTGAAAAGGAAACATGTTTGCCTTACAATTCAAAATAAATTTAAGATGTTCTATAGGTCATGTATTTGCAGTTAACCTGTTTAAATCGAATAAAATAACAACATTAAAGCACACACGTCTTTTTTTTGCCTTTTTTTTTTGAAAATCCGAACCACCCTTGTCCTAATTAGTTCGGATTATCGGTCCTACTGTATTTGAAAAATCTTGATAAAAAATAAAGCTGAGATAATATAGAAGTATTCGGTTGACCGTTGACGGTTTCCTGAATCGCTTACCCAGCTCGTTCATTGTGGCCTACAGATAAATATGGCACTCCCAGCCAGTGCTGGTGGTTTTGGGGCCCCCCGAAATGGTTGAAATGTCAAAACAAAATAACGTGTTTAAAGTGGTTCTGAGTGTCAAATTGCAATAACAAAAAATATAACCAATTACATTACCAGTAATATGACTGAATAGAAAGTCTTATTTTTAATATAAAATGGTTATGGAACCTTTGACTAGCACTAGGCAATTTAAAAAAAAAACTGTTGCTTTTCAGCCACCCTTTCTGAAATCCTGCTTTACTTGGTTTAGAAAAGCTCTTAATGTGTTACTCTGCTCTACACACCTCCAGGCACCAACGCATTTACAAAATCAACCTCAATTACTCACTACTGAAACGAATAATCACTGCTTGACTCTTGAGATGTCACAATCAAAATGGCAACTTATTTTCGTGTTACAATATGAAGAGTAGGCTCCAAACCCCGTGGCCGGAGGGGCGGTAAAAATAGGCCGGGCCTTGTGGCAGCGTCTGCAAGTTGTGTTTTGACTGAAGTTATGGTTGGCACAATGACAAAAAAATAATGTCTCATGCTTCCTGTTGACATAAAATAAATAAATAGTTTATTGCAAAACATACATGTTATGCAATCATCATATTTATAGGTTGAACTAAAATTTCCTTGCATTCTGGACATCGAGGTCCCATTCAAACATACATTTGTTCATTCACCCTCTCTCATTCATTCGAATTGCTCCACCTCTAGCCCTCCTATTGTACGTCGTTAGGTTCTGCAGTCTCCCAGTTATGCCATAAACTCGTCTGTACTGTAAAGTGCCTTTGTGACCAAGATTTGTTTTAGACGAGTTTTGAACGCCTTTTGCATTTGCTCACTTTAATCGAATTTGGCAAACGGTTGACTAGTTGAACTCCTGCCTGAGAAGGCAAACGTTCATGAACTATCGTTCTGTGTCTCCAGTTCGATTGTTCTCCCTGCCTCTTGTTTCATAAGAGTGAATGTCACTTCCTCTTATGAGGTCACATTTTGATTTGAAAAGAAAACAAGTTTGAAGAATGTAGAGGCAAGATAAAGTCAACAAATTCAAATTTTGGAAAGTTGGCCTGCACGACTCTCTTCTTTGAAGTTTTGCCATTGTCCGAACGTTTTTTTTAAGCTCTGGAAAATTGCGTTTTGAACAGCCACCCCACAACTCTAACCGTAAGACAGGTGTGGGTAGATTACCTGCATACGCCGTCATCATACCTGAATTGGGCAGTACTGGATAGCTGCCTCAAAACATAAATGCCCGAGGCTAATTTTGAACAGACACTGTCTACATGACAATCCCAAGTCAACCCTCGATCAAGGTGTGAATTCCAAGAATTTAGTTGAGTAGACTTTTCGATTCAGTATCGTCCAACATGACTGTTGGGCACTCTGAGGTCGTTGGTCGTAAGCTGAATGTATGTTGATTTTGTTGATTTGTTTTGAGGTTGAGCTCATTGAAATGTTGAATTGAACTGTTGAGCTCAACAAAACGTGTTGAAACAGAGAGTCGTGTCATCTGCGTACTGGACAAGTTGTCCTTTGTACCGATGAGCCAACATCGCTGACGTAGACCAAAAAAGAGCAGTGGACTTAGAATGGAGCCTTGGGGATTCCTGCAACCAAGCTACTCTCCTCCGACGCACGTCAGAAATTTGGACGAACTGGGTTCTATTACAGAGATACGATTTGATCCACTTGAGTGGCACTCCTCGTATCCCGTAATATTCTAGTTTGTGGGTTAAGATAGCGTGATCAACACAATCGAAAGCTTTTGATAAGTCTAGAAATACACTGAGTGTAGGTTCCCGACTTTCAATCGCGTCTACTATCATGTCAACTAGACACATCACTGCGTCTATTGTCGATTTGCCATTCCGGAATCCGAACTTGCCCATTGATAGTAGGTTGTGTCTATCGAAAAAGTTTGCAATTCGAATAAGGGAAGCCTTCTCGAAAATTTTGCTGAAGGCTGGAAGGATTGAAATCGGGCGGTAATTTTGAGTTGAGGAGGGTCGCCCTTTAAAAAATTGGTGTGACTTTGGCAGAGAGAAGAGGGAACAGTTCCTGAGTGAAAAGAGAGATTGATCAGATGTTCAAGTGGCTTCAGCAAAAAATGCGTCCACTTATTTGCTTTAAAATGAAAAAATGTTTTAAACCGCCATTTTGTACAGGAACTTCGTAAAAAATTTTTTAATGCTATCAATGAGTTTGTGTTTTCGGTAGCCTTTCAAATAAGGTGTCAAAGGCTGGGGATTCGTAATAAAACATTTGGGCCCTCCCCCGGTTTTGGGTGAGGAAGCAGTACGCTCAAAAACCGACCCTATAAAAAAAACATTCCCAAAGGGGTTTTCAAAATCTGTCCTCTTTCAAATGTTAAGGGGAGACATATAAAACTCAGCCTGTGTATTCTAATCAATGGTGTATGGACTGTTATCAGGTGCACACTGCACAAAGACATGATATTTTGATCAATGTGGTTAATCCACAAGTTTGTTTCATTGACAAACCTGAAAGGTTGCAAATACAAGATTGACTTGTAATTGGGATATATTATTAACCATTTTGGGTTAGGTTTGTTTAATTATACTCTGCAGCTAATGACTTTATTCAATGCTATATAAGTGATATATTCAGATTTGGACCCGCGCTCACTTATCGTTGCCGTCCTTCCTAAGTCTGATGTTTTCGTGGGATCGGCCCCTGACATATGCTACAAACCATTTATAATCGGCGTTTTTTAGAGTTAACAAAGCCGCAGGCAAACCATTACAAACATGCATAACCTGAGCTCTGTGTTGTAGGTTTTAGCTATATTCAACTAGACTGAAATAAAAATAACTAAATGAGGTGCCAGGGATGGCGACTTAGTCTATGGTCCCCATTTGTATTAGGACGACCACCAAGTGGCCGACTTAATCTAAAATAAATACTTGTGACCTATACCTACTAATTATCTAATATCCAAAGTTTCTAATCTACTTTTTTTTATTTATTATTATTTATTGACGGCCAGAGCCAATTACAATGAAACATGGAAATGAGGTAAATATAAATACTTGCAAAAAAAGTTGAAAGTAAGGCATTCACTGAATAAAGTGATGTTACGTGTGAGTATGATTTTTCCAATCCACCCCTACCAAAGTTGTACTGCATCTTGGTACATCTTTGCCTTGATATTTACTGTAGGGGTGGTTAAGGTGTAACAAAGGTGCGGAGTTAACATGTATGATAATATACAACGCAAAAAATAATTTGAAGAAAACATAGGAAAGCTTCAACAAGAGTGATAAATATGACAGCTACAACAAGATAAACATATGGTATGGTAATACACATAACAAATGTAAAATGGAAATACACATAGATAATAAAGATATAATAACCGGACTAACAGAGATATATAAATATAAATAACAACAGAGATAAATACATGAAAGATACAAAACAGAGAAAACATTTGGTATGGTAACACACCAAAAATGTAAAATGGAAATACATAGATAATATTGATAATAACAGACCAACAGAGATAACAAACATAAATAACAGAGATAAATATCTGAAAAGATACAACAGAGCCAAAACATATTCAGGTGCTGGAATCACATAAATAATTGCAAAATGAAATACATTGATTTAATAACAGACTAACAGAGATAAATAAATATATATTAAAGCTAAGGAAGTAAAAAATAAATAACATTAAATTTATAAACAATTGTAGGTAAAATAATTGGGGTTCATATTCCCTTAGCTGCATGCACCCTGCGCCCCTGGGCGGCCGCCCGGGTTGCCGGGTCCTCAGGCTGCCTGTGCCGAAGCGCGCAAGCTCCACTGTCAAGTAGGCACAGGTCACAAACTTATCACCCAGCCGGCTCTCCCACTCCACAAGATCACAATTGGAAATTAATTAAATTAATTAAGATCATTACTTGGAAACAACTAATTTCGTCTTTCATTTTCAATAAAATGTGTCATTTCTAGGTTACATAAATAAGAGGGTTCCTTCCATAAGACCGATACTGTCAACTAAGAATGAAACTGAGTGTAACTTTTGAATTCTTATATCCGAAGTGGACCCGTGGTTACATACAATGCATACATTTGCAAAGTGGCTATGCTGTAACGCTAGGGAAAGGTCGAGGTTTAGTGGTAAAGAAGACTTTGTAGTCCTAACTTCGCCTCGTTAAACAAGACTAACTTGTACTTTTAACGTAAAGTTGATCGTAATTTGTTTCCAAGCAAAAGTTTAACATCGGGCTTTTTTATATTTACTTTCACCTAAACATCAACGAACGGCACTTTATACGTATCAGTCTACTCGGAAACAAAAGAGGCGACTCTCTAGTCTCTAATGAAGATCACTCCAAGCCAAGTCTTTCTTCAGTGCTGGTACATCAATAGACCCTTGTTCAGAAATTAACGGCTCCCTAACAAAGCGTTTCAACTTTATAATGGAGAAATCATTATACAGAGTGAGATTTATATGCCCCCTTCAACCTTAACTTTTGAAAGAGGACAAATTTTTAATACCCCTTTGGGGAATGTTTTATAGAGTCCTGAAGTTCCTTTTGACGTACTTTTCGTTACCTACCCACTACCCAAAAACAAAGGTGGAGGGCCCCTTCATTTTTAAAAATACTAACACCCCCTTGTGCCCCTTTTTTCAAAATTAAATTTTTTTCAAGTCAATTTTTTAAAGTTTGAACAATTTATCTTGGAACATATCATTTTAAAGCTTTAAATACCCAAAAACCAAATCTGTATTTTTTTCAAAATTTTGAAAAATATAGCGACATCGTCCACTGATTTGCTTTAAAATGAAAAATGTTTTGAACCGCCATTTTGTACAGGAACTTCGTAAAAATTTTAATGCTATCAATGAGTTTGTGTTTTACAGCCTTTCAAATAAGGTGTCAAAGGGGGGGATTCGTAATTAAAACATTTAGGAAGCCCTCCCCCCGGTTTTTGGGTGGGGGTTGCGAAAAGTACGCCAAAAAACATCAGGACCCTATAAAAACATTCCCCAAAGGGGTTTTCAAAATCTGTCCTCTTTCAAATGTTAAGAGGGAGTCCCTGAGGGAGACATATAAAACTCACCCTGTGTATTCCCTAATCAATGGTGTAAGGACTGTTATCAGGTGCACACTGCACAATGACTTGATATTTTGATCAATGTGGTTAATCCGCAAGTTTGTTTTCATTGAAACTCCGAAAGGTAGCAACAAAGTTAGATCGACTTGTAATTGGGATATATTATTAACCATTTTGGTTAGGTTTGTTTAATTATACTTCTGCAGCTAATGACTTTATTCAATGCTATATAAGTGATATTCAGATTTGGACCCGTGCTCACTCTATCGTTGCCGTCCTTCCTAAGGTTCGATGTTTTCTCTTGGATCAGGCCCCCCTGGACATATACAACCATTTATAATCGGCGTTTTTTAGAGTTTAAAAGCCGCAGGCAAACTATTACAAACATAATATAGATAGGTAGCACTTTTATTATTATGTTTAGCGATGATTTCGGAGTTTTGTCCATTTCTAGTAGTCTTACAAAAAAAATTGAAATATTTCTATTTCAATTTTTTTTTAAGACTGCTAGGAAAATGGACAAGATCCGAAACCGGTCGCAGCAAAATTAAACCATAATAATATAAAGGGTGCTACGTTTTTGTCTAACAATATTATAAATAAGAAAGTATCCCTGTTTTGTTATTCTCTTTCACACATTACAAACATGCATAGCCTGAGCCTCAAAATGTAGGTTTTAGTTATATTCGACTAGACTGAATAAAAAATAACTAAAATGAGGAAGAAAAGGGGACAGCAGACTTAGTCTATAGTCCCCCACGGGTATTAGACGACCACCTAGTGGCCGACTTAATCTAAAATAAATACTTTGTGACCTAAACCTACTAATTCTCTAATATCCAAGTTTCTAATCTACTTTGAGCGTGAACGGGTACGTGAAGGGTCGCGGAGAGCGAAAATAGTTTAGAGGGTAATGCAGAGTAATACGGGGTGATGTAGAGTAATTCCCATTCAATCAGATGAGCGGCGACACCAAAATCTTCGACCATTTGAGCGCAGTCTGTTTTCGATCATTTGACCAGGCAAAACAGGCGAAAAAAATACCTGTTGAACTTCGATAATTTAAAACCCCACCTTTGGCCCAGCTGTTAGGTTATGTTTGAGTTTTAAATTCACTAATCATTAGTTGCCTTGTAGTTCATTAAGTATCTATTTAAATAATTTTATAGTTGTAGTTTGGTTAAATATAACGGTAAATACATCAAGCCAACTTCCAAATGAATTTATACTTCATTTCGCCTAAGCTAGTGCCTTTAAATCGGCAGTCTAGCACTCTAGCCCAGCTTATAGCCTAGTGCCGTGAACTCTATTCGTAGACAACCGTCCTCCGCAAACTTGTAAAACTAACACTTGTACACAGAGTCAACTCTGACCCAAGCCTACTTGAGTTTACCTCCTTAGGAAGAAATTGATGGATAACATAGGATTTTAAAACCTCAGAACGTATACGGTATGTTATTTCAATTCTTTCTCCACTTATAAATCACACTTCCAGTAATCAAAAATCTACCAACTTAATAATTATAACTTTTAGTTTTACAAAATGTGATTGTACGTAATGCATTTTAGTTGTTTTAATTTGAGTTCTCAGTATAGTGTTTTTTTAATTTTACGCCAATGGCATTTTAATTTGTCCGTAATCTAGCATTTTTGTGGGGTCACAAACGCTTTTAGGGAAAGCAGTCCAAACCCTTGTGCCTGCGCCAGGAATTGTATATATTTAAATGTATGCATATATTTCAATTGTTTGTATAGATGAAATTGTTACATTTTGTTCTGTGGCTAAGTAAAAGAGAGGACTTTAAAGTCCTTACTTTGCCACAATTAAAGACACTTTTAATTTTATTTCATTTCAATGTTTGGCTCAAAACACTCATATTGGCCTTAAGTCATTGAGTAGAATTGCAGTTTAGTTTGCAGGTGAATTAATCATGTATGTAATAATTAAAGTTTTAGGTAGCCTAACCAACAAGACCAATAATATCACTAAAATTGTATTTGACCTTGTAATAACAAGGTCCTCTCTATATTTATGAGGCTCAAATGCTCAGCCCATCAAAGGAGCTGTCCACATAAATTATTACTTATTGTGAGTTTCTGCCATTTCAGACCCTTCTCGCCATATATCCCTTGGCATAGCCCTATGCTAAAACCCTCCTTTCCTCTACAAGATCTAACGCAAAATTGTTTTACTTAAATTGGTGTGCAACATATCAAATTAATCCTGATTTTTAAGTTTTGTATGTGTCACATAACGCTTTTGAACCCTCCTACCAGAACTCCTCTATCCACTAACCGTTATGTAATACATAGATTGTTTCTAAAACCTTTCAGTGAAAATCAATAATTCTGTAAAAAATAATTCTGTAAGTATGTTCGTGTTGCAGATGGAGTCAACTGAGATATTGGAAGCCAGTTTGCTGGCAATGGATTCACACACACAGTCACTCTGCGTAAGTAGTTTGTCTCTGCTTCTTCTATGCAATTCCTCAATACAGTAGTTGTGGTTCCTTTTTGCGAGGGTGTCCAAACCGGTGTCCAAAGGAGAGTTCAAGGCAGCTCTTTCCCTCTGCCTCTTAAAAGGGTTTTAATTTTTTTCTTCTGTATCTAGTGATTTCTTTATAACCTGAGATTTGACCAAACTTTATCTCCTTCTAGCAGTTTTACGGTTTACACGTCTTATTGTATCAATAGGCATGGTGAAACACTGTTTCTGATCCTTTATTCCTCGGGGGTAAATTGTATAATTACTAACACATGTGTAACATTTGATCGCAGGAAATCAAAACCAAAATCAAACCTGAACCTTCAAACAGTTTGAGCAACAAGAAAACAAAATTTTTTGGGAAGTTAAGTTTAAGTGTAGTTTCAACATTTGAATGTGTTGTTTTACATTTTTTTAACAATGTCTAAGTGATTTTTAAACAAACAACAATTTATTTTTCTTAATTATTTTGATTAAAAAAAACTGTGTTGTACATATGGTATTTTACACAATGTGGATATGCAGGGAATGTGCCGTATACACTTATTGGAAATTTCCCAAAAGTATTTTTTTTCTTGACCTTTATTAACTTTAGTCCTTGTTATTTAATTAAGAGGACATTGTAACTTTGGTATACTGATGATTCTGTCCCAATAAAAAAATCTTTGATTTAATGCATTGTTATTTCATCTCTGTAATTTTCAATTTGTTTGAAATGTTTACAGATTTTCAAAACTGAGATTAAAGAGGAGCCGCTACACATTTGGGATGTAGAAGAAAATGAATATATCATCAAAGAGGTGAGTTGCAATCTTAGAACAGATCATCAGTGCTGGAAAAGGTTCTGGCATAAATTGTTCAATAAAACATATTTTGTAATGACGCTACCAGACACCATGTTTCTATTTTCAGGCTTAACACTGACCTTTGTGTTCTTTTTATTTTGGAAAATGTCAAAAAAACTATGATAAAGTTTTACTTACAATTACTTACTAAAATAAGTTATAAGAATAGTATTTTATTTTTTAACAATTCAGCTCTGAAAATATTCTAATCTTTTCATTGTTGACTAATAAGACTTGTAGACTATAACAATATACCTAAACTTAACGTTTCCACAATTTTAAAAACTGCAGGTCTATAAAAGGAATACAGTTCACATTTTGAGTAAGAATGAATTAAACTTTTACAGGAGCCCATAACTTATTACAGAAGACTATTTTAATGTGATGTTGAGTAAACTGATCTTTGTTTACATTTCAGGAGGAGACTGACGCAGATGACTCTCTTGCTCCTGAAGAACTAAAGGCTGAAGTAAAAGAACCGGTAATTCTATTTTTAACTATTGGTTTTGTAAGAACATAAATCCCTGTAAATTATGTAAGGGGTATGAGAATGTGTGAGTTGAAATGTCCAAGCTGTACTCCAAGACTGTAGACCACTTTCCAATCGTGGTTTCTTTATAACAATTATTCCTTTAATATCTATCTTTTTTAGTGTACCTAATATAAAAGCCTATTATCATTTCCTTTAAACTTACACATGTTACCCTACTCATATACTTCTTTTGATCAGTCAGTGTGTCCATACGAGGGTTGTTTAGTAAAGAATGAGACTCGTTCTATTAGTTGTTTATTGCTTAATCCTAACTCTTATGTCTCTTCCTAGACAAGTAATATAATCTACGAAGTTACGAATGATTTCTTAAACTGAATTTATACCGCTCAGTGATGAAAAATGGTTTTGGGCTTAAATGCGTTTTAATTATTTTCACAATTTCATCAAATGCCTTTTCGGTTGGTTTTGCGGGTGCACACAAATTCTTTAGCAAATTGTAATTCTTTAGTCCCATTAAACTTTATAGAGTTAGGACTTTCTTTTCCTGTTTAATATCATTAGCCTCGTTAAAAATCTCTTAATCTTTCAATGTAAGACTCTAATGCCTCTTCACTCGAAGTCAAACTGTCCAATGTTTCCGATGATGCCGCCATTTTGGTTTCAATCAATAGCCCCTAAGAAAATAGGCTCAAGTTCCATAAACCGAACTCCTTACAGTTACGATTCACAAACTCACAAGATTTCACAATGTAGGCTGTAGCCGTGGTGTGTAGTCAGAGCCCTTCCGCTTCTGATGCACTGAGTCACTAGGCCTATAATGGATGTCACGATGGGTTCTTCCGCTTCACCATCCGCATAACACTTGATAGGTTCGCTTACCGCCAAGGCCACTGTTATGTCTCTCTTCCTAGACAAGTAATGTAATCTACTTAAGATAAGAAGGAATGAAATAAAAGAACTGTATACATTTGAAACCGTAACTGGCAAACCTCATGTCTACCAAGGCTGCCTCTACACAGGTTACATGGTAGAGGCTGGATGAAGACTGCTGAACAGTAAAGAAAAAGCAACGCCAACTGTCGCATGGTCGGATGTTAGATCATACGATATTATGTCATGAGATTTGATCACAGGCGTAGTTTATTTATCAGGCCACTTGAAGTATTGCCAACATGACATTAACAATACATTGAATATGATACAAAAGTAATTTTATATGTACTATAACAAAACACTACACTAACCTACAGCAATTTTCACTCTAATTACTCTCTATTTAGTATTAAGTGAAATGCACCTATCCCAGCGCCTCTGCCATGGCTGGAAACATGAGAGAAGCCATCTTTGACATGTTCTTCAGGGCCACTTTCAAAGATTTTACTACATTGTATTCCAAGTCAAAACGACGTCCCATCAGTTCCTTTACTGCAGTAGGGTCCTAGGTCAGGATTATAAGGTACGTAGGGAACGGTCCTTACGTTTCGTTGGGGCTAAATATTCATAATGTTTGCAACATGATGAAGTGCATTGTCATACTGAAGTTTCCAGTTTCCTCCAAGTTCTGGACCCTTTTGAGAGATGTGATTATCAATGTATCCAAAACTTGTTTGTAGTACTTTCTATTGATTGTCTGTTCACTGGATCTAAATGAGTTTACACCATTCCTTTATGGTAAAAAAGTAATGAATATTGTTATGTTTGCAGATTTAGTTTCTTCAGTGAGACCAGTGACTGGAGCATCATCTCCTCCTTGCAGCTCAGAGTCCTCTCTATCCTTTTAAAATCTTTTTACCAGTAAACACAGGAAGCACGAGACATTGCTTCATAAATGTTAGTGGCAATATGCTGAGTCCAACACAAAACTGAGTCGCGTACGGCTGTTTGCACAAACTTGAAATAATAAAATGTTTTAGACGAAACATGCCAAATTCATGTTCAAACGTGCACTGATGACTTTGTGATGTAGATAATCTGATTCAGCTACTGGTGATAAACAAGAGGATTCTTAGGTATAGGAAAACCTAAAATCGTGTGTTATCCAAAGCAGTTTGTGGAAATCCCAGGCTCAGTCTCAGTCTTTATTGAACAACCCTCTTACAATCCACAACTTGTCCCATCAACAGATTTGTTGAGTACATTTATTTTTAATTTATTTCCGCAGATTTTCACTTTGTTTGAAATATTTACAGATTCCCAAAACTGATGTGAGAGAAGAATTGTCCCAGCTTTGGGATGAGGAAGAAATAGAATATACCTTTAAAGAAGTGAGTTACAATCTTAGAACGCTTTATTAATACTAATACAGTTCTAACAAATATTGTCTAGTAAAACGCTAATTTCTGCCCAATTGCCTAGTTTCCAAGAAACCAGAAGGCCTGCTATATTGAAACAAGCAATAATGGAACAGGAAAAAGTTGCACTTTACGTCCAATCTGGTTTTAGTTATAGATATACTGTATTCGCTATAGTGCAGAAACAGCTGTTTTAGTGACCTGTTCAAATCTAAAAGAACACTTCCTCTTCTCAGTGCATTTCTGCATAAGTGACAAGAGATCTCTTTTAATTTTCCTTTAGATCATTGTAATTTGTTGAGCATTTCTTTACGAATAGCTAACTTTTAATGTAATTTCCTTATACATTGATATAAACAGAATAATAATCTACAAAAAACTGAAAATCAACATTTTCAAACTCAATAAATAGTTAAATACTTTATTTGTGCTAAACAGTTTGTAATTTGTGCAACGTAACTGGTCAGTTACTTTTTTTAGTTACTGAGTTTAAACTATTATTACGGATATTTTCCATGGTTAGCGAGCAGGATGATCAATGACGATGATGGGACAGACAGCATCAATACACTATTTACAGTGCCAAACATATCGCTCATTTTGCAATCGATCATCCTCAGTGGACTTGCTGAGATTACAGCAAGACAAACTGTAGTTTCAGCAAATCCACTGAATATTCTCGATTGCAAAATGATAAAAACAATTGGCACTATAAATAGTAAAAATAGTTTGTTGACACAGTCTGTACATGAAGCCTTAAATGATAGTCGTGATTTCACCAGCTTAAACCTTGTTCTCATTTAAGTTTCCCAAGGCTGATTCTCTCTCTGAAATCGTTATTAAATCAAAACTAATAACTAGAGTGTTTTGCCCTCAAATCTATAACAACTAGGTGTTAGCAGTTGCACGTCAGATCTAATGCATAGGGGGTCTCTATGCATTAGATCTGATGTGCAACTGAAATCTAACATCCGAGACTGTAAGCTCTGCACGAACAGCTAACTCAGCTCTGAGATCAACCCCCAAAGCTCTGTCCTGAGTCTAATCTCGGTGGTATCGAGAACTGGTAACGAAATTGGACCCAACAGTAAACCAACAGTTGGACTCGGAGCTAAGTGCTAAAGCGCGTCTGGCCTGAGTTTTATGTTCTATTCTGACGGGTATCAAGAGACTTGGCCTTGGATTTAAGCCAAGGGGATTTGACTGGAAGTTATACTACATATTATCACATTTCAAATTTCAATAAAATCGAACTACTCATTCAGCTTTTTCAGCAAAAATCACTTTTTTTGGCCACCATTTTGAAACTACTTGATGCATTTTTCATAATTTTTTGTATATATTGATGTATGACCATAAAACACAATTCATGAAGATCGGATAAATACACATAATTATATACATTACAAAATTTAAAACTAAATTCGGCCAATACATGAATAATTGTATATAAAGTTTTGAGTAAATGCTCAAAACGTATTCTAGCGGTCAGGAGCGGTGCTCACTTCATGGTCCCGGGTATGGATCTCAGCATGCTGACGGCATGAATATCTCATTTTCCAAAGAAATTGGATAAAAATACCCATTTGCTGTTCAATTTCAATTTTATTTTCAACAAAGCTTTGTTTACATTTCAGGAGGAGGCAGATGATCCACTTGCTCTTGATGGAACAGAAGCAATAGAAGAGCCGGTAATTACATTTACTTGAAACAATCATAGTTGTCCTATTTATAATATATGTGTCTACTGACTGTACTTATGTCAAATCCTCTTCTTCAGTGTTTAACATTCAACTGTGAGTTACTTGACATCTCTCAGCAATTAGCTGACGGAAATGAGATAAAAACCTTTTCCAGAAAAGTGGCTTGTGATATCTGTGTCGTGCTCTGTATATCTAAGACTTTACTGCGATTTTGCAAGTAAATACACCTTTACAGCGTAGAGTGAACAAAGTACCGCCATTACGTAGTTAAGATTTAATCAATGATCAAAATTACGGATCCAATTAAATTTTACAAAAAGCTCCAAACACCCTTGGAATTCTGTCTGCAGCTTCAGCTTGTATGACCTAGGGCTTTACAAGGTCTAAGACTTACTTGGTCTATTATCACAGGCACTACAAGGTTGTTCACTACAGCCTCAGCTTTACGTGATTCTTTTACTGCAAGTTTCATTCTGTCACAGGTTCGCTTCTGTCTGCAGCTTCAGCTTAGCCTCTGTATGACCTAGGGCTTTACAAGGTCTAAGACTTACTTGGTCTATTATCACAGGCACTACAAGGTTGTTTTCACTACTGCCTCAGCTTTACTGCGTGTTCTTTTACTGCAGTTTCATTCTGTCACAGGCTCGCTCTGTCTGCAGCTTCAGCTTAGCCTTCTGTATGACCTAGGGCTTTACAAGGTCTAAGACTTACTTGGTCTATTATCACAGGCACTACAAGGTTGTTCACTACTGGCCTCAGCTTTATTTGTTCTTTTACTGCAAGTTTCATTCTGTCACAGGCTCGCTTGTCTGCAGCTTCAGCTTAGCCTCTGTATGACCTAGGGCTTTACAAGGTCTAAGACTTACTTGGTCTATTATCACAGGCACTACAAGGTTGTTCACCACGCCTCAGCTTCACGTGTTCTTTTACTGCAAGTTTCATTCTGTCACAGGCTCGCTTGTCTGCAGCTTCAGCTTAGCTCTGTATGACCTAGGGCTTTACAAGGTCTAAGACTTACTTGGTCTATTATCACAGGAACTACAAGGTTGTTCACTACGGCCTCAGCTTTACGTGTTCTTTTACTGCAAGTTTCATTCTGTCACAGGCTCGCTTCTGTCTGCAGCTTCAGCTTAGCCTTCTGTATGACCTAGGGCTTTACAAGGTCTCAGACTTACTTGGTCTATTATCACAGGAACTACAAGGTTGTTCACTACAGCCTCAGCTTTACGTGTTCTTTTACTGCAAGTTTCATTCTGTCACAGGCTCGCTTCTGTCTGCAGCTTCAGCTTAGCCTTCTGTATGACCTAGGGCTTTACAAGGTCTAAGACTTACTTGGTCTATTATCACAGGCACTACAAGGTTGTTCACTACGGCCTCAGCTTTAATGATTCTTTTTTACTGCAAGTTTCATTCTGTCACAGGCTCGCTTGTCTGCAGCTTCAGCTTAGCCTTCTGTATGACCTAGGGCTTTACAAGGTCTAAGACTTACTTGGTCTATTATCACAGAAACTACAAGGTTGTTCACTCTGCCCTCAGCTTTACGCGGTTCTTTTACTGCAAGTTTCATTCTGTCACAGGCTTGCTTCTGTCTGCAGCTTCAGCTTAGCCTTCATGACCTAGGGCTTTACAAGGTCTAAGACTTACTTGGTCTATTATCACAGGCACTACAAGGTTGTTCACTACGGCCTCAGCTTTACTGTTCTTTTACTGCAAGTTTCATTCTGTCACAGGCTCATTCTGTCTGCAGCTTCAGCTTAGCCTTCTGTATGACCTAGGGCTTTACAAGGTCTAAGACTTACTTGGTCTATTATCACAGGCACTACAAGGTTGTTCACTACAGCCTCAGCTTTACGTGTTCTTTTACTGCAAGTTTCATTCTGTCACAGGCTCGCTTCTGTCTGCAGCTTCAGCTTAGCCTTCTGTATGACCTAGGGCTTTACAAGGTCTAAGACTTACTTGGTCTATTATCACAGGCACTACAAGGTTGTTCACTACGGCCTCAGCTTTACGCATTCTTTTACTGCAAGTTTCATTCTGTCACAGGCTCGCTTCTGTCTGCAGCTTCAGCTTAGCCTTCTGTATGACCTAGGGCTTTACAAGGTCTAAGACTTACTTGGTCTATTATCACAGGCACTACAAGGTTGTTCACTGCGGCCTCAGCTTTACGTGTTCTTTTACTGCAAGTTTCATTCTGTCACAGGCTCGCTTCTGTCTGCAGCTTCAGCTTAGCCTTCTGTATGACCTAGGGCTTTACAAGGTCTCAGACTTACTTGGTCTATTATCACAGGCACAGGGCACTACAAGGTTTTTTTTTAATAGAAATGGTCCTTAGTGTGTGGAGGGTGGGGGAAACGAATAAAATTATATAGATTTTTTATTTTTAGGGTTTTGAGGTCCCCAATTCCACATGTTATATTTCTTCTTTTTATTAAATATTTATTAGTAAATATCAACGGATTTGTTTGAAACTCGACACATAATTGTATACCATTAACCCAAAGACCCCTACTGATTTTGGGGTTCGGGGGGCACAATATATGGATTTGGCAAGAAATAAAAAAAATCATAAAAATCGATGTGGGGTATCAAAAAAAGGGAATATTATTAACCTTGTCGAAGGCCTTGGCAAAGTCTATGAAGACGACGTCGGTCTGTTTTCCTTGTTTCATACCATCAAGAATATAATTTTCAAAGATATTTATTATTTTTTCATCATATAACTTTAACATTAAAAATAAATTAGTTCAATATTACTGGAAGGCCTAGGTTAATTAAACTTTTTATTTCGCTTGTTCCTCATTGGGCTATGTTGCTGTAGCTTGGCTTAAAGGTTGGGCCTAGCTTGCTGCAGCTTAATAATTCTGAACATATTATGGATAACTTAGTAACTTATGTTGGCTTACACCCTTATACATGCCTAGGTTAAAGCTATGTCAAAATATCAGACCTCATCGTTGCACACGTGCCTTTGTGATCATCTGGTTTTGTTTAACAAAGAACCAATGGAACCGGTAGAACCGATAACCGGCAAAAATTTGGAACAGACTCATCCCTACTACAGGTTCTTTTTTTTTAAAAGCAACCCAACTTTCAAACTTTAGTAAGTCATTCTTTACGAACGCTATAAGGTCGTAAATTGTATCATTGGTTTGTTCACTTCAATACCTATCAGATTGTATGTATTGTTGCAGTAATATAGTGGTTATGATTTGCTAATTTTATTTTATTGTAAAATAAACGCAATCATGGTTTTTAACAAAGATCAATGTGTGCTTATTTTTGAAGAATACTTAAGAGCGAGATAATATTTTTGTCAAGATGTGTTTAAGATCAAGTATTCAGGCGTTGGTAGGCTATCTGCTTTTGTTGTTTCAAAATTTTGAAAGATTATTTAGGAGCATTTTCTAATCCAACCCTAACATTGTCCGTCACTTCTTCATTCAGTACAGTCCGCATTCTGATATGTTTTCCGTTCCTTACAGAATCTATTTTGTTGAACTGTTTTACAAATCTATGAATTTTAGATTTATTTTGAATATTAACACCTGTAAACTTGACCACAAATTCCTCTTGACAAAAAGAAATTATTTTCTTCTTAAGTGTTCTTTAACAATACGCACTCTTTGATCTTTGTTAAAACCATGATTGCGTTTATTTTACAATAAAATAAAATTAGCAAATCAAAACCTCTACATTACTGCAACAATACATACCATCTGATAGATATTGAAGTGATCAAACCAATGATACAATTTGCGACCTTATACCGCTCGTAAAGAATGACTTACCAAATTTTGAAAGTTGGGTTGCTTTAAAAAAAAACACCCTGTATATATATACAGGGTGAGTTTTACAAAGGACTCCCATCTTAACTTTTGAAAAAGGAACAATTTTAAAAACCCTTCGGGGAATGTCCTTTTACGATCCTGAAGTTAGTTTATCCATACTTTGTGTTACCCACCCCTACCCAAAAACTGGGAGGGCCCCAAAATTATTTAAAAACAAACCTCTCACTTGTGGCACCTCAAAAGAAAGGGCATTTTGTTACAAATTGAACAACACAAACAAAAATCTTTTGTTATCTAAACTCAGTTTTTTGTTATATTTCTTAAAAGATTACAATAAATCAGGTTTGAAATGCCACATTTCACATAAAACTTTTTTTAATGTTTCTTGAAAACCTTATGAGGAAAACATCTTAACCTTATAACATAATCCAGGGGTGCTACTACCATTGCTCTTGCCTGGCAGATGGGCCGCCCATCATGGGCGGTACCCGGACAGAAGATAAACTTGGATTTCCATCTACTTCTCTTCCACCGTAGAGAAATAATCAATACTTAACTATTTCAGTGGTCAACATGGGTTCTTGCTTGGTTGTCTAATCCTCTTACATGGGATAAACAAAACTATAGTTAAACTGACCAGCATTGAGAGAAGAGCCCAACAAAAATTTAAAATAAAAAGTTAATAATTTTTATGTCACACTACTTTTTGGCATTATTACGACAAGTTAGCGAAGTCAAAGCAGTGATGTTACACTACCGGCAGATTACAACACATAATGCTATCAACATACTTCCTTGCAAAGGTAGCGCGCTATACAAGCTCGTCAGATGTTAGATTGAGGGAATTGGGTGCCCTTATGCATGACTGATTGAGCATATTGCGCTACCACCGGAGTGGAAGGAAGTCTGGATTAAAGAGAGGCCGCTGACAAACACGTTAGAGGATTCTTACCCCCCAAGACATGGCAAGCCTCTCTGAAGTCGCAGCCTACCATGACGACTTGTGTCCTCACATTGATATCTGACCCAACCTCCCCTGGTGGAGAACAGAGCGTGTTCAACATCCATGGCAAGGCTTCAACTGCTACAAAGCTGCCCAATAACTGTGTGAACTACTCTTTTTTTATGTACGCCAGTATAAAGTAATCTGAGCCAGTAATTAACCAGAAAAATATAGACTAGGGGAGGCCTAGCAAGTAGCAAGGTACTTCCAAACACTGAATCTCGGACAGATTAGGTTCAAAGTGCTGCACTCTAACTATTTACATCCCTCAAGTGTGCTGATTCCAAGAGTTCATTGAATAACAAATGTGGGTTTATTTTCAGAAGCAAGGAGTTGGATCCAAAGCAGCAAATCCTCCTGAAAACAGTAAGTTTATACAGTTTATCATTCTCATAGGTTTTCCTTTAGATCTATTTAGGTGAATAATAATCAAATTCTTTAGTCTTTCAGTTTGGTCTCACCTGTTTCATGTGTGTTGATTTATAGAACTTTAACACATTTGTTGTCAGTTAAAGTTAATCTGAAATGCAATCTGGCGCTGTAAATAAATTATGTATACTTGATACTTGATTTCTTCATCGTTGACTGGTATTCCAGATAGATTGCGTCAATTTTATTTTTGCTTGTTTGGCTAATTCGACACAATGGCGACGGAAACTAAAAAGTGACTCGAGTTTAGCTTATTGAGAGAATATAAAGGCCGCTGGATTAGTTTAGAATGGATAACAGTTCTAAACTTAGCATTGTTTAACACTCTGATTTCTTCAGGCAGGCTATTGAAGTATAATTTTAAAAACTGTGAATTTTACAGGTTTTATCTTCTCATGTGTTGGTTGTGGCACAGCTTACACCTCTCCAGATTACTTGGAGAGACATCACAAGATATGTCCCCATCCGAATCCAGCAGTGAGAATGAAGCCTGAAAAACTGTCTCACACTGAGGGAAGAGCTTTCAAGTGTGAAGCGCGTGAGAAGACATTTACTCAAGCAAGCCACCTCACTAGACACAGAAGTATTCACACAAAGGAAAGAGCTTTCAAGTGTGAAGTGTGTGAGAAGACATTTACCCAAGCAAGCCACCTCACTAGACACAGACGTATTCACACAAAGGAAAGACCTTTCAAGTGTGAAGTGTGTGAGAAGACATTTACTGAAGCAAGCCACCTCACTACACACAGACTTGTCCACACAAGGGAGAAACCTTTCAATTGTGAAGTGTGTAAAAGTACATTTACCGTAGCAAGCAACCTCACTAGACACAGGCAAATTCACACAAAGGAAAGACCTTTCAAGTGTGAAGTGTGTGAGAAGTCATTTAATCAAGCAAGTTACCTCACTAAACACAGACGTATTCACACAAAGGAAAGACCTTTCAAGTGTGAAGTGTGTGAGAAGAAATTTATTGAAGCAAGCCACCTCACTGAACACAGACGCATTCACACAAAAGAAAGACCTTTTAAGTGTGAAGTATGTGAGAAGACATTTATTAAAGGAAGTAACCTCACTGAACACAAACGTATTCACACAAAGGAAAGACCTTTCAAGTGTGAAGTGTGTGAGAAGTCATTTACTCGAAATTGCAACCTCGCTCTACACAGACGTATTCACACAGGGTTAAGACCTTACAAGTGTGAAGTGTGTGAGAAGTCATTTTATAAGGCTAGCCACCTCATTAGACACAGACTTATTCACAAAAGGGAGAGGGCTGCCTTTTCAGACATAGACCGATTTACACAGTAGGAAGTGTGTGAGAAGACATTTACTAGAGCAAGTACTCTCTCCTCCTCAACACAGAGTTATTCACATAGGAGAGAGGCTGTATAAGAGTACTCAATGTGATAAAGCGTTTACCCGAGCTTAGGAAACACATAAAGAAAGAGTTCAGTTGACAAATCTGCAAGTACATCTCTGTCTCAAGTGATGCCCTCAAAAGGCACGTGAGAGCTCACTCTGAAGAGATAACTTACACTTGTTCTCAGACATACATTTGAAGACACATTTCCTAAGACAATACACGCAGATAAGGAACCTTATTTCTGTGCTTACCTGTTCTCAATAGTGTGAGATTCCTTAAGGACCAAATGTATCATGTAGATAGATGTTCATGTCAAAATATTTTTAACATTATTGTTCTAAAATTTTGAAAATTGTTCTGTAGTATCAAATTAGTATATTAGTGATCCTTGACTTCTCTTTGTCAATAACCTAACCTACTCCTTGCGTAGGAAGTCGGTTAAAAATAAGCTAGCTATAACTGCTGTCAAATATAATTTGTTTGAAATATGCAAACTTCTCTTATATTCATTGATCTGCACTGTTCATATTTATGAATCTCCCTTACCTCTAAGCCTGAAATTGTGAATGGCTTATCTAGGAAAACTAAAAAATAGTTTTGGAAATCACTTTTTTGGCCACCATTTCGAAACGATTAATAATTGTTTACAATTTTTTGAACATTGATAAGTACTATTAAATGACATATTTTTTTTTAATTTTATAAAAATTAAATGAAATGTACTGTTTTTAGATCATTAAAACAAATTTTTTGACCAAAACTCCCCTTTCCACCCCAAGGCTATTTCCGGTAGCCTGACTTGTCTGGTTAACAAACGTGGCCGAGATATTTACAAAATGAATATTTGTACCGAATTTCATGAAAATAGGACAAAAGATGCAACATGTAGAGAGTATCCCGGTTTTTGGGTTGGGGGAAGTACGTCCAAACAGACTTTAGTATTTTATAAAAACATCCCCTAAAGGGTTTTAAAAATAATTTCCTTTTTCAAAAGTCTGAGAGGGGGCATTTAAAACTCACCTGTATATATTATTGCTTAGTCTTATACATAGTAGTATTGACTTTAGTTTTTTGCTTTGATGATAGTAAATACAGAAGTATCATATGCTGTTTAGTTCATGTTGAACAAAACCTCCGTAAAAATCTACTGTGTAATTATTGTATTCTACAATCTACAGCGACGTTTGGGGCCTTATTAAGAGGCAGCTTTGTTGGGGGTCTTAACTCGGAGTTTTAACTATAATGCAGCTTGCTAGTCTTTTAAAAATAACATTTGTATTCTTATTGTTTCTGGCCAAGAACACTTGATCTATACTAGTAACAAACAGTACTTCGCACCATCTTTGATCGGAGCTAAAGTTTGAACGAAATACATGCAGTCGGCTCAACCTCCGTGAGCGAATGCAGAAAACAAATCAGCATCATCAGCCAGTTCTAGAACTTGTTAGTGGTTAATATCTGTGAGTATTTAACGAAGACTACCTTGAAAAAATGCCGACTTTTTACATTACCCTACATACCGGTATTACAAAATTAATGCAAGTACACTCAATTTGATTAACCGACACGTTCTAGAGAGAAAATATTTTGAAAAATCACCACGATCTGCAACGCAAGTGAACATACAGTATAACACAGTTATCCACAACGCAAGTGAACGCTAGTATAACAACCGCAACGCAAGTGAACTTGTAATAGACTGTAAAGGGAAGACAGATAAGCAGTCTGACTCACTCACCCCACGGGCCACGCTCTCTCCTCGGCACACCTGCACTGACCCTTCACAATTAGTCGTGTTGCGTCTTTGTAGACAAGTGAAGCGTGACTGACCTCGTAACAAGTGCATTGTCTTGTATTGTGCAGAAATGGCAACAAAATGTAAACGCATGGTGTTGACAGTTCAACAGAAGTAAATATGAAACATTGAAAGGTACCACTAAGAAGTAAACCACTAACCACTTTTTAGACTTTTTGTGGGTTATCTGTGATTTATCGTATCAGGGAAGCCTTAACCCGACTTTATCCCGGATAATCAAGAGTTGAGTGTAGTGACTGTGGGGCTAGTGTATAAAGTAATTTTCAAATTTTGTCTAATTTAAAATAGATTCATGAAAACCTTTTCTGTTTCATTGGAAATTTGTTTAGATTCACCGTAGCGCTTGTGGCTACGTGTCGGCTATGTTTTAGTTATCTAGTTTTAGTCATAGGCCTAATCCGGCCGTTACGAACATTGCGTCTATGTGCACTTAAAACACAAATACTCTCGACAGTACGATTGTTCGAGTACTGAGTTTGACGATTGGTTGTAACTCTATGATGATTTAAACACACTTTATACTGGATTTGCCACCTGTGTTATTTGACCATTCTTCGTTTGAGCTTTTGGTAATGACAACGCTGACTCAAATAACAGATGAGGCTATAAATGCCTAAGTGGCATCTTGGACTGTGTAAAGAAACACAACAGTTATGTTCCTTTACCTAATGGTAAGTGTCATTCAGGTGTCCAGGTTGTGCAAAATGTTGCCTTCTTAAATAGTGAAAGGCAGTTTGGAACAATAAATAAGTCTATGTTAATTGTCAAGTATTTATTAAACACCATGTATTTGTTGTTTTAACTCAAATAACAATAGGGGGTTTACACATCATAAGAAAGAACAATAATTTACAATTTTGGTCTTATTTAAAATAAATATGTGTTGTCTTTAATGTTGTTAATACAAATCTTGTTATAAATATTGTGTACAATAAATTGTTGTCCTTTTTTAACATTAAAATTAACATTGTTGCTTCCACATACTTATACATTGGTTGATATTTATTTGACATACATTTTTTCATTTTTTTGTTGCTCTTCTAATTTAAATACGCAAGACAATATTAAACCACAATTTCAATGTGTACTACCTATTTATGTTACTTTTGATTATTTTGTATTACAAATTGAGCTGTACAATTTAAAACAGTGCTTGAACATGTAGATCAGTGTGATTCACATCAAGTGAGTCAACATCCTTGGAGTAAAATTAGATCCTTGGTATCTTGCCTTCCTTCAGTCCAAGCTTTATTGTTATTTTTAGTGCACACAGGGTAATTATTTCAAAATACAATGACAGTGCACAATTAACATAAATTTAGTCTCAAAACTGTATAAAAAATACTTATTTTGAACATTGACTTCAATGTAGGACGATCATTAATTTCAATGAAAATATTATACAAGATGAACAAAGGGTGGCATGGAGACAGAGCAGTTGACAGTTTTTCACTGTCGTGTCAAGGTTTTGTAGTGGATAGCATCCACAAGACTGCCGTATTGACCGTTGTACTGTGTAAACTGCAGAGTAAAGTGTTCCAGTGTCTTCTCACCCCTATACTGTTCCCATTCAGCCAAATCTGCATCACAGGAGACAGTGAAGGTGTACTTGGTGTTGGGTGACAGCACCACTGGTCTCTCCTCTGTAGACACTGGTACAATGAACTCGGGCTCATCAATATTGTTGTCAGTGTGAGTGACAGTTGTGGCAGGTTCCTCATCTGTCTCTATATTCACTGTCACTGTGAACTCTCCCTCGTCGTGAAGAACGCAAAACCCCAGTCCCACCACCTCTAGAGCCAAAGAGTGAGTCTGCAGTGAGAAACTCGTATTTTGAATAGTTGAGGTAAGCCATACCCCTTCATCTAGGGAAACACTTAGTTCCTCAGACTTGACATACTCTACAGCTGGTGCTCTCCTGACTTGCATGTTGCTACATACTGCAGTCAAGGTCTTGCGTACGTTCTTAGTAACTACAGCAGTAAACACTGCTTCTACCTCCTCATCGGTCAAGATGCCGGTCGGGACAACATCCTTGCTTAACTCATCTGGAGAGAGAGTACACACCCTGATGTAGTGTAGTGGCTTCTCAAGCTGCCGTCGGAGAGGCTGGGCATCAGAGATAGTCCCTGAAAATTGTAAAACATTGAATATTTTTGATGTAAGATTATCTCTAAAGAAAAGGTTTACTTTATCACTATCTTGATTAAAGTTTACTATATTTTTCCTCCCCAGAAACCATGTTGGTGCACATATAAAAGCCTGACTGTAATGAATAACCAACCTAATAAGGAGAGGGGTAAGATTTTCTGACATTTTCAAAAAAAGTTCAATTTAAGTACTTGTCATGAGAATTTGATGAAAAAATGAAATGTTTTTTCATGAATGTACTCAGCAATACCGGTTTGTTTATACTATTGTAGCATACATTTGTTTTGTTTAAACAATTTTTTTTAATGTAAAAACTTTTCTGCATTTTTGCTTGCAACTGTGAATTGCACTGTTGATACCCACAAACCCTTGGTTTTTACTGCTGAACAGTGTAAGTAACAAAACCTGCAACTAAAAATTGTGCTTTTTGAAAATAAAATAACTTAAACGTTCTTTGTTTTTTTACTTAGGTTTATAGCGAATGAACCCAAAATGAACCCTATTTAGTGTCTCGCTACAAACAAAGAAATATAAGGAAAGCCTACAGACCAGTCAAGAATGAGTTAAAAAACTAGTTATTTTCCACCAAAATATAGACAGAGTCAGCAGCAAAATTGATAGGTTGAATCATCTATTAGAAATAAAACAACCTGACATTGTCATCCTTACTGAGCATGGTTTAAAATCCACCGAAATGTTACACATTCGTTTGAATGGTTATTCATTAGTAACAGCCTTCTGCAGAAAATCATATGAAAGGAGGTACAGCTATTTTTAAAAAAATCTTAAATTAGCTAACGAAGTAGAAACTCTTAACAGCTTGAACCACAGTGAGGAACTCCTGTGTGAAATGGCTTGTGTTAAGGTAACAATAAGCAAAAAGCAAACACTTTATGTGATTGGTATCTACCATCTCGCCGTTGAATGAAGACTGAGTGATGCACTGCAGGAGATTCCAAACTCCAATGCTAGTATCTGTGTTCTAGGAGACATCAATGTTAATGGCCTGGTGCAATCGAGAGAAACTTCAGCAGTCTCAGAGCTTCTAGCGACATTTCATATTGAAAGGATTCCTCTGCCTCCAACTAGAATAACTCCAACCTCAGCTACATCAATCGACATTGTTGGAACTGATCTTGCTCTTGATAGAGTGGATGTGGAAGTTATTCAAACAGGCCTCTCGGACCATCTAGGCAAATTTTGCCGTTTTAATGTAGCTAAAGAGGTAAAGAAAGCTAACACAACATTCTCTAGGAATCTCTGCAGAGAAAACCTTCAAAAACTCAAACAACAATTGAGAATGGCGTCCTGGGACACAGTTTACCAAGCTCCTGAAGCAGAAGAAGCTTATTCTGCATTTATAGAGGTATTCACTCAAGAATTTGACATAACTTGTCCACAAAAAACTCCCGTCGATCAAGAGAAAGCAAAGCTGTAGGACAGCAAGAAATCCCGAATCAGACAATCTAACATCAATCTTTCTTGAAGCGCATGAAAATTCTTGATGAGTGGAAAAGAAGAGGATAGAACAAATGCATTTCACAAGAAAAAGACTTATGACTTAAAGCTAAAAGCCCTCAAGAAAGAAGCAAATGAACGTAACATAGCTCAATCAAATAATAAGAGCAAGACAATCTTAAAAATATTATTAATAGTGAGAGAGTGTCAAAGAAGGGTGACTCTGATATACAATGGCAGCTGAACATTGCAGACAAGACAGTTGAGGACCCGGAAACCATTGCAGAGCATTTCAATACTTATTTTGTAAGTATAGGAGATACAATTTTATCGCAGAACAAGGCAGTTAACAAACCTCAACTAATTAAACAACCGAAACCTGTCACAGAAATCTTATCTAAATATATACCAACTACAAATGAAGAAATACTCAAAATAATATGTTCCTTAAAACCAAAATCATCAAGTGGAATAGATGGTATAAGTTCAACGGTTTTGAAGTTTTGTAAACAGGAAGTAAGTCGACCTCTAGTAAACATTATTAACAAATCATTGGCACAAGGAATATTTCCCAGGTTACTAAAAATATCAAGTTTTTCCACTGCATAAACAGGGCAGCAGACAAGAAGTACTGAACTACAGGCCTATTTCACTCGCTCCAACAGTTTCAAAAGTATTCAAAAGTTATTCTTCCCTTCTACAACATCTTGAAATAAATAATCTCCTACCGCAAAGACAACATGGCTTTATTTCAGGAAGATCAACTGTGAGTGCCCTTGTTAATCTGATCGAGCACCTGATCGATGACCTTGAAGAGGGAAAAACCATAACAGGTACCTTCCTGGACTTAAGCATGCTTCGATAGTCTTGAACACAACATGCTTCTGTCAAAAATTAGTTCATTCAATGTCACTGAATCAGCACTGAGCTGCATACCATGCCCTATTCGAGAGTCACATATGTTATGGCTTGGTTCTCTGGGGAGGTTCATCTATTGGCAATCTCCAGCCAGTATTGGTCATGCAAAACAAAGTAATCTTGGCAGACCTTCAATATCCAGAGAGTTGTAGGAACGCCTTCAAGACTTTGGGTATACCAACAGTTGTGACATTGTACATTTGTGAAGTCATTAAACATGCTCGCACACAAGATCTGATAAAAATGGGTATCACCATAACTACAACACAAGAAGAGCGAATGACTTCAGTCTCCCAGCACATCACTCAGCCCTTTTTGCCAAGAAGCCATCCTATGCCGGTGCCAAGCTTTACAACATGCTTCCAGATGACATCAAAGCCAGCACCCCTCAGACTCTAAAAAAGACTAGCCTTGAAGAATTCAAGACCATCGCTGCAGCCAAACAATAAACTTCCAGCACCAACTGTTTTTGAACTGTATGTATAAAAAACTGTAATAACAATGTAATCATATGACGCCAATTCTGTTCTTGATGAATATGAAAATAAAGATATTTGAGTATTGAGTAAACTTATTGAGTCCAAAGGATAATTTTTTTTCTTTCTGTTGTATTTTTATATCAAAATTACTGCTCAGACTGGATTTATTTTTATTAAAAGGTATTTGTATTCCTTCAGAAATGTTGATCAAATAATAACATAATCGTACAAATCTATAAGTCACTATTACGCCCGCATGAGCATATTTTTCCATTTTTAAACATGTCTTAGTCTCGGGTTCGGGTTGCTGAAGGAAGTCATGCTTTTTTACGTGCAATTATTGCTTAAATTTAAAGGGGTCAGTTTATAGATTAGAACATTGCAATTGTTTTGAATATTTTGAAAACCGGCAGCGAAATGATTGTTTTAAGCTTGAGAGATCCTAACTTTCCATGGCTCCCATTTCAGTTAAAGTAAATCTATTCAGGTCAAGTTTTCGACATCTTGAGAGTTGCATTTTAAGAGCTGAGGTTGTTAAAATCAGGTATTACACAGTTTAAGCTAACACTAATTTTACAAACATATGAAGCTATTCCTTCAATGGCTTGACCTCTGGAGATGAAAAAGGAAACATATACCCAAGTAAGCGTTACGGTAACATTTGCATTATTGCAAAATGTCTTAATGATTTTCTTTATAATTCAGGATATATTAAATGTATTCCAGAATGTTACCTTTGTTCTTGGCCCAACTGAGTGCAGCTCTCCACACATCCAGCTCTGTAACGTTCATCACTTCTTGTTCCAGGATCTTGACAAATGTGTCTGGGCAACAACTCAGGAACTGAGGAGAAGCGAGCACCTTGTCTGTCTCACACTGCAGGATCTAGCAGCAACACATCTATGTTATCAATCAAGCATTATTGCTAGTTTAAGATGAAAAACTATAGCAGCTCTCAGAACTGCTTGCGTATCTGCTTTATCTCAGAAAGCCGTTCTTTCGGGAACACGCAGGATTGGTCTGAAGAGAGCAGTGATTGTATAGTCTACTATTGGATTTTGATTTATAGGTCTCTTTGATACGCAACTTCTTTGATATTTTTCTTGAAACAAAAGACGTTAAAATCTCAAGTTACCAGTCAATTGTTTCTTATCTAATGCTCGATATTAAAACAGAAAATCTTTGACATAAATGTTTAAAAATAGCGTATTCAGGTGAGAGTTAAAAAAGACATGGTTTTTCCCTGGACTTAAAATAACTTTGGACTTTAAATCAAATATATTTCCTGTGCAACAACGCTTGTTTACTTGATTGGAAACAATGTAGACTACATTGTGAGTTTGTATTTTAAATATTCCTTCAATTATTTATTTTACGATGAAAGTTACCTTGTTCATCTCTGAGTTCAGTTCTAGCACTCTGGCACATGCAGGGTTAGTTAGCAAGGAACAGATGTTTGTGTAGTCTAGGAGAGACATCAGTCTGGTAGCTAGCTTATCCATCAGTCTATTCATGATGTATCTGTCTGCCACATACAGCAGGTCATCTGCATCTTCAAAACTTAAGGCAGAAGTCGTGTCAAAACCGTATACAAACCTAGAATCAAAATCAAGTTTAACAACTAAAGAATATCAAGACTTGTTACAGGGCAACTTATATACAGGGCGCAAATATCAATCTTTCTGTAAAAAAAATGTAAACCGTTGGGATTCAATAAATAAATAAGGCCTTATGAAGCTAATCGTTTATGCTCATCTCCAAACAATTTCTTGTCCTACCTCAACAGGTTCTTGAACGTTGCAGGAAGAATATCTGAGATTTTCACCGGCTCCTTGGATTCCCACTGTCGGTTCAGGAGTTGTGTTCTGAACACTTCACTATGCGCTGACAACATCTCCTTGACAACTCCTATCTTCTCCTGTACAGCAACAATTTATTCTATTATCAAACTTAAGAGTAGTAACATGTTATTTTCAATTTCAAACTTAAGTGTTTAGTCATAAATAAAGAAATCTTTTTGGAAGAAAAACCACTGATAATGTTTTGATGATTTTAAAACACAAAACGTTTCGTCTAAACTGTGTTAGACATCAACAATTGTAGACAAAGAAGAGTATACAATATATATATAAATGGGAGAAGTATAAAAATTCAAAGTTAAAATAATTTAAAATGAAAAATAAATTTAAAATTATTTTAACTTTGAATTTTTATACTTCTTATACATTTATAAATTTTTACATTTTTTATGTATATACCGGGTGGCCTCGATAAAGTATCCTAAACAGATTACAGAAGTACTATTAGAGCTAGAAAGATGAAACCAACTTTTCTCTCTGGAAATCGTAAACGGAGATTTCAGGAAAAACATTTTCAAGATTCTCAGTATACAGAGTGTGTCAATACTGAAACTCACGGGGCCAAAACTCGAGATTTTTAAATGCAAAGGTGGGTCATATTGTACATCATTTTAAACAGAAGACAATTCTCAACATATTGACTAAACAATTTCTTTGATATGTTGATACGTTTACGTATTGTTTCTCAGATTTTGACGAGCTTTTCAACAGTATGTCCTAAAACCATGTTTGGGAAACATTTTTAACCTCAAAGTCGATGTAAACATTGAATTAATTTAGTAATGAATATGTTAAAAACATCAAATAGTAAGGTATGTCATGTTGCATATCATTGTAAAGATAATTTTAATATTAACACTTTTTGTATTATAAGTTATTTTGTACCTTTATTTGTTTAAGCGTTAAAAAAAACCAATTCTAACCTAGATTTTGCCTGTATTTTAGTAGTTTATACGGCCGTTTGATCTGCTTGGTATCTTAATTAAGAGCAACATTCTAATAAAAAACTCAAAAATGAACAAAAACAAACAGAAATAAGAATATAACAATTGTTAGTAGCTTTTACAAAATACACGGAAAGAAAAGCAGCTGTCATGATTATGATTATGCGACTTTATCTGTTGTGTTATATCAGCTGATTACTCCAGCTGACTTATTTTCGTAATCCGTGTTTACATTGTTACGTGACAATTACAATGAATACTCATGGCCCCATTGATGAATATTAGTTGTTTTCACATAGCTATAACCATGAGTATTCATTGCAATTGGCACGTAACAATGTAAAAAAAATTGAATTACGACAATAAGTCAGCTGGAGAAATTAATCAGCTGATATAACACAGCAGATAAAGTGCACAATAACATAACCATGACAACTGCTTTATCTTCCCTGAGTATTTTGAAAAAATACTAAAAATTGTTATATTCTTATTTTTGTTTGTTTTTGTTCATTTTTTGAGCTTTTTACTAAGGAAAACAACTTTATTAGAATTTTGCTCTTAATTAAGATACCAAGCAGGTCAAACGACCGTATAAACTACTAAAATACAGGCAAAATCTAGGTTAAAATTGAATTTTTTTATCATAGCCCTTAAACAAATAAAGATACAGATTAATAATGTTTAATACAAAAAATGTTAATATTAAAATTATCTTTATAATGATATGCAATATGATATACCTTACTATTTGATGTTTATAACATATTCATTATTAAAAAAATTCAATGTTTACATCCACTTTGAGGTCAAAAATGTTTCCAAAACATGGTTTTACGACATACTGTTGAAAAGCTCGTCAAAATATGAGAAGCAATACTTAAAGTCGTAAACGCCATATTTCAAATCGAATTGACAATTTGACTATAGGGCTTTCCTTAAACGCTTACGCGATTTATGTTTATAGCTCTAGTTTTGTAACGGGGCAACATATCAAAGAAATTGTTTTGTCAATATGTCGAGAGTTGTGTTTTGTTTAACCTGTCAAGGTGGGAGTAAAGCCGGGACTGTGAACCCTACTGGTGGGAGTTTTTTCCAGGGTTTCCAGCACTTCTTGCAAGTGTTTGCAAAATAAATCATAACAAATCAACCACCTATCCAATTTTAATAATTTGTTCACCAGTATTTACACAAGGAAACATACAACACAATGTATATACTAATTTTTAATTTAACATAAATATTTTTTTACAGACCTTTGAAAGTTGGTTTTTGTGTGATAAATCTTGAAGCAGTCTTGAAGACACAGAGCTGCCTGACAGTCTTTGCACCAGTAGATGGTTTCTCTTCTTTTCTTGTTTTTATAGCACACCACACATCTTCTTGTGGGGTTGGCTGTGGGTGGCAATACCTCTATAAAGTGGCGTTCAGTGAGCCGCTTTGGTTTTGGTTCAGTAGAAGGTCTTCCAATGATGGGCCTTTTGACTCCATCTCCATATTTTTCAACAAGACCTCGAATAAGGTCAAGTCTAGTACCTAGATGGGTACTTTTTGATTTTCTGTTTTCCATATTATATAGGAATTCAGAACAGAAACATTCAGCAACCTTTTGAACATTTTCACATACCACTTGTTTGATCGCTTTCTTTCCAAAAGAAAATTGTGTAGCATTTGGTCTCGCATATCTACACCTCCCATTTCTTTATTGTAGTCAAGACAAGTACTGGCTTTATTTGTTATTACCTGCTTTGTTATTTTTTGCAGCCAATTCGTGTGAATGAAAGGTAGAAATAAGGGAGACCACTCTTTTATCTCTCCATTTCATAGTCATCACTTTGCTCTTGTGGTGGTACACAACAATTTCCCCTTTGTTCAATTTAGTGGATTTGAGAAGGTCTGGTACATTTTTTCCCTTTAGTTTTAGGGTGCCACAGGTGTCAGTTTTTCCTTTTTTCAAAATGAGAGAAAGGTCGGGGGAATTATACCAATTATCCATCCACAAGCTATGACCCAGGCCAAGAATTGGCTCCATCAAACTTAAAACAATAGCAGTTGATTTGTTAGAATTTTTGGGAATAATTTCACTTGTAAAAAATTATGGCTAGTTTTCCCACAATAGATGATGAATGACCATGTGTAACCTGATGAGGAATCACACAATTCAAATGTTTTGATTCCAAATTTAGCAGCTTTCAAGGGGATATATTGCCTAAAGGCTAATCTACCTTTCCATAGTGTTAGTGACTCGTCAATCGATACATTTTGATTTAGACCATAAGATGTTTTAAATTTTTGATTCAAGTTTTCTGCCAAAAAATGAATTTTATACAAAGGTTTTGGGCCGGTAAATTCATTCAATTTAGTACTGTCAGAAAAATGTAAATACTTTGAAATGAGTTTGAATCGTTCCAATGGCATAGTGGAGGGGAAAAAGGAGGATTCAAGGAGGGCACTTTTACTGTAATAAGACTGAACAGAAGGCTTTTGAACAATCCCCATTAGCATAATAAGAGCAAGATATACGTAGACTTCTTCTACGGTAACTGGTATCCAATCCCAGTCACGAGATCTTCTACTAAAAAGCCATCCTTTTTTACCACGCTCTTGTTCAGCATAAATGTTTGTTTGCTCAACAATATATTTTACCAGAGCCTCATCAAAATAGTATTCAAAAATACTTACAAAGTCATTGACAGGTATTTTGGGGCCAGGATTTCCTGTAAATTCTTCTCTTACTGGCCTATGGGATTCCATTGTTTCCCAAGGTAAGGGGGGTTCTTTCTGTTTCTTTTGTCTTACATTATTTTGCCTTCTAGGCCTAGGGCTAACAGGTCTGTCACCACCACCTAAATGTTGATTTTCAACAAATAGCCTAAGCCTATCATTTTCCTCATCTTCCTCACTAGAGGCATCTACATCCATGCAAACATTATTATTGCCTACATTTATTACGCTATCATTGCTCTCAATTGATGTGTTGTCCCCATCAATCAAGGCATAATCTGTCTCTTCAATGTTGCTTCCTTCGCTGTCAAACAGCCAGTTTTGTATTCGGTCTTCTTCATTCATATTACAAAGACGCACTATACTCGTACACACTAACACATCACAATAGCACAAATAACACACTAAAAGGATTACTGGATAAATAAAAGTACACTAATAATTATAAATCAACTAAAATACACAAGCCGGCGACCGACGTTACGTCAAACTAAACATCAACAAGTGACACTGTTCATTTTGTTTTTATTTCATTTCTTTACTTGGCTAAATCATCTAAACACAGACTAAAACGATAGCAAAAGTTATAGACAACAATCTGTAAAAGATTCAAGTCGAAATAGTTTCAAATTTTGCCGCTAGAAAGCAGCAGCTGACGGTCTGTCCCATGACGAGCATTGCTCGTCAAACCATAGGTAGCGTTGTAGTGGTCATGACGAGCATTACTCGTCAAACCCACCTTTGCATTTAAATTCTCGAGTTTAGACACTTTATCGTGGCCACCCGGTATATATTATACTCTTCTTTGTCTTCAACTGATGATGTCTAACACAGTTAACCCTCTACCTGGCAAACTAATTTATCTCAATTTTATTAAAAGTGTCACCCCACTGGCAAGAGCGATTCAACTGCCGACAACAAGCATTTTTCAAAATATAAATAGTAAAACTTGTAATCACTTCAGTATTATCATGTTTTACTCAGAAAACATTGCAGTTTACATTATATAATTGTCATTTACAAATACTGCGTAATAAATGTAGCTTAATTTTCAAAGTGTCATGGCAGATGCGCCGCTGTCGCTGCAACTCAGCTGACGAGAATTTCCCTCAAACCCCGACTTTTACCCGCAGATGTCGACTGATAAATTTCTTCCTAAAACTAAAACAGTTGGTATCACTGTGAGCTACGCTTTGTCAACAAGGATATATTGTTCCTACTCAGGCTTCTTCCACTAGGTAGAAGTGATTTTTTTCAACTCGATCTCTTTCGAAGTTTCTATATTGGCAAACATTGACCAATCGCCGATGGGTTTCATTGTTCTATAAGCTATATCGATGTTTTGGTAGTAGTGTTTGGTACTATTCGATTTGGAACGAGACGCTGGTTACATAGATGTGAATATTAGAGCGTTTGGAATATAAACCGATTATTGATTTTGTTCTGAAAGAAGTAAAAGTTCGGTCACACGGCAGTGATGGCATTGCCCGTCCCGCCATTTTGCATGCCTCGCTCAGATACACCTCAGTTGTCAGTTTGTTGCTGTGGACTGTGTTTGTTGACATTTCTTCAACTTTTTATTTATTCGAAGTGTTTAGTGATGTGTGTGACTTATATCGGTAACTACAACACTTACTTATATCGGTATTGCCTAAAATGTGCACACACTGTACATTATATAAAAAAATATGAAATCAAACATTATAGTTTTATTTTTAGATTGCCTTTTTTATTTTACTTTCAACTCAATTTTTCAACATTTATGAAAAAGAAAATACAAGACCTAACCAGTCCAAAACAATATATTTTATGTAATATTTTGTATTCTTCCAGCTCATATTTATTTTGTATTTATATTTTGGCAAATAGAGTTTATAATGGCAAGTTTCGTAAAAAATCATAACTATTGAGAAAAAAACTATAACTTAAAAAGATGTTATTTACAGTTTTATGTAAAAGAACTAGATTATCAAACTTGTATATCTTGAAATTTTGTAAACAAATTTTAGTATTTTTCCCAGAGCTCTGCTTTTTAAAATTTCAGATCCCTACTATTGACTTAGGTTATTCAAAGTGTTCTACCCACAAGTATATTTTTTTTTTCAGGTAAGTAATATTATAAGTGTAAAGCCTGTAATGTGCTGAAAACAAAAATATATAACACTTTGGGTTTATCTTCAATATTATACCATCTATAGGGGTTTGTATGATACCATGCTCAATGAGCTAAAAAGGGCCTGCCAGTATAGAAATTTCTGATGGCCAGGTAGAGGGTTAAGACAAAACGTTTTGTGTTTTACAATCATTAAAACATTATCAGTGGTTTTTTTTTTCAAAAATATTTCTTTATTTAGTAACATGTTACTTTAAATCAAAACTATTATAGGTATTTGTCTAGAAGAGTGACTTATGATTTCATGAGCTAAATTTAACACGATGTGGAGAAGGCTCCTAAATATATAAAAATTTGTTTTGGGGTGCGCAACTTATTTAAAGTTGACTATTTTTTTACTGAGTACACGCGGTGCGCACGGCTTCTGTGGCAGACGACAGTTCTGCCCACTTCAAATTAACTTAAAGGTGAATACACGCGAAGTTAGGTTAGGTTGTCAGGTTAGTTTATTTTTATGTTGAACATATTTAAAAGTGGCTTTAAAGTTGGGACTATTTTACTGAGCGGAAGACGTGCGGACGCAAAGCGCGGTAACTCTATAGCAGACGATTAGTATCTGTCACCTACTTCAAATTAACCTAGAGGCTGAATAAGGTGTTATCGTGAAAGGGTTAGCAAAAGTTAAGTTAGTTTATTTCTTTTTGTAAAAACATTGTTTTAATGGTTTCCGCAACTTTCTCGAAGTTAAAACATCGTTTCTTGACCTTTCTGGAAGGTTTGAACTTAGAAAAGTGCTAAAAATCCATTGGTCACTCTTCTGGAATTTTACTCTATTATAATTTTAGACATCTTCTTTACTACTATAATTAGAAGATTTTAAGTTTACTAGCCATTAAAAAAGGATAAATAAACCAATACGTCTGTGTCCACCATCAAACAAACATTGAACTCTCGCATTTAATTATTTTTTAACGTATGATGCAATGATTTTTATCAAAACATACCACTGGAGCCAGCTGTGCGTTTCCTACTACAAAATAGCAACTAAACTTCAGGTCCGGGTCCAGTAAAAACTTGATGTAGTCAGGATCAAGAAGTAAACTGTTCACACTCGAGCTGAAGTCTGTCATGGTTCTGTAAAATTCACAATATATGTAAGTGACGTATGAATACACAGGCTTGATATTTAAATTATCGTAAATGATTATGATGTTACAATATCACTAGGCCTACTTAAAGTGACTTTTCTAAACCTTGAGGAGTGAGGCACAGGACTGGAAGGAAGAAAGAAGAAAATCATTAATGTGGGTCAAAAAAAGCAATGTTGTTTATCGTAAAGCTCCTATTCTTTAAAATACTACATTTAAGGCTTTGCTGAACTTTTTAAATTGAAGTTTACCCTGTTGAACATCTCTTACAACAACCTTTCTTGTGGTGTCTATCATAGTTTTCTCCTGATAGACACATGATCAAAAATTTCATCAGATTCTATTAAGTGTCTATTGCAAAGGCCTGTTACTTTTAAAAACATTACCCTGGCACCCTTTATAAACTCTAGTTGTTTAAAATTAATAAACCTAAACAGTCTGATATTTAAACATTTTGTTGAACACAAATCTCCCAAAAAATGCTCAAGATCTTATTAGTACAAATTTGCATTGGATAGTTAATAAATGTGTCAACTGTTTAAAACTGTATGTGATTCAACGCCCATTCTCGCTCTAT